>JADLZL010005611.1:0-256829 GCA_015844335.1 Chrysopogon serrulatus | reverse complement strand
TAATCCATTTGGTTAAGCATGTGTGTAGCTTTAGCATAGATGGTCCACTCAAGATGGAGCAAGGTGATGGATGGAGATGACCACAAGTGCTCCAAGTGAGAAAGAGGAGATGAAATGGTGGCAAATGGGCTTAAGGCAAAGGTATAACCTATAGGGCCATTTGTTTTCGATACTCAAGACACCATAGAGGGTGTGAGTACATTTGGGATAGATAACCGTACTATTAAGAGGAGTAATCATGTGTCAAAAACAGTTATCCAAGTGCCACTAGGTGTTTGACTTCATGCATTGCATTAGAACCTAGTGTGCTAACTTAACTCTTGCAAAATTCATTTGAAAACGCTAACACACGTGCACAAGTGGTGAGACACTTTGGTGTTGGCACATGAGAGCAAGGGTTGACGGGGTTTGGGTGAAAACCCCTCGCGCCGAGCTTGCGAGGCGGGACTCGGCGATTTTCAGAGTGAAAGAAGCTCTTTCAGGGCATCGGACGCTGGGTCCCGTGGCGTCGGACGCGTCCAATGACCCTGTGAAGATTGGCGCTGCTCAGTGTTTGCATCTGCGCGTCCGACGAGTTTTCGTCTGCGCGTCCGATCCAAAGCATTTCAGTTGTCAGAACATGCGTAGAAAGGTTATCTGACGCTGGGGCGTCCGATGCCACCCCATCGGACGCGTCCGATGGGTGTGTGTCGGTTTTGGGTGCTCTCTAAGTTGAGTCAGGTGGCTCCCCCCAGCGTCCGACGTGTTTCATCTGACGCACGTAGTTTCTGAGCGATCGTGCGTGCATCGAACGCGTCCGGTGTATGTCACCTGAGCGTCCGGTGCCTCCTCAGTGCGCGGGTAACGGCTAAATTCAAACGAGGACATGTGGCAATGATCTGTGGCTTGGGGGCAGGCGTCGGACGCGTCCGATGCTAGGCATCTGAGTGTCCGATGGCCCCGAGTCAGCCCCACCAAATGCATAACGGCTGGTTTGTTTGAGTGGTGGTTATATAAGCATGTTGGCCTGCTTGGGGAGCAACTCCTGCATATTTTGATCATTCTTGAGCACCCTAGAGCTGAGCCAACCTCCTCCCTCTCATCTTGCTTGATTGCTTGCATCCAAAGAGAGATTGGGAGAGATTCAAGTGCATTGCTTGTGAGTTCTAGCATCTAGTGGCACTAGTGATCGTTCTTGCTGCTTGATTGCTTATTCTCTTGGTGGTTGCCACCACCTAGACGGTTGGAGCAGCGAGGAGAAGGTGTGAGCAAGCCCGGTGATTGTTCTTGGCCACACCGACGAGTTGTAAGGGGTTCTTGACCTTTCCCCACGGAGATTGCAAAAGGTACTCTAGTGGAATGCCCGTGTCATTCAACTCCTAGCCATTGGTAGGTTCTTGTGGCGCCTTTATGAGGCTCGGTGTGTGATACCGATTAGCCACCGAACCACGTGGTCAAGGGGGACACAACGAGGACATAGCGTGTTGGCAAGCACGTGAACCTCAGGGATAAATTGGAGTCTCCTTCATTCTAGTGGATTGATCCTTTGAGATCATATTGGTATTCTTGTTGATTGGCTCTTCATATTGCTATTGATCAAATCAACAAGACGGTGATTGGCTTCATCCATAAGGCTCGGTTTGCATACCTAGATCACCCCTTTACCTTGTGCAAGTAGTATATTAGATTGTGTAGAGTAATTCTATTGCTAAGGATATCACTCTTAGTGTGCTCTAGTATATTAGGTTGCTAGTTTATTGGATAGGTGGCTTGCAAACCCCCTCTCTTGTAGGCTAGCGCAAAATTCACTTAAGCGCCATCTTTATCACTAACCGGTTCATCTAGTGCTTTTGTAGAAATTTTATTTAGGCTATTCACCCCCTCTAGCCAATTGAACCTTTCAAGTGGTATCAGAGCCATGGTCACCGTTGTTTGATTGAGGCTTAACATCCTTTGGTGTTAAAATGGCTCAAGTCAACCATATCAACCATGTGGGGAAGCCGCCACACTTTAATGGAACCGGATATGATCATTGGAAGCGCAAGATGTGTGCATACTTGAAATCTCTCAATCGGAAGGTATGGGAAGTAGTGGACAAGGACTTTGCGGTGATCGACCCCAATGATCCCACCGCAAGAGAAGAAGAGAAGCTTCAATTCAATGACATTGCAATCAATACACTCTATGAAGCATTGGAAGCAAAGGTGTTTGAGCATATTAAGGATCTTGAGAGAGCACATCATGTATGGACAAGATTGGAAGAAACATATGAGGGCACGTAAGCCGTTAAGAGTGCCAAGGCATACATCCTCAAGGACAAGTTTGCTTCATTCAAGATGGAGGATGATGAGAGCATTGCCGAGACGATTGTTAATGATTTGAAGAACTTGGGTGAGAAGGTGGAAGACAAGGACTTTGTTCACAAATTCTTGAGAAGCTTACCCAAGAGCTTTGAATTCTTGGTTACTACAATGGTGAGAGATGGGCTTGACAAGCAAACCCCAAACCAAGTACTAGGTGAGGTGATCACACATGACACCTACCGTGTGGAAAGAAATGGGGGTTCCAAGGATGAGAAGAAGGACAAAGAGAAGAAGAAAAAGAAGGAGGTGGTTGCATTTAAGGCTACTGTTGACGGTGGATAACGTCAACTTTTATTAGAACTTTAGACATGAAAGGATACATGAATACACACTAGTCTATAGGGTTTTAACTGACAATTTCCACGAGTTTTGCATATTTTGTATTTTCTAGGGATTATTCTAGAAAAAGCATAAAAGGGGATTAGAGTGCATAATTATCACGAAACTTGTCCGCGTCGGCAAACATCGTCATCGCCTCGAGAAACATCCGAGGAAGACACCCGGCAGCGGGGACCCGTGGGGGGCCTCTAGGTGGGGCCGGCCGGCCCCACCCTGGCGCCGGTCGGTGCCCCTAGGGCTTCTGGCCGCCGCCTTCTAGAGTCTTCCTCCCACGCTTCCTTGGCACCTAAGTAAAGCATCCCTACGTCGATCTAAGGTCGGTTTGATCCGATGGTGCACATAACATGAAGACGTGGATCGATGACGTGGCGGTGCCTTGGCCCCTACTCCACCTTGGCCTATATAAGGACGCCCAAGGCCCCTTCCTCCAGGCATTCTACACCCCGGAGCCTCAATTTCTCTACGCAAATTAGGGTTTGTAGTGCCCCTCTAGTTCATCTAGTTCTAGTTCTAGTTCTAGTTGATCTAGTTGTAATTAGAAGAGGGAGAGAGAAGAGGAGAGAGCGGAGGAGGAGCCGGATCTGTCGGATCTTCCTTGACATTGTACTTTTGCAGTACCTGGTTCGTCATTCAGCAATCTCCAGGTGCCCTAATTACTATTCTAAGTTCTTTATTTACTTAATCTTAATACTTTAAGTTCATTTATTAGTTTCTCGCTTACATCAAGTGCTCCAGTCTTTGCAACGCTAGAGTAGTAATTAATAGGTTAGGCATGGTGCTTAGTCTATATATTACCTAGAATTACACCCAGTTCTACGTATAGTTGTGGTAGCCCTGTGTGGTGACAGCCACGACGGCCGACGTATTCCACCACGTTTGGATTGGTGTTTGTAGGACCGTAATCGAGCTTCCTAGTCCCTTTCTCATCCATGCGTGGCTAGTGTTCTGATGTCCCAAAATAAGTAAACCTTGAAGTTAATTCGATTTATAGATCAATTAGAGAAACTTAGAAACATCCTCTCTACCCACTAAAAATACTTTGATCTTTACCGTTGGACGATCTTGAATCATAATTAGTACACTTCGCGTTCCTTGTGGAAAATCGATACTCTGGAATACTCCCGGGTGAAAGCTACTTCGGTATCCGTGCGGTTGCGGATTTCTCTGTTTGCGTTTAAAAATACCAACAAGCTTTCTGGCGCCGTTGCCGGGGAACGGTAGCTGTGCTAGTTTTGAACCAAGTTCGTCTGTTTATCCTTTTTCCTTTTTCACCCTTATCTTCATCTTTACCTCCACATGGATTCCACACCCCTCTACCAATTTTCCGCTCCAAAGGGTGAATTTTTAGAGCCTCCACCATCATCACATCTTATACTTACAGATGGCTTTCAAATTCGCCCTGTTTTCATAGCCATGGTTCGGGAGCAAAGCTTCTCTGGAAAAGAAGACGAAAATCCATACATTCAACTTCAGGAATTTGAGCAATTGTGTTCTTGCCTGAATATTTCTGGCATGAATCATGAGACCTTAAAATGGAAGTTATTTCCGTTCTCTCTTTCTGAGAGGGCGAAACAATGGTATGCTCATACCGTTAGGAGTGTAGAGGGAGATTGGAAGGAACTTCGAGATAAATTCTGTCTTGCTTTCTTTCCTATTTCCTAGATTATCCCTCTTCGTCTTAAAGTTCTCACTTTCCAACAAAAAGAGAAGGAAACCTTAGGAGCAGCTTGGGCAAGATTTTCAAATTTAATTGCATCTGGCCCCGATTTGTCTATGCCTGAACATGTCCTGTTACAACACTTTCACTATGGCCTTAGCAAAGAAGCTGCCCTTTTTCTCGATACTTCTTCGGGAGGGTCCTTTTCACATAAAACCGTTAGTGAGGGGAAAGCAATCCTTGACAAAATTCTTGAAAACACCCCATACACTGGCTTCTATGATGAATTCCCTGAAGAACAAGTTGAGACAAGCCCCAAGCCAAAAGAGGAAACACCAGCAACCGAATTAGAAACTCCACTTGATTCATCTCATGAATTGGTTGTTGAAAAACTTCCTGAAAAGGGAACACAAACCCAACTAGAGGATGATGATTTATCTCCTTTAGAGTTTTCCTTTGAATTTGAGGAAGATATCTTTGAAGATTGTGGAAATACCTCGATCCTATCCAACCAAAACCTCTGGCATACACTACACCCTCTGATCCACACGAAGGCTCTATTATCACGGAACAAGTTAAAAGTCTCTCGTCAATCATGAGTTATGAATGGCTTACGGAAGCGGAGTTATCTCCTGAGATAGCTCGAATCACCGCTCCCCCAACCATTCTTTTGTGCCAAATTAGGGGGTCTGCTATGAAAATACACTATAGTCCATCTGTTGGGATAAACCTCATTTCAAAGACATTAGCTAATAGTCTTTATCCCAACACATCCTTAACCCCATCACAAAAACTTTTACAAAGTCCTTCAGGAACTATTCTTGAGAGCAATGGGGTATTAAGGGTTATTCCTATCAGAATTAACAACTCTGAAATATGCCTAGATTTTCACATATATGACACCTCGGAGATATCTCTCTTGATTGGCAGACCAATCATGAGGCTTCTACAAGAGAAACCTTTACGAGGTTATTTGGACTTTAAGGTTGGGAATTCCACTATAAATATTCTTCTTGCTCGTTCTATCAACACAATAGTGGAACCCAAGCCCGAACAAGACTCAATTGAAGAGATTTTAATGGCATCTCTAGAAGACATGGGCCAACCAATCCTTGATGATGAACACTTTGTTCAAGAAGAGGAAGAGTTGGCAGAGCCCATTGAGCTAGACAAAAGTGAGCAACCACCTGCTCCTTCAATTGAGCTAAAACCTCTCCCTCCTAGACTAAAATATGTCTTTCTCAACAATAATTGACAAACCCAGTGATCATCAGTGACAAGCTTTCCCAAGAAGAAACCTATAAACTTGTCACTGTCTTAGAAAGACACAAACCGGCTATTGGCTACTCACTCGAAGACCTCATAGGCATTAGCCCCGTTCTCTGCACTCACCGCATCCCTATTGATCCCGATTACACACCTTCAAGGGAGCCACATAGAAGGCTTAACCATGCCATACGAGAAGTTGTTAAAAAGGAGGTCCTTAAGCTTTTACATGCTGGGATTATTTATCCTGTTCCTCATAGTGAGTGGGTTAGCCCAGTACAAGTAGTACCAAAGAAAGGAGGAATGACAGTCGTTAGAAATGAAAAGAATGAACTCATCCCTCAACGTACTGTCACTGGGTGGCATATGTGCATTGACTACTGTAAACTCAATAAGGCCACAAAGAAAGATCACTTTCCGTTACCCTTCATTGATGAAATGTTGGAACGGCTTGCGAATCACTCTTTCTTTTGTTTCCTTGATGGGTATTCCGGATATCATCAAATCTTGATCCACCCTGATGACCAAAGTAAGACTACTTTCACATGTCCCTATGGAACTAACGCACACCGACGAATGTCGTTCGGATTGTGTAATGCTCCAGCTTCTTTTCAACGGTGCATGATGTCTATCTTCTCCGATATGATCGAGAAAATCATGGAGGTATTCATGGATGATTTTACCGTCTATGGAAAAACCTTCGATGATTGTTTAGATAATTTAGACAAAGTCTTACAACAGTGTGAAGAAAAGCACTTAATCCTAAATTGGGAGAAATGTTATTTTATGGTTCGAGAAGGAATAGTGCTAGGACACAAGGTGTCTGAACGTGGGATAGAGGTGGATAGAGCTAAGGTTGAAGTTATTGAACAACTTCCACCACTCACAAATGTGAAGGGCATCCGCAGTTTTCTAGGACATGCAGGGTTCTATAGACGATTCATCAAAGACTTTTCTCAAATAGCAAGACCCTTGACTAGTCTCCTTGCTAAAGATGCACCTTTCATCTTTAATGATGAGTGCCATGCAGCTTTTCAAATTCTTAAAAAAGCACTCATCTCGGCTCCAATTATCCAACCACCTGATTGGACGCTTCCTTTTGAGATCATGTGTGATGCTAGTGATTTTGCGGTTGGTGCCGTTTTAGGCCAAACCAAGGATAAAAAGCACTATGCCATATCCTATGCTAGCAAAACCTTGTCTGGACCTCAGCTCAACTATGCTACCACTGAAAAAGAATTGTTGGCTATTGTCTTTGCTATAGACAAGTTTAGATCTTACTTGGTGGGGGCAAAGGTAATTGTTTATACAGACCATGCTGCTCTTAAGTATCTTCTCACTAAGAAAGATGCTAAACCTCGGCTAATTCGATGGATTCTTCTACTCCAAGAGTTTGACATAGAAATATGAGACAAGAAAGGAGTAGAAAATTCAGTAGCCGACCACTTGTCTAGGCTTCAATACAAGGAACCACATGAGTTACCCATTAATGATTACCTAAGGGATGAAACCCTACTCGCGATAACAAACTCTGACCCATGGTATGCAAATATCGTGAACTTTATGGTAGCAGGATATGTCCCACCTGGTGTGGACAAAAGAAAATTGATCCATGAAAGCCGTCTTCACCTATGGGATGATCCCTATCTATGTCGAGTTTGCTCTGATGGATTACTAAGAAGATGTGTCCCTATGGCTGAGGCTATCCAAATTATGGAAAGATGTCATGCCTCGCCATATGGAGGGCATTATGGGGCATTTTGGACACATGCCAAGATTTGGCAAAGTGGTTTTTTCTGGCTAACGATGTATCAAGATACAAAGGAGTTTGTCAGGAGATGCCACAGGTGCCAAAAACATGGTAACATCAACTCACGAGATGCCATGCCACTCACAATCTCCATGTTGAACTCTTTGATGTTTGGGGGATTGATTTCATGGGGCCGTTCCCTAAATCCAAAAACTATGAGTACATCTTAGTGGCGGTAGACTATGTATCCAAATGGGTAGAAGCACTACCATATCGAAATGTTAATTCCAATCATGCTAAGAGAATGTTTCACGAAGTCATATTTCCTCGTTTTGGTACACCCCGGATGGTTATAAGTGATGGAGGATCACACTTCATAGACAAAGTCTTCCGAAAGTACCTAGCAGATCATGGAGTACGTCACAACATTGCAACACCATACCATCCCCAAACTAGCGGTCAAGCAGAAATGTCTAACAAGCAAATTAAAAATATTTTACAAAAGACCGTAGATGAAATGGGTAAGGGATGGAAGGACAAACTCCCTGATGCACTTTGGGCTTACCAAACTGCATATAAGACGCCCATTGGCATGTCACCTTATCAGCTTGTATATGGGAAGACATGCCATTTACCTGTTCAGTTAGAATTCAAGGCCCATTGGGCAATTAAGAAGTGGAACATGGATCTCTACCTAGCTGGTAAGAATCGTCAGATGCAACTATCTGAGCTAGAAGAATGGAGAGAAAAAGCTTATCACAACTCTAAGATCTACAAAGAAAGAATAAAAAAGATGGCATGATAAGAGAATCAAGCATAAGGTGTTTAATCATGGAGACAAGGTTCTACCTTTCAACTCAAGAGTTAAGCTCTTTGGACATGGCAAACTACGAAGCAAGTGGGATGGACCTTACAAGGTGATCGACACTTCAACTCATGGGGCTATAACCATTCAAGATGATACAGGTAACACATTTAAGGTAAATGGGCAACGCTTAAAAGTTTATCTTGAGCCACAAATCAACATGGTTGAAGAAATTGATGTGATCGAGTTCATAGAAATCACCCACTAAAATTCGTACCTCATAATAAAATTGGTGAAATGCTATGATTAGAATTTAGACTCTCTGGTGTCCTACACTAGAAGAGTCCCTTTTATTTTCACCATTTCTTTCTATGAATGAAAAGTCAGGTACAGTTTTGAAGAAGTGTGGGGGAGGTGCCAACCCCTATTGTGAAAAAAATATGCTGAAGCACATCATAAACCGATGGAGGAGTCTGTATACAACTACTGAAACTCGGTTTGATCTTTCTTGCCTCACTCATATGCTTACTGAGTTTTACACTTGTTATGCACTTGCATTACCCTACAAATTAAAAAGAACCAAGAACCACACTTAGAATTAAAATTTAAAAAGTGACATGTTTATGACATTCATGAGATAAAAGCTTGCATGAAGATTGTTCCATATACATCTACTTATGCTAGTGGGAAAAATACTTTGATAGGACAATCATATTGACTAAGTTGTTGTGGAGTGTGACATAGTTCTGGCTTAGAAATCCTACCGGTTCTATTTAAGGCACTTGGATATTTCATAACATATTATAAAACCATAGTGTCACATACTCCTCAATGGTGATAAATTCCTACCAGAGCCATATATATAGGATAGAAGCTTTCTACATATGCTACTTGATTTGTGTTGAGTTTGGTCAAACTTTGTGATCCTTTGAGAGATTTATCATATTCCCAAGATCAAGATTCACTTGCACCCACATATATATATGCACTGCTCCTACACTGGGAGTAGGCGCAAAACATGCCTTCCATTTAGATTCACCCAAAAATGTTTCTCTCCTACACTGGGAGTGAACACCAAAAAACATCTCTGATAGGTTTTCCATCCGCTAGATAAGTGCTCCAAGTTCTTGTTACTATCTCTCAAAAGTCTTTGTTGCCAAAAAGAGTCATGAGCTATGCAAAAGTTATTATAAAGAAAAGAAAAAAATAGAGGGAGTTAAAAAAGACAAGTGTCCTAGAGATGAAAACAATGGGTACTCAGATACCCGCCTCCCTAAAAGAAAAAAAAAAAAGAGAAGAGAAAAAATAAATAAGATAGCTCATGTTCTCTGGCCAAGTTTCTAAATTCAAAAGAGAGATATATTCAAGGAGTATAGTAGAATTAGGTTTCTTCAATTCCACCATATATCCACTAAATATCCACACACATGCACATCTTGATCTAAGAGTATGACATTTCGCTCCTCGGGTTCAGGTTTTGACTTTACAATATATGCAACACAAGTATGCCACAACATTTATTTCTACCTAAGCTCCACATAAGCTATTAGTTGTAGGAAGAGAAGAGCATAATGAGATATACCATTGAGCGATTGAGAGTACCATTTGAGGAGTGTATGTGATCTATGCCTTTCTTTTGTGAAAACTTTAAAAACTCCAAGTTGCTGAGATGTGAATTTGGGAAGATGACTTCGCTTCGAGAACTGTTCCACTTTTCAACCGCCCAAGGACATATGTTAGCCAAAGCCACATATCCCATTTGTGTGAGTAATGTTTTGAAATAACTTTTATGTTAGCTATATCTCTCTGGATGTTATGATCATGATTACTTTTATCTTTAACCTTTACTCGAGGACGAGCAAAGAGCAAGTGTGGGGCAACTTGTTGACGGTGGATAACATCAACTTTTATTAGAACTTTAGACATGAAAGGATACATGAATGCACACTATTCTAGGGTTTTAACTGACAATTTCCACGAGTTTTACATATTCTGTATTTTCTAGGGATTATTCGAGAAAAAGCATAAAAGAGGGATTAGAGTGCATAATTATCACGAAACTTGTCCGCGTCGGCAAACATCGTCATCAGGCTCAGAAAACATCCAGAAGACACCCCAAGAAGCGGGACCCGCAGGGGCCTCTAGGTGGGGCCGGTTGACCCCACCCTAGCGCCGGTCGGCGCCCCCTAGGGCTTCTGGCCGCCGCCTTCTGGAGTCTTCCTCCCACGCTTCCTTGGCACCTAAGTAAAGCATCCCTACGTCAATCTAAGGTCGGTTTGATCCGACGGTGCACATAACATGAAGACGCGGATCGATGACGTGGCGGTGCCTTGGCCCCTACTCCACCTCGGCCTATATAAGGACGCCCAAGGCCCCCTCCTCCAGGCATTCTACACCCCGGAGCCTCAATTTCTCTACGCAAATTAGGGTTTGTAGTGTCCCTCTAGTTCATCTAGTTCTAGTTCTTCTAGTTCTAGTTCTAGTGCATCTAGTTGTAATTAGAAGAGGGAGAGAGAAGAGGAGAGAGCAAAGGAGGAGCCGGATCTGTCGGATCTTCCTCGACATTGTACTTTTTGCAAAGATTCGGTTCGTCATTCAAAGAATCTTCAGGTGCCCTAATTACTATTCTAAGTTCTTTATTTACTTAATCTTAGTACTTTAAGTTCATTTATTAGTTTCTCGCTTACATCAAGTGCTCTAGTCTTTGCAATGCTAGAGTAGTAATTAATAGGTTAGGCGTGGTGCTTAGTCTATATATTACCTAGAATTACACCCAGTTCTACGTATAGTTGTGGTAGCCCCAGGTGGCGACAGCCCTGATGGCCGACGTATTCCACCACGTTTGGATTGGTGTTTGTAGGACCATAGTCAGAGCTTCCTAGTCCCTTTCTCATCTGTCTGTGGCTAGTGTTCTGATGTCCCAAAATAAGTAAATCTTGAAGTTAATTCGATTTATAGATCAATTAGAGAAACCTTAGAAACATCCTCTCTACCCACTAAAAATACTTTGATTTTTACCGTTGGACGATGTTGAATCATAATTAGTACACTTCGCGTTCCACGTGGAAAATTGATACTCTGGAATACTCCCGGGTGAAAGCTACTTCGGTATTCGTGCGCTTGCGGATTTCTCTGTTTGCGTTTAAAAATACCAATAGCTACTTCATCAAAAAGCAAGAAGAAGCAAGAATCAAGTGATGATGAAGCTAGCACAAGCTCAAATGAGGATGAACAAATGGCTCTCTTTGTAAAGAAATTTGGCAAGTTCATGAAGAAGAAGGGCTATGGTGCTAAGAAGAGAAGAAATCACTTCAAGAAGAAGGATGACAAGAAGAGATGCTTCAAGTGCAATAGCAAGGATCACTTCGTGCCGATTGTCCTCTTAATAGTGATAATGATAGTGATGATGACAACAAGAAGAAGAAGGACAAGAAAGGCAAGAAGGACAAGAAGGGTGATTACAAGAAGAAGAAGGGGCAGTCATACATGGTCACATGGGATAGTGATGTCTCTTCAAGTGATGATGAGAGTGATGATGATAAGAGGAAGAAGAAGGGACAAGCAAGCATTGCTATCAATAACAAGCCTTCTATCTTCGACACTCCATCATGCTTCATGGCCAAGGGATCTAAGGTACTATCCGATGATGATGATAGTGAGGAGGATAGTGATGATGAGGAGTGCTCCAAGGAGAAACTCATGAGCATGCTACAAGATGCTCAAACTTATATTGAGAAGAAGAGGAAGGAGTTCAAAGAGTTACGCAAGAGCAAGCAAGCTCTTGAGCAATTCTTTGATGAGCTCAATGCTACTCATGAGAGACTAATGGAAGCCCATGAGAAGCTTGAAAAGGCTCTCATTAAGCTTGAGAAAGCTCACTCCTCCCTCCTTGATCAAGCTAAGGTTGAGGATGTTGTAGACACATGCAATGTTACAGTTACTTGTGATATTCTTGATGAATCATTTTATACTCCTATCATTGTGCCTCCCACTAACCCCTCTTGTAGCTCAAGCAATGCAATTCCTACTATTAGTGATGGTTTCATATGTGATGCCTCACTCATGGTGGAAAATGAGACCCTCAAGATAGAGGTGGATGAGCTCACTCACACCTTAAGCAAGGCCTATGGTGGTGAGGCCCACTTGCTAAAGTGCTTGGGTAGCCAAAGATTCTCTCTTAACAAAGAGGGATTAGGCTATACCTTCAAGAATGGCAAGACGGCCTTTGTCACTCACAAGACTAGTTTTGTGAAGGGCAATGGTCGGTTTTGCTCTAGTTGCAAGCAAGGTGGGCACATAGAGCGTTATTGCAAGAACAAGAAGAATGCTAACATATCCTCTATTCAATTTGATTCTTGTTATTTGCTTACTAAGGGTGCGAATGGTGTGAAGGCTAAGTTCATTGGTGCTCCCATTGCTGGTCCAAAGAAGAAGGCAATTTGGGTGCCCAAAAGCTTAGTGACTAACCTTGGAGCTCCCAAGCAAGTTTAGGTACCTAAGAAGAATTGATTTGCTTTTTTAGGTCAATTATAAAGCTGGAGGAAGGCATTGGGTGCTTGATAGTGGGTGCACTCAACACATGACCGGTGATGGAAGGATGTTCAACTCTATCTCATCAAGTGGTGAATATGGTGTTGATTCAATTACATTTGGTGATAATGGCAAAGGCAAAGTCAAAGGCTTGGGCAAGATAGCAATCTTAAATGATCTCTCAATTTTAAATGTCTTATTAGTGGAATCTCTCAACTTTAACTTATTGTTCGTGGCTCAATTGTGTGATCTTGGTTTCAAGTGCATATTTGGCATTGATGATGTGGAGATTGTGAGTGTTGATGGAAGCAATTTGATCTTCAAAGGTTTTAGGTATGAAAATCTCTATTTGGTGGATTTCAATGCTAGTGAAGCTCAACTCTCAACATGTTTGATCACAAAGTCAAGTATGGGTTGGTTATGGCATAGAAGACTTGGACATGTTGGCATGAAGCAACTCAACAAGCTAGTCAAGCATAATCTTGTGAGAGGGTTGAAGGATGTGACATTTGAGAAAAACAAGCTTTGTAGTTCATATCAAATGGGCAAATAAGTTGGCAACACCCATTCTAAGAAGAGCATGATGAGCACATCAAAGGCATTTGAGTTATTGCATATAGATCTATTTGGATCAACAACATATGCTAGCATTGGTGGAAACAAGTATGGATTTGTGATAGTGGATAACTACACTAGATACACTTTGGTCTTCTTTCTAGTTGACAAGAGTGAATCTTATGGCATATTCAAAATATTTGTCAAAAGATGTCAAAATGAGTTTGAAACAACAATCAAGAAAGTGAGGAGTGACAATGGGAGTGAGTTCAAGAACACGAGTTGATGAGCTTTGTGATGATATTGAGATTGGACATCAATTCTCAGCCAAGTACACTCCCCAATTAAATGGTGTTGTTGAAAGAAAAAATAGAACCTTGATTGACATGGCAAGATCAATGCTTAGTGAATACAATGTGGATTTCTCATTTTGGGCCGAAGCTATCAACACGGCTTGCTATTGTAGCAACCGCCTCTGTTGTCATGGCATGCTAGAGAAGACACCCTATGAGCTATTGAATGGAAGAAAGCCCAACATTGCATATTTTAGAGTGTTTGGATGCAAATGCTACATTCTCAAGAAAGGCACAAGATTGAGCAATTTTGAAAAGAAGTGTGATGAAGGGTTCTTCTTGGGGTACTCCACCACAAGCAAAGCATATAGAGTTTAGAATCTTACTCATGGCATAGTTGAAGAGGTGCATAATGTTGAATTTGATGAAACCAAAGGCTCTCAAGATGAGGAAGTGTTGACGGTGGATAACGTCAATATTTATTAGAACTTTAGACATGAAAGGATACATGAATACATACTAGTCTAGGGTTTTAACTGATAATTTCCATGAGTTTTGCATATTCTATATTTTCCAGGGATTATTCTAGAAAAGCATAAAAGAAGGGATTATAGTGCATAATCATCACGAAACTTATCCGCAACGGAAAACATCGTCATCAGGCTCAGAAAGGGTCTAGAAGACACCCGAAGCAGCAGGACCCACAGGGGAGTCCAGGTGGGGTCGGCCGACCCCACCCTGGCGCCGGTCGGTGCCCCCCTGTGGCCTCTGGCCGCCGCCTTCTGGAGTCTTCCTCCCACGCTTCCTTGGAACCCAATCAAAGTATTCCTCCGTCGATCTAAGGTCGGTTTGATCCGATGGTGCACACAAGATGAAGACGCAGATCGATGACGTGGCGGTTCCTTGCCCCCTACTCCACTCGGCCTATATAATGACGCCCCAAGTCCCTTCCTAGAGGCATTCTACACCCCGGTGCTTCATATTCTCTACATAATTAGGGTTAGGGTCCCTCTAGTTGATCTAGTTCTAGTTCATCTAGTTCTAGTTCATCTAGATGAAGCAATTAGGAGAGACTAGTTCTTCTAGATCTAGTCTTGTTTAGAGATTAGAGAGATTGAGTAGAGGAGTAGAGATTCTGAAGGAGTTCCGGCATGTCGGTGCTTCTTCGTGGCTGTATTCTTCTGGATTCAGCTCCCTCGCCCGGAGCTGCGTTCTAAGGTACTTTTGTATTCGCCATTCCGATTCAAGTAAGCAACTTGTTTTTATTCGTTCTTAAGTTCACAGCTCATATTGAGTGCTTTGATCTTGGCCATTACTTGGTTGAAGTAGTATTTCATAGTGTAGGCGTGGTGCCTAGGCTAGGTTTACTTGTGGATGTCCCCTGATTAGCCGGATAGTGGTAGCTCGCGAAGGTGACTTTATAGCTTCGGTGAATCCTCTGTAGTCCACTTCCTGTTGATAAGACTGATAGGCTTATTGGTGCTTGGTAGGAGATTACTCTCTTTCTTCTCCTATTCGGGTTACTTGCCCAGTTAGAACGGTATTATACAAAGCTTACCGGTTGTCAGAACTAGAGTTCAATAGCTATTTCCTCTTTTTTGATATTATCTAGCCTAATTGTAGGGTTAAGTCTATATTGTCATCATCACAACTGTTCCCCTGTGGATACGATATTTAAAACCTCCGGGTAAAATGTGACACTGGTATGATATTTGTGCGCTTGCAGATAATCTTACTTAAATCTTATTTAATGGAGTGCAGTTAATTTATACCAA
Source organism: Chrysopogon serrulatus (assembly GCA_015844335.1). NCBI lineage: Eukaryota > Viridiplantae > Streptophyta > Magnoliopsida > Poales > Poaceae > Chrysopogon > Chrysopogon serrulatus. The sequence continues at coordinate 241,517 of JADLZL010005611.1, read as the reverse complement.
CAGAAGAAAATCTAGATGATGTGAGAGGAGTTCAATTGATCAATGCAATAAAAGAAATGGACATTGGTGATATAAGGCCTAAACAAGATGATGATGATGTACAAGTGCTATCTCCTTCAAACGTGCAACAAAATCAAGATCAAGCAAGTGGTAGTAGCTCTCATGATAACAAGGAAGATGGTGAAGCTCAAGTGCAACAAGCTAGTACATCTCAAGTTGGGCAACCAAGTGTTCAACCAAGTTCAAGCTATCAACCACAAGTTCTCTAACCTACTCATATTGCAAGGGATCATCCTCTAGATCAAGTAGTTGGTGACATTAGAAGTGGTGTGTAAACTAGATCAAGATTAGTATCCTTTTGTGAGCACTATTTATTTATCTCATCTATAGAACCAAAGAAGATAGAAGAAGCTTTGATGGATTGTGATTGGGTCAATGCTATACATGAAGAGCTCAACAACTTTGAAAGAAATCAAGTTTGGGAACTTGTTGAGTGTCCAAAGAATCATAATGTCATTGGAACCAAGTGGGTATTCCGGAACAAGCAAGATCAAGATGGCATAGTTGTGAGAAACAAAGCAAGATTAGTAGCACAAGGATACACTCAAATTGAAGGTCTTGACTTTGGAGAAATCTATGCACCGGTAGCAAGATTAGAGGCAGTTAGAATCTTATTAGCCTATGCTTGTGCCCACAACATCAAGCTATATCAAATGGATGTGAAGAGTGCTTTCTTGAATGGATACATCAATGAGCTAGTGTATGTTGAGCAATCCCCCGATTTTGAAGATATCAAGAAGCCCAACCATGTATACAAGTTAAAAAAGGCATTGTATGGTTTGAAGCAAGCATCTAGAGCATAGTACGAGAGATTGAGAGACTTCTTACTCTCTAAAGGGTTCAAGATGGGGAAGGTTGATACTACTCTCTTCACCAAGAAAATAGAAAATGACTTGTTTGTGTTGCAAATCCATATAGATGACATCATATTTGGATCAACCAATCAAGACTTTTGTGAAGAGTTCAGAAAGATGATGGCAAAAAAGTTTAAAATGTCTATGATTGGAGAGCTTAGCTACTTCCTTGGTCTACAAATCAAGCAATTGAAGAAGGGCACGTTTGTGAGTCAAAGCAAGTATATCAAGGATATGATAAAGAAGTTTAGGATGCAAGATGCAAAGTCAATTGGTACACCAATGGGTACAAATGGACATCTTGACCTAGATACAAGTGGTGACATGGTGGATCAAAAGTTGTATCGATCTATGATTGGAAGCCTACTCTATGTGACCGCTTCTAGACCCGATGTCATGTTTAGTGTGTGTATGTGTGCAAGGTTTCAAGTTTCACCTAGAGAAAGTCATTTGAAGGCAACCAAGAGAATATTGAGATATCTTAAGCACATACCAAATGTTAGATTGTGGTATCCTAAGGGGTCAACTTTGAGTTAGTGGGCTATTCGAACTCCGACTATGCGGGATGCAAGGTGGATAGAAAGAGCACTAGTGGAACATACCAATTGTTGGGAAGATCACTTGTCTCATGGTCATCCAAGAAGCAAAATAGTGTTGCACTCTCTACCGTCGAAGCCGAATATATTAGTGCGGAGAGTTGTTGTGCTCAATTACTATGGATGAAGGCCACATTGAAGGACTTTGGAATCAAGTTTGGACAAGTGCCATTGCTATGTGACAATGAAAGTGCCGTGAAGATCACCACCAATCCGGTTCAACATTCAAGAACAAAGCACATTGACATAAGACATCACTTCATTAGAGATCACCAAGCCAAAGGGGACATCTCAATTGAAAGTGTGGGTACCGATGATCAACTTGCCGATATATTCACCAAGCCTCTTGATGAGAAGAGATTTTGCACATTGAGAAATGAATTGAACATCCTAGACTTCTCCAACATGAAGTGAATGCACCCCCGACTATATGACATGCCTCTCCTTTGACTAAAGCAAAGGTGAAATTGTATGGCATGATGCATACATAGTTGCTAAGGATTTGTTTAGAGCATATAGACATCTTCTAGTGATATCTCTTGTTTAATTAGGCTCATTCATGAAAATCAAGTATTTTGAGTACATATTATGCCACTATTGCTTCTATGTCTTATATGATCTAGTGGCTAAACATGACTTGTTCATGAGAATGTGAACCTAGTGTTTAATCTAGTTAAATGAGTAAGAAAGGGTCTAGTTCAACATTGACAAGATAACCATTGAAAGATGTGTAAAGAAGCTTGTCATTGGTTCAAACCGAGCTCGATTAATTACGCAAGTTTACTAGTTTGGACCATAAAAGAAGGAAGTTTTTGGAAACAAATAATCCTAAACTCTAAATGATCATCTCTCTACTCCAAGTACTCTCTATGATTTCAAGTCTACACCAAGCATGATCATATCCATTTTTGGTCATTGATGACAAAGGGGGAGAGAATACAAAGAAGAAGGAAGAAATGGGGAGAGAAGATGAAGGTTGAAGAATGGAAAGGGATCAAAATTTGGAAAGGGATCAAAATTTTTGAAGCACACAAGTAGGGGGAGCAAGCTCATGAACATGATTGATTGCATTTAGATGTGCACATTCATATGATTGCTTGCATTGCACTTGTAGAATATTGACTAGTATATATTTCATGTGGTATCTCTTTTGCTTATGTAGTGCTTGCTAGTATAGAACTTGATTGATGATTTGATAACTAGCATGCATAGGATCTAGCTAGAAGTAGCATCTCTTGATGTATTCAAGTATTTTCTCAAGTATTTTCTCCAAGTGGTATCTAGAAACTATGCTTTTGATGTGGATCTCATGTGGTTTCTAGCTTGTGATGCTTCTAGTTAGTGTTGGTGCTAAGGATGGTTGACAAATGATGCACTCAAATGAATCACGCTTCAAAGGTCCATTCTATAAACCTTAGCATCATCTTGGTAGTAATGGTTCTCCCACAATTCTAATCCAACATGTGTGCAAAGCTTCTAATCTAAACTCTTAGCACATATATAGGGGGAGCTAGTATTACCAAATCGGTTTTGCATAACTTGCCCACTCCTTTCAACTAAGGACTTAATGCTTGGACAAGTGGTGTAAAACCAAAATTCACAATTATTTTACATCTTTGTGAAGGTTGTCATCAATTACCAAAAAGGGGGAGATTGAAAGCCCTAGTTTGGTTTTGGCTAATTGATGAAACCTTGGACTAATCCATTTGGTTAAGCATGTGTGTAGCTTTAGCATGGATGGTCCACTCAAGATGGAGCAAGGTGATGGATGGAGATGACCACAAGTGCTTCAAGTGAGAAAGAGGAGATGAAATGGTGGCAAATGGGCTCAAGGCAAAGGTATAACCTATAGGGCCATTTGTTTTCGGTACACCATAGAGGGTATGAGTATATTTAGGATAGATAACCGTACTATTAAGAGGAGTAATCATGTGTCGAAAACGGTTATCCAAGTGCCACTAGGTGTTTGACTTCATGCATTGCATTAGAACCTAGTGTGCTAACTTAACTCTTGCAAAATTCATTTGAAAACGCTAACACACATGCACAAGTGGTGAGACACTTTGGTGTTGGCACATGAGAGCAAGGGTTGATGGGGTTTGGGTGAAAACCCCTCCCACCGAGCTTGCGAGGCGGGACTCGGCGATTTTCAGAGTGAAAGAAGCTCTTTCAGGGCATCGGACGCTGGGTCCCGTGGCGTCGGACGCGTCTGATGACCCTGTGAAGATTGGCGCTGCTCAGTTTTCATCTGTGCGTCTGATGAGTTTTCATCTGCTTGTCTGATCCAAAGCATTTCAGTTGTCAGAACGTGCGTAGAAAGGTCATCTGACGCTGGGGCGTCCGATGCCACCCCATCGGACGTGTCCGATGGGTGTGTGTCGGTTTTGGGAGCTCTCTGAGTTGAGTCAGGTGGCTCCCCCAGTGTCCGACGTGTTTCATCTGACGCGCGTAGTTTTTGAGCGATCGTGCGCACATCGGACGCATCCGGTGTATGTCACCTGAGCGTCCGGTGCCTCCTCAGTGCGCGGGTAACGGCTAAATTCAAACGAGGACACGTGGCGACGATATGTGGCTTAGGGGCAGGCGTCGGACGCGTCCGATGCTAGGCATCTGAGCATCCGATGGCCCCGAGTCAGCCCACCAAATGCATAACGGTTGGTTTGTTTGAGTGGTGGGTATATAAGCATGTTGGCCTGCTTGGGGAGCAACTCCTGCATATTTTGATCATGCTTGAGCACCCTAGAGCTGAGCCAACCTCCTCCCTCTCATCTTGCTTGATTGCTTGCATCCAAAGAGAGATTGGGAGAGATTCTAGTGCATTGCTTGTGAGTTCTTGCATCTAGTGGCACTAGTGATCGTTCTCACTGCGTGATTGCTTATTCTCTTGGTGGTTGCCACCACCAAGACGATTGGAGCAGCGAGGAGAAGGTGTGAGCAAGCCCGGTGATTGTTCTTGGCCACACCGATGAGTTGTAAGGGGTTCTTGACCTTTCCCCGCGGAGATTGCAAAAGATACTCTAGTGGAATGCGCGTGTCATTCAACTCCTAGCCATTGGTAGGTTCTTGTGGCACCTTGTGAGGCTCGGTGTGTGATACCGATTAGCCACCGAACCATGTGGTCAGGGAGACATAGACGTAGCGTGTTGGCAAGTACGTGAACCTCGGGGATAAATTGGAGTCTCTCTCATTCTTGTGGATTGATCCTTCAAGATCATATTGGTATTCTTGTTGATTGGCTCTTCATATTGCTATTGATCAAATTAAAAAGACGGTGATTGGCTTCATCCACAAGGCTCAGTTTGCATACCTAGATCACCCCTTTACCTTGTGCAAGTAGTATATTAGATTGTGTAGAGTAATTCTATTGTTAAGGACATCACTCTTAGTGTGCTCTAGTATATTAGGTTGCTAGTTTGTTGGATAGGTGGCTTGCAAACCCCCTCTCTTGTAGGCTAGCGCAAAATTCGCTTGAGCGCTATCTTTATCACTAACCGATTCATCTAGTGCTTTTGTAGAAATTTTATTTAGGCTATTCACCCCCCTCTAGCCAATTGGACCTTTCAGTCGGGCAGGTCTAGGGTGAGCCTCAAAAATTCTAGAAATGATGCTCACAAGGTCTTTATCATCATTGGGATCATGGAGATCACAATAGTCAAAATTAAGAGGGACAGAGATCCAAAGGTTGCTCCACTTGGAGGATAGACACTTTGTGCGTGCAACATCCATTATAGGAAGGAGGGAGATAATTTCAACTAGGATGTTGTCGGGGAGGCAGCTTATATTGTCAACACCGTCTTGATTTCCTTCTTTAAGAGTAGATTCTTTGTGACAAGGATCTTGAAATCTCTTCTTTGTAGCAGGGGCATCCTCTATCTTGAATATTCTCCTTAGGAAGGATGGACTTTATGGATTTCTTGCAATTGGTTCTACTTTACTAGGATTGAATGATGGATCAGAAGCTACGGTGAGTCTTAAATCTTGACCACAGCACACTAGAAAGGATGGAGTTTATGGATTTCTTTCTATGGGATTTCTTTGGATGGGATTGCGAGATATATAGCCGATCGAACAACAGAGGTGATGTGCAGAGGCAATGGTGTGGGTGGAGATGAGGTAGGAGCGGCGGCTACGGCGTCGCCGCTGGTGAGGGAGGGGAAGAGGGGATTAGGTTAGATAGGGTCAAGGAAAAATTGCTTATATATATATATATATATATATAGAGAGAGAGAGAGAGAGAGAGAGAGAGAGAGAGTTAGTGAATAAAGGACGGAGGCGTGCCAGCAGGAATGGGTTGGAATGAGTGATGATGGGCCGTTGTGTGGGCCAAAGAAGAATAAATATAAAAGGATGGGTGTGAGAAATATTAGCCATTTTGTATTGACCCAACAGTTACGAACTAAGCAATAGCATTTTACAATACAACCAAAGAAAATATTAATGCACCTTGATTTTTGTTAATTTACTCTTACGTATTAACAGGAATTCAAAAATTTGACTAGCAAGGGCAAGCTAGAGCAATCAACACATGCATGTAGCTTTACTATATTCAGACTTTCCAAAGGCGGCCAAAAATGCTTTTAGAGGCTTGGCTTCATTTGCAGAAACACACACATCCGCGGCCATAGACAAAGTTGTGACAAAGGCCCCCGGTCTGTTGTGGGCCATGGCCCGCGGGCGTCACGTTAGCCACTGATCCACTATAGTGTAAAGGAGCAGGCCTATCTTTGATGTCGTGAAAAGCCCACATTATATAGAGACTGCATCTAAAAATTAAAAAAAGGTCCACTCCTATCCAACTGCCGTCCTCTCAAAGTCTTCTAGTGACTAGGATGGGAATGAGAATGGGGCGAGAATGGGCCGCCTCGCCCCTGACCTTGCACCAATCTCATGGCCTTAGAAGTCAATTGTCATGGATCAACCACACACTTTTATTTAAAGGTTGCATATGGCCACTTTAGTCCAATGAATAATAGTATAAGTAAGTTGCCCAAATATCACTCTATTATCATAGGCCACAAATAAATACTATCAACTCTTTTAGAAAAGATAAGATATAGGGCTGAAATGTATTATAATGACATATGATGGTTATTAGTAATACATACATCGGATTAATTTTGTATGTGAAGTCTTTCGGTGTCTAGTAACCAAAGATGAATGCAAAACTCTGTCAAATTAATTTGCATGTTCATTTTAATTTTCACACTAATTTATTTTCTTGACAAAAATGTACTCTGTTCCAAATTGCAAGTCATTCTAGTTTTCCTAGATGCATAGACTTTGCTACTCACCTAGATATACAATTTAGAATAAAGTGACTATTATATAGTCAAAATGGTGCGCATAATGTGTGTAACTTCTATGCCATTCTAATCATGTATAAACACATTTAAAAAACACATCAAAAATATGATATCTAATGCAACCATCGTGAATGTAAGCACATTAATGCTGAATGCATTCATGCTAGTCGCTCCTTATGAATTTTGCCGTGAAACTTTTTTATATACATTAATTAGAATGTTTAGAAAGTTTTCCATTTTTGGACATTTTACCATTTTTCTTGAGATACATATACTTTTTAACCTTCTACAGATAGTGTCATGATATCTAATTATTTTATTTATATTCAACTTATCCCAATCCATTTCTATGATTCTTAGAAGCTTAGAGATATTTGCTTTAGTTTGAAAACATATCAAAAAATTATTATAATTTTTTATATAGCTAAAAACACAAAACATCTCAAGCCAGGAGAAGGAGGTATTTTACACGGCTTTGAAAGTTTATAGAGACATCTAAATTGGTTCTAAAACTACAATGACAAAGATAATTTAGGATATAAAAACTAGTTTTTAATGCTATAATAATATATAGATCATAGATCAGTTGGTTAGGTCCTCTGTGGTGGAACCTATTCATCCGGGATTAAGTTTTCGACTTGGCATAGATGGTAGCATTTTTCTAGATTTATTCTGGAACGTCGACAACGAGGCGCTGTGGTGACTTCGAAATCTCTAGATCTGCCGGCTGCTCATAGATCTGCCGGCTCAGTCCTATGAAGATATAGGGATAGTAGGATTTACGTACCTGCAATCTATTTTTTTTTTGCGGTGAAAGAAGAATTATATTAGATAATAGCTAGGTGCATCAACATATTACAATTCCTCTGTATTACACAAATATCCAGAAGTTCATCTAAATTGTATCCATGCTGTGAATAGCTCTAGATCTCAAAACCAAACCTGTTTGACGCTTTGTATGGATGACCGTACAGGCAAATACTTGGCAACAATTGTTTTCGACCAGACAGTAGATACCCAACGGACGGCCAACATTTCTGCAGACGGAGTTGAGAAACTTTTTTTTTCTTGTGTCTTCCTTTTTCTTCTTTCTGCCACCGAAGAACGAGGAAGACCGATCTGAAAATTATTCTCCCTAGTCCTTCATCGTGGCCAGATCCAACCACAATAAAACGAAGAAGGGACCGGAGAAAATTATTCCATAGCGGCAGCGTCATCTCCGCCTTGATGCCACCGTTCGGAAACATAAGTCTCCATGTCGTCATGTCGATGAAAATACTGACGCTGTAGATGCCGCCTTCAACTTCTACATATCCGTCATAGAGAAAACGATTCCACCCCATACCCTCGCTGTTGCCGGAGAAGAGCAGGAGGAAGAGATAAATCTCCAATACCAAAAAAACTTGGCATGGAGAAACCCTAACCTAAAGAATCAATCTAATAGAAAAACTTAGTAGAAAACAATGGATCCCGACTCCCTTCGGCCTCCGGCGATATGCCGGAGGAGAAGGGAGGGGACCAGCAGTGGAGACACCGAACGGCGACGAGTGGAGACACCGAACGGCGACGGCAGCGGCAGCGGCGGCGGGAGTCACGTAGGAGAAAAAAGAAGACTTCGAAACCGAACACGCACCTGCAATCTAGAGAATAGGTGTGCGTGCGTACGTATTGTGGGTGTAATCTAAAAAAACTTATATTTGAATTTTGAACGGTGCAAACGGTGGCGAGATTAAAAGAGAGAGACGTGACCATAAACCGACTTGGGCCGTAGAACCCAGCACGGCCCACACACACGCACCAGGCAGGGTTGAATTTTTTTTTATTTTTAGCTGATTTTCCGACGATATTTTAAAAAAAAACTTGGTTCTAAACTTATTTCTGCGTATAACCCTTTTTGTAGCGCCATTAACAAAGGCGCTGCAGCTGTGAAGACCGCGCCGTGCATGCTGGCGCGGTCCCCTGTGCCAGCGTGGCACCCTCGCGGCCGGCTGATGACTTGGTATAGTGACGTGGCAGAGAATACCACGCCACCATGCATGGCGCGGTGCCCTTTTTGTCGCGCCGCATTCTAGAGCGCGGTCCATCAACTTTTCATGCGGGGGGCTGCAAATGGGGAATCGCAATGTTGAAAAGAGATAGCAGGTAGAGGGAGAGAGAGAGGCCGGCAGACTTGCAGGACTTGTCTCCATCACGTCAATTCATCTAGCATCTTACCAAGAAAGTTTGATACTTATTAAAAATACATGTCTCACTTGAGGAAAAGTTGACTAAATATATAAAAAATACTAATATTTCTAATTTCTACTAAGTATCATTAAATTATGCATAAGATGTACTTTCCTAATATAGTTATGAACATTGATATTATTTCCTATGTTTTTAGTTAAATTTAAAATTTTTTGACTCCACATAAAGAGAGATATACATTTATTTTGAGACCCATCTAAAAAGATTGTCATTTTTATTTTTCGAGAATCAACGTTGACTCTATTTAGATGCACTCAACTAAAATTTAGCTAGCTAACATTTCAAAGTAAAACTTTAGTTAGCTAAAAGTTTCTTAGCTAAACTTTACCTAGCATGTATGGATGCACTACCTAATAGACTCAGCTAAACTTTAACTGGTTTTAGCTAGTCTTTTAGCTGAGCTGTTTAGATATCTAGCAGCTAAATTTAGCCAGCTAAAATTTAGTGGTACATGCCGGCTAAATTTAGCAGCTAAATTTAGCCGGCTAAAATATTTGATTTCAATTTTCGTAAATGGACGCCAATGAAGTGTTCCTATCCATGCACCTAAAAAGACGCGAGTGGTGGTGGAGTGCATAGCAGGTGGTAGTACTATACTAGTAGTAGGCGGCAGCAGCAGCCAGGCCTAGGGGTGTCCTGGTCTCATCAAAATTCTGCCGGCGTTTGCATGCCTGCCCTCGACTAGCACCGTCTGACTAGAAAGGATAGTCCACGCAAGAGGTAGAGCCTACAGCACATTGCATGTCCTCACATGCATATTTCAACATGGCCCTTGTTCAGTTCCCCTTTAAAGTTACAACATTCCACTCTCTCTCTATCACATCAATTTCTACCCGTATATATGGAGCATTAAATGTTAGTAAAAAATAACTAATTACACAGTTTAGTTGTAAATCACGAGATGAATCTTTTGAGCCTAGTTGGACCATGATTGGATAATATTTGCCAAATAAAACGAAAACACTACTATTGCAACTTTTTCTAACAGTTTCGAACTGAACAAGGGCATGATATCATGCATACTTTGCTAGAGTAGTACAGGCTTTATGACTTCGGTGCTTGTGCAGGCATAGCAAAAGTTGTTGTTGCCACCGCTCTAGCTGAGTTTTTTTTTCTATAAGTTTAACTTGATTGTTAGAAAATACATACTCCCTCCGTCCCTTTTTATTTGTCGCCGTAGGATGCGTGCCACAAGTTTGACTTGATTTATAGAAAATACGCACAATATTTATATCTTCAAATAATTTTGTTAAAAACTAGATCTAAAGATCTTTCCGATGATATTAATTATGATACTAATCGATGATATTTATTATTTATTAAAATTACCGGCATTTGTGTCTCGGGAAACGGCGACAAATAAAAAGGGACGGAGGAAGTATAATATTTATATATTTTTAAATAAATTTATTAAAAAACTAGATTTAAAAATCTTTTTTGATGATACTAATTTAGATACTAATCGATGATATTTAGTATTTATTAAAATTAGTAGTATTTATTTTTCAAAAACGTAGTTTACGCTAAAAATGATAGAGAAAATACATTACGATGCTTCCATCCGTGCGAACGAATCCTACTCTAGCTGCCGGCCTCTCACTCCTCTCCATCCATACACGAGTACTCCGTATTACATAGGACTGCCGGCCTCTCTCTCCTCTACCTACTAGTCTCTTCTCCTCTGTCCTTTCAACCACGTTGAGCTGCTCCATCCTTCAATCCATTGGACAACCCATTCATTCAAAAAAAGTCATCGATTCATTCAAAGTTTCTAAGCCGGACCATGCTCTAGAGTGTGGGCGCGAGAAAAAGGACACCGCGCCATGCATGGTGGCGCGGTATTCCTTGTCACGTCACCATACCAAGTCATCACCGACCGCGAGGGTGCCACGCCAGACACGGCCCGGACCGCGCCCGGCATGCACGGCGCGGTCTTCACAGCTGCAGCAGCGCTTCATTAATAATGCGCTACAAAAAAGGTTATCTGCAGAAATAAGTTTGGAACCAAGTTTTTTTAAAATATCTTCGGAAAATCAGTTAAAAATAAAAAAAAAAATTTCGCAGGGTTCAGGACCGCCTCTGCTCCCTTTGCGGCGGCGCAGCCTCCCCACGAGCCACCGGCCGCCGGCCACGGAGATGGAGCTGCTGTGTCCCAGTGCCAAGAGGAGGAGATCCGAGGCCGTCGCAGCCGGTGAGGCCCCCCCACGGCCAACGGAAGCCACGGAGGCGGCCAATCCCGGACCTACAACCCACAGCAAAGAACCGTCGCCGCCGCCCGATGCTGGTGGTGATGGTGGCGGCGACGACGGCGTCGACCGCATAAGTGCCCTCCCCGACACCGTCCTCGGTGAGATAGTTTCGCTTCTCTCCACCAAGGAAGCCGGCCGCACCCAAATCCTCGCCTCACGGTGGCGCCACATCTGGCTCGCCTCCCCTCTCGTCCTCGACGGCAGAGACCTGTACACCAAGCTCAATTTCTACCCCCGCGACGATGAGAAGTTCACCGCTGCCAACAAGGCCTTCGCCAGCGCGGTCTCCCTCATCCTCTCCGCCCACCCGGGCCCCGTCCGTCGCTTCTGTGTCCCGCCGCACTTTCTCCAGGACCGTCCCGCCACCGTGGATGCCTGGCTCAGCTCCCCGGCGCTTGTCAACCTCCAGGAGCTTAATTTCTGGGAAGGGAAAGATATGATATATTGGTATATGCAACGCTCACCGTTGGCACCGCCACCAGCCTCTGTTTTCCAGTTCTCGGCTACCCTCCGAGTTGCTACCTTCGGCAAATGCGAGCTCCTGAATAGCTCAGTGGAAGGGATTCACTTTTCCCACCTCAAGCAGCTCGGCCTTGAAGATGTCAGCATCTCCGAGGGCTCAATGCATACCATCATTTCCAGCTGCCCTGTGCTGGAGTGCCTGCTGCTTAAAGACATCTTTGGGGTTGGCTGCCTCCGGATTAGTTCCAATAGCCTCAGAAGCATCGGCGTGGGTGTTGATCATCCTAGGGACAATCTCCAGTTATTACAGGAAGTCAAAATTGTCAGTGCCCCTTGTCTAGAAAGATTTCTTTATCTTGGCAAGCCAATCAATTTAACTGTAATCTCCGCACCTAGACTGGAGACCTTAGGCTGTCTTATTGATGAATGGTTTCATCATCCCAGGCTTGTGTTTGGCACCACATCGATTCAGGTAGCCATGGCATTTTATTTTTTTCTCCCATGAAAAGGCTGCTGAGTTTTGTTTTTCAGTCACAGAGGTTTTCGTATCATCTGCATTTGCATATGGCTTGATGTTTTGGTTGATGCTTGATTCAGGGACTAAAAGTTGAAAGCTTGACAACAGCACTGAGCAATGTCAAGACTCTAGCTATCGCATCAGATTTTGTTAATATCGATATGGTCATTGAGTTGATGAAATGCTTTCCATGTCTGGAGAAGTTGTACATAAAGGTGATAGTTCTTCTGTTGCAGTTTCTGGATCACAATGTTCATAAATTCCTTTTATTGACTTGGTGTTAACCCTTGTCCCAATGTGGTTTGACTTTCCCATTTTGATCTGTTTTGTTCTTCAGTCTTGTGTTTCAGGGAAAATGAATCGATGGCGTCGTAAACACAGAGATTTCATTAAAAGCTTTGATATCCATATCAAGACAGTAGTGTTGAAGTCGTATCGAGGCATCAGATCACAAGTCAATTTTGCCTCATTCTTTCTCCTGAATGCGGGAGAATTAGAGTCAATGAGACTTGAAGTTGCAGCCAGTGATTTCAATAAGGCTTTTTTTGCAGAACAATATGGAATGCTTCAGATGGGGAAAAGGGCGTCGAGAGGTGCACGGTTACATTTTACAAAAAAAATATGTAACCATCATATACATGTTGACCATGTCCGTGATTTGTCTATAGCTGACCCCTTCGAATGTAGATGGTAGAATTAGTCTAGGTATTTCACCTTGGTTTTGCTGCTCCCACTTTGTTTTCATCAGAACAACCATTTCTCATGATTGTAGTGTTTTGAGTATCTTCGACCTGGAACTTGGGACATTTAAACAAAGTATGTGATAAACTGACTATACTAGAAATAGCAAATTTGAGAGCCATCTGCTATTGGGCATGATTGCTGCAGTAGACATTTATTTTATTTCAAATTCTGAATACAAGCAACCTCAGAATATTTATGAAATCTTATTTTGGTAGTACATATTGGTCTTGTAACCTCAATTCCAGGAAGTGGTGCTGTAGTTAATAATCTCATGTGTTTAGTTGCAGAATCCCTAATTAGATGTTTCTATTTAGGTTCTGGGGAGAAACCCTGTACCGTTAGCATTCCTATCAAGACCAAAAATTCAGGTTCAAACATTTACTACATCAGGCATCTGGCATTGGGCATCTGAGACAGCACGAGCATGGCTCAAACTACCACCTCCAATGTTCATAAAGGAACTACATTCATGAACTGGACTCACAAAAATATGGTCCAGTAATGAACTCTACCATCATGGTTTGCCAAAAATGCGGACCTGCTGCTCAGCTGTAAACTCCAGATCTTTGGAAGGTTTTCTAAGGCATCAGGCCTGTTTTCCATCAGGCAGCAGTCATCGAGATCATCTAGGCTCATCTGGGCTTGGGGCTACCTTCCCCAATTAGTACCTTCCCCAATTAGATGCTCCTTTTGTTTCCATATACATTATTACCTTATACAAGGGACCCTCTTTATCATTGCAACATGGTTCCAGTGCACACTTTTTTAAAAATATGCATCTACTTCACATTATGTTCTCATTTGGGTCTAGCATTGTAGTCCTAAGATGTTTAGGAGTCTCTTCAGGTTATGGTCAATGCCCAGGGGGTTGGCAATTGCACTCATAAGGCAAATTTTGCTCCTGGACACTGAAACCGACCCCCTGACCTCCCTTTGCTGGCGGATACCCAAAAAAGTGTGATTTGCAGGTGGATCTTTTATTGTTCCCAAATTTGCTAGAGGACACCAAACACATTAAAATAATCATTTTCTGTATTAGGTGGTGAGCGAAGAGCAATGAAATGACCTTTTTGCCCCTTTCTTCTTCCTCTCTTCCTTTCTTTCTTTGTCTTGGCGGTGGCAGTAGCAGTGATGAGGGCGAGAGGTGGAGATGGATAGGGGAGCGACGAGTGCAAGCGCCGGTGACATGCATGGAGGCAAGCATGGAGACCGCCTCCCTCCGCAGTGGCTTGCTGCTCTAGACGCGCGCTCTACTCCATCAGTCAACCGATCATCCTCTAGACCGCGCACACATGCCTACCTTCGTAAATGTATCGAGCTGTTGTCTGTGTAGACCCACACCGAGGCTCAGGCGCAGCTGCTCATGCCGACCTACGTTTGGGCCCACACACCATTGTGCTCATCTGGCCTCACTGCACCGGGCACAGGCGCCAATGCTCCCACATGCTCCATGGCTCCTCGCCACCACCGTTGTCTAGCCTTGGTGCACCGAGAGCAGGTCTTGCTCGATGTCGGTGAGCCACGTGGGAGGAGAGCAAAATGGATATTTCAGCGCTCTTCTCTTACTTTTCCGATCTTGAAATGAATATTTTAATGCTTTCGGTGTCCGCCAACAAATTTTGACAATAAAATTGTCCACAAACAAATCACTCCATTTCGATGTTCGCTAACAAAGAGAGCTCACTTTCAGTGTCCTGCAACTAGTATGAATGCAAAACTCTGTCAAATTAATTTGCATGTTCATTTTAATTTTTACACTAATTTATTTTTCTCACAAAGTAAATATTGATTTTTTTATGAAAATTATAAAATCCTATAATTTATTTAGTGTGTACTATTTACAACCTAAAATAGAAATTTTGGGGTGACATGATGATGTCATACAATTTTCATAATTGACGAAGCTCATCTTATCAAAGAACTGCTGAGAAAAATATTGTGAAGGCGCTTGCAATTGTGGCCAATGGATACTGTATTCTTGATTTATCATCCTAAGCTATAAGCTTTACACAAGGACAATGTTGCGGATTGCTTAGCTCAACCAAAATGGTACTCTCTCTATTCTAAATTGTAAGGCATTCTAGTTTTTCTAGATGCATAGATTTTGTTACTCACCTAGATATATAATTTAGAATAAAGCGAGCATTATATAGCCAAAATGATGCACATAATGTGTAAAACTTCCATGCCATTCTAATCATGTATAATCATATTTTTTTTTAAAAAAGAATCACATCAAAAATATGATATGCTATGCAACCATCGTGAATGTAAGTACATTAATGTTGAATGCATTCATGCTAGTCGCTCCAAATGACTTCTGCCGTGGAAAATTTTCAGGATATTTTTATACATTAATCGGAATGTTTAGAAAGTTTTCCATTTTTTGGATATTTTACCATTTTTCTTGAGATACATATACATTTTAACCTTCTAGATATATTGTCATGGTCTAATTATTTTATTTATATCCAACGTATCTCAATCCATTTCTATGATTCTTAGAAGCTTAGAGATATTTTCTTTAGTTGAAAAAAGGTATCAAATAATTATTATAATTTTTATATAGCCAAAAATAGGCTCGCAAAAAAAAATATAGCCAAAAATAGAAAAAAACATCTCAAGCCAGGAGGAGGTATTTTTACACGGCTTTGAAAGTTTATAGAGACATCTAAATTGGTTCTAGAACTACAATGGCGTAATATTATTATAAAAACTATCATTCTTTTGGACCGTAAAACCCAGCACGGCCCAGTCCCCCTCACACATACACCCGGCTGGGCTCAGAGGCATTTGTGGCGGCGCCGCCTCCCCACGAGCCACCGGCCGCCGGCCACGGAGATGGAGGTGCTGTGTCCCAGTGCCAAGAGGAGGAGATCCGGGGACCTCGCAGCCGATGAGCCCCCGCCGCGGGCAACGGAAGCCACGGAAGCGGCCAATCCCGGACCTTCAACCCACCGCAAAGAACCGTCGCCGCCGCTCGATGCTGGTGGTGGTGATGGCGGCGGCGACGACGGCGTCGACCGCATCAGTGCCCTCCCCGACGCCGTCCTCGGTGAGATTGTTTCGCTTCTCTCCACCAAGGAAGCCGGCCGCACCCAAATCCTCGCCTCCCGGTGGCGCCACGTCTGGCTCGCCTCCCCTCTCGTCCTCGACGGCAGAGAACTCTACGCCAAGCTCAAGCCCTTCACCCACCCCTCCACCTATGAGGCCCTCACCAGCGCGGTCATCTCCAACATCCTTTCCGCCCACCCGGGCCCCGGTCGGCGCTTGTGCATCCCGTCGTTCTATTTCCATCCTGCCACCGTGGACGCCTGGCTCAGCTGCTCGGCGCTTGACAACCTCCAGGAGCTTGAGTTATGGGGAAAGCTCAGTGGGCCGAATCCTTTGGCACCGCCACCTGCCTCTGCTTTCCGGTTCTCGGCTACCCTCCGAGTTGCTACCTTGTGCAAATTTGAGGTCCTGGATAGCTCAGTGGAAGGGATTCACTTTCCCTACCTCAAGCAGCTCGGCCTTGTTGATGTCAGCATCTCTGAGGGCGCACTGCATAGCATCATTTCCAGCTGCCCTGTCCTGGATTGCCTGCTGCTTAAAGACATCTTTGGGGTTGGCTGTCTCCGGATTAGTTCTAATACCCTTAGAAGCATCGGTGTTGGCGCTGATGGTTGTAGGCACAATCTCCAGAAATTACAGGAAGTGATAATTGTCGATGCCCCTTGTCTTGAAAGATCTCTCTGTCTTGCTTCATCCAAGCCAACCAATTTAACTGTAATCTCTGCACCTAAACTGGAGACCTTAGGCTATCTTAAAGATGGTTGGTCTGGTCATCTCAGGCTCATGTTTGGCAACATATTTATTCAGGTAGTCACGGCATTCTATTTTCTTTCCATGAAAAGTATGCTGAGTTCTGTTTTCTGTTACAGAGATTTCATACCATCTGCATGTGCACATGGTTTGATGTTTTGTTCAATGATTGGTTCAGGGATTAGAAGTTGTAAGCTTGACAACACCATTGAGCAGTGTCAAGACTATAGCTGTCGCATCATATGGTATTAATCTCGATAAGGTTATTGAGTTGATGAAATGCTTCCCATGTCTAGAGAACTTGTACATAAAGGTGATAGTTCTTCAGTGTTACAGTTTGTGAATCACAATGTTCTTATATTATTTTTCTTCACTTGGTGTTAATCCTTGTGCCAATGTGGTTTGAGTTTTCCCATTTTAATCTATTTTGCTCTTCAGTTTTGTGTTTCAGGAGAAATGAATCGGTGGCGTCGTAAACACAGGGATTTCATTAAAAGCTCTGATATCCGTCTCAAGAAAGTAGTGATGCGGATGCAATATCGAGGCATCAGATCACAAATCAACTTTGTCTCGTTCTTTCTACTGAATGCGAGAGAGTTAGAGTTAATGAGGCTTGAAGTTGAAGCCAGTAATTACAATGATGAATTTTTTGCAAAACAATATGGGATGCTTCAGATGGAGAAAAGGGCTTCGAGAGGTGCACAGTTACATTTTACAAACAAAATGTGCTGCCATCATATACATGTTAATCGTGTCTGTGATTTGTCTGTAGCAGACCCATTTGAATGTAGATGTTAGAATTGGTCTAGGTCTTTCGCCTTGGTCTTGCCACTCTCATTTGGTATTTGTCGACTTGTTGGGACAACTATTTCGCATGATTGTAGTGATTTGAATATCTGTTACCTGGAACATGGGATATCTAAATACGCCCATTTGGTACTACACATTGGTCCTGTAATTTCCAGTTACAGGAAACGGTGCTGTACACAGTTAATCATCTCGTGTGTCTTTATAGTTACAAAGTCCCCAATTAGATGTTTCTTCTTAGAGTTTCAGGGAGAAATCCCGTACCCTTAGCATTGCTATCAAGACCAAAAGTCCAGGTTCAAACATTTTACAACGTTGATAATATAATAAAGTACAAGCATGGCACCTGGCATCTGAGACAGAGCACAAGCATGGCTCAGACTACCACCACCTGCAATGTCCACAGTCCACTCAGGTCCCAGAAACTATAATTAATTAGTGAAGTACTGGACTCAAGAAAAATGTAGTCCAGTATGAACTACCATCACGGTAAGGTACAGATCTTTAGTTCAAGGCCTTTTAGATGCTCCTTGTTTTCACATATTATCTTAATAAAATAGAATATGATGGCTATCGAAAGAACAATATAATATAATAAAGAAAGAAATACTAGCCTCCGTGTTTGTAACGGAACATAAATCTTGTTGTGCAATCATATGAACAGTGAACACCTTGTAGTTTTAGAGTTTTATGTATCGCTTGGAGCACCATTTGTTTATATATATTGGAATCAGTGTCGATGAACCTATACAAATAAATGTATATAGTTCTAACCCGTACGAGCACAGTTCAAAACATCATCATTATAGATAAATATATTGAACTTACTTTCACTCAGTGATGTTGGCTGTTTTGATTTCCCCCTTAATAATCCCCGGCTCACTTGAATTGCACAATCTGGTTTTTACGGGTGGCCGGCGCGGCGTAGCCTAGCGCATCGATCTTGTCCTGATTCTGGGCTCCTCTGGCTTGTTATTATTGTTGTGTTCCAAAGGGAGATTGGAGAAATCGTCAAAAAAAAAAAAAAAACGAGATTGGAGAAGGAGGTAGCGTGAAAGGCGTCGTTTGCTCAGTGACACCCTGCCTTTCATGTTGCGCGTTTAGATGATGCATTTAGAGCAAGTGAATTGCAGAAGAGATGGGTAAACATGCATCCAACATAGACTTAGGCCTCGTTTGGTATGGCTCCGGACAGCTTTGGTTCTTTACACAATGCTTTTGCATGTTGGAGTTAGAGCTACCCGGAGCTATACTAAACGGGCACTTAGACGGATATTAGAGTGAAATAATAAGATATCAAAAAACTCATGGAGTGTCAGCATATAGGAATGAAATTGAAAAAATAGACAAAAATTCAGGACGACACCAAAAATGACAAAAAAAAAAAGCAGACGAAAAAAATGACCGAACCTAAAAAGTCTTCGTCATAAGAATATTGGAGTAACATAAGGTCATATAGGTGTATGTAGAAAGTACGAATACATATTTGTCTAAATTCTACTTTTTTCTATTTAGACTAGGATTCTTATTCACGTTATTTAGGATTGGTAGGATCTATTTGGATTAAGATTCCTAGCAATCTACGTACCTCAAAAAGCCTTTATATGTCAAAAACATGACGGATAAGAGATTGTTTTCACATTCATAAGTTAGTTGGGGAAATGCAGGAACAAAAAAAATGCAAGAAAAATTTGGCGCGCTCTCTCCATATATAGATAGATGTACTTTGCATAAAACATGTTATGGATTTTTCTTACTCGTAGCTAGGAGTGCAAACGGTCAGATACCTATGGATTTAAAATATAGATAGCTATAGCATTGCCCGCATTCGAATTCTAATTTGAATAGTATTAGCTATATCAGATAGGATGTATATGTGATCTGAATATACGGATACATATCGGATATCTAGACTTAGAAATGAACCGATTTGAACTCCATCTAGACAAATTCGAATCCAAATATTATTGGAAAGTAACAGAAATTTGTACCTATGCTCGTAGCAACGCTCAGACAAATTTTGTCGTAACTAAACCTACGATGATTTAGGAGGTAAAAAATAGATATTTTATGGTATATAATAAATAAGAGTTAAATGCACCGAGGCCTACGAACTTGTAAGGGGGTGTCATATAGGCCTAGACTTTGAAAGTACATTTCTGAACCCCTAAACTTGTTAAGTGATACACCATAGCCCTCTAAAATTTGAAAATGCATGTCTAGCCCCTAAACTTGTTTTAGGCCCTATGAGTAATAACTATTGATATTTTTTAAATAAAGAATTTAGAAATCCAAATTAAAAAGCAAGGGTACCTAGAGAACTCTAAATATCTTGATATTTTGTATGTTGATAGAGTGAATAAAAAATAATAATGATGGCATAGAATATACTAATTTTTTTAAGTGAAATTTGAATTATTGTATTTTAAAATAACAAACTTATATATTCTATGAATTTTTAAGGTATTCAAATGGCAATTAAAAATCTCAAAATACCAATAGAATATATAATTTTGAGGTTTTTATTTAGCATGTTTAAAATTTTATATTCTATTGATATTTGGAGGTTTTTTTTATTGCCATTTGCATACTTTAAAATTCATAGAATATATAAGTTTGACATTTTTGAAATACAATAATTCAAATCTCACTTTAAAAAATTTAGCATATTCTATGCCATTATTATCCTTGTTATTCACTCTACCAACATATAAAATATCATGATTCTTAGAGCTCTCTAGGTACCTTTTTTTGCTTCTTAATTTGGATTTCTAAATATTTTTGAAAAATATCAAAAGTTACTGTTTATAAGGGCCCATATGACACACGCTTACAAGTTCAGAGGCTAGACATACATTTTCAAAGTTCAGAGGTCTGTGGTGTACCACTTAACAAGTTTAGGATATAAAAGTACACTTTCAAAATTCAGGGCCTGAATAACACCCCTTTACACCCTTTACAGGTTCAGAGACCTCTGGTGTGTAACGTCCCGCCTCCTCGAGACCAGGCCCATTTACATCTGACAGCTTTAATAGGATTAATACTATCCTCACAGACCAACACCAGTCTTTTCTGCGCACTTTCTTCTTACTCATGTGTACCCGGAAACAAATTCCCGGTCGGTCAACCATCCGGAAATTGTTTCAGACCAAGCACGCTTAATCCTAGAGTTCTTTCGAGATGAGCTTCCGGAAATGAAGTTGCAACTTATTGATATGAGTATCATATTAATTCTATTAAATTCTAAGCCAGGGTGTTACTTGGTGCATTTAATTCAATAAATAATTCTATATAAGAACAGTGCCAAACGGATAAAGAAAAGAGAGAGAGAGACGAGTACAAAGATGTTTGCATTCCGTTGGGCCGTAAATCCCACCACGGCCCACCACCCTCACACTGTCACACACACACCCACCACTACACCAGGCAGGGTTCAGGGTCATAAATAGTGGGGAGGCTACGTGGGATTGGAGCAAGCTGAACCAGTTTTTCAGTCCAGTTGATATTGAGACAATAGCAAACATTCCTATCTGTACAAAGAGGCAACCAGATTTCTGGGCATGGCACCCGGACAAGAGGGGTTTATTTTCAGTTAAATCAGCTTACTTCATGATTGTGCAGAAACGAGATCAAGCTCAGGGAGCTCTGAGGAGTATCGCGGGACGCTCTGATCTACAAGCAACCAAAGCAGAATGGAGGACAATCTGGGATGTCAGAATTCCGTCCAAGATTAGCACTTTCCTCTGGCGTTTGGCTCGCGCCTCGCTGCCGGTTGGGGAAGTTTTACAACATAGAAATATGGCGCCAACCAGTGCGTGCTTCTTCTGCGGAGCACACGACTCATGGAGGCACTCATTAATTGAGTGTAATGTTGCTCGATGCGTTTGGGCCCTAGAGCAAGACCACATTCTTCAGCATATTAGCGCGGACGATCAGAGCGACGCTCGGCTGTGGCTTGCTGAGTTGTTCAAGTCCATGTCCCATGCAGACTCGACCAGAGCCGCGGTGGTGCTTTGGGCCTTCTGGTATGCGAGGCGCAGAGCTATCCACGACAACGAGTTTCAGAGTCCGATGTCAACACACAGCTTCGTGAACAGGTTTATCGAGGACTTGGGGATGGAACAGCCCAAGAAGACAGTGTCAGCTGTTCAGAATACAAGACAGGGGCCAAAATGGATCCCACCCCCGGCGGGCATGATCAAAATCAATGTGGATGCCGTTTTATCCAAGAATGAGAGCAAAAGCTCAGCCTCGGCCATTGCGAGGGATGATTCGGGCCGTTTTTTGGGCTCGGCATTGGTTTTGAAGGGGATTACTGATCCAGAAACGATGGAAGCTATTGCGTGCCGTGAAGGGCTATCGTTAGCTCTGGATATCCAAGCACAGGAGGTGAAATTGGCAAGCGACAACCAGAGCGTGATCAAGCATTTGAGTCAGGGCTATAAAGGAACATATGGCCAGGTGATCATGGATCCATGATAGAGTAGCATCCTTCTCTAGGGTCGAATTTGTTCATGAGAGGAGGGAGTCCAATGGTGATGCTCATGCCATTGCTCGTAGTTCCATTCATGCTGACCTTGGTCGCCATGTTTGGTTTCTGAATCCGCCTGAGGGCGTTTGTAACCACTATACATCGAATAATTAATAAAGATGTGTAGTTCTGCTCAAAAAAAAACCAGGCAGGGTTCAGGGTTCAGAGCCGCCTCTGCCCTCTGTGCCCTTTGCGGCGGCGCAGCCTCCCCACGAGCCACGAGCCACCGGCCGCCGCCACGGAGATGGAGCTGTTGTGTCCCAGTGCCAAGAGGAGGAGATCCGAGGCCCTCGCAGCCGGTGAGGCCCCGCCACGGCCAACGGAAGCCACGGAGGCGGCCAATCCCGGACCTGCAACCCACTGCAAAGAACCGTCACCGTCGCCCGATGGTGGTGGTGGCGGCGGCGGCGTCGACCGCATCAGTGCGCTCCCCGACGCCGTTCTCGGTGAGATAGTTTCGCTTCTCTCCACCAAGGAAGCCGGGCGCACCCAAATCCTCGCCTCCCTGTGGCGCCACGTCTGGCTCGCCTCCCCTCTCGTCCTCGACGGCGCAGACCTCTACACCGAGCCCAAGGAGTGCCCCCGCGACGACAAGAAGTTTACTAGTGCCATGTACAAGGCCATGGCCAGCACCGTCTCCCACCTCCTTTCCGCCCACCCGGGCCCCGTCCGCCGCTTCTGCATCTCGTCGCTCTATCTCCGCCACCGTCTCGCCACCGTGGACGCCTGGCTCAGCTCCACGAAGCTTGACAACCTCGAGGAGCTTGAGTTCTTGTGGGAACGGAAAGATTTGCCACATTGGTATGTTCGACCGTATCCGTTGACACCGCCACCTGCCTCTGCTTCCCGATTCTCAGCTACCCTCCGAGTTGCTAGCTTCAGAAAATGCGAGATCCTGGATAGCTCAGTGGAAGGGATTCACTTTCCCCACCTCAAGCAGCTTGGCCTTGAAGATGTTAGCTTCTCTAAGGGTGCACTTCATACCATCATTTCCAGCTGCCCTGACCTGGAGTCCCTGATGCTTAATGACTGCTTTGGGGTTGGCTGCCTCCGGATTAGTTCCAATAGCATCAGAAGCATCGGAGTTGGTGCTGATCGTCGTAGAGACAATCTCCAGTTCTTACATGAAGTCATAATTGTTGATGCCCCTTGTCTTGAAAGATTTCTCTATCTTGGCAATGGCAATGCAGTGAATCTAACTGTGATCTTGGCACCTAAACTGGAGATCTTAGGCTGTCTTACGGATAATTGGTCTTATCATCCGCAGTGCGTGCTAGGCACCACAGCGATTCAGGTATACATGACATTCTTTTTTCTCCCCATGATAAGTCCGCTGTGTTAAGTTTCTGTTACAGAGATTTTCGTATCATCTGCAATTTCACATGGTTTGGTCTTTTGTTCAATGCTTGATTCAGGGATTAAAAGTTGTAAGCTTGACAACAACATTGAGCAGTGTCAAAACTCTAGCTGTCGCATCATATCATATTAATCTCGATATGGTCATTGAGTTGATGAAATGTTTTCCATGTCTGGAGAAGTTGCACATAAAGGTGATAGTTCTTCAGTTACAGTTTTTGGATCACAATGTTTATATACTCTTTTTATTGACTTGGTGCTAATCCTTGTACCAATGTGGCTTGATCTGTTTTTGTTCCTCAGTCTTGTCGGGGTAATGTACACAATATTACAGGAGCAATGAATCTGTGGCGTCGTAAACACAGGGATTTCATTCAAACCTCTGATATACATCTCAAGAAAATAGTGATGACATATCAAGGCACCAAGTCACAAATCAACTTTGCTTCTTTCTTTCTACTGAATGCGAGAGAGTTAGAGTTAATGAGGCTCAAAGTTGAAGCCTGTGATTACAATGACGCATTTTTTGCAGAACAGTATGGGATGCTTCAGATGGAGAAAAGGGCCTCCATAGGTGCACGATTACATTTTACAAACAAAATATGTATTCATTGTATTCATGTTAATCATGTCTGTGAGTTGCCTCTAGCAGACCCCTTTGAATGTAGATGGTAGAGTTGGTCTAGGTCTTCCGCCTTGATCTTGCCACTCTGATTTGGTATTTGTTCGAACAACTATTTCTCATGATTGTAGTATATTGAATATCTATTACCTGGAACATGGGATGTCTAAACAAAATGTGCCCATTCTTAGTTTATGGCATATGTGATAAACTGACTATAGTAGAAATAGTACATACGAGAGGCATGTGCTAATCTGCAAGATTGCTGCAGTAAACATTTTTTTATTTCAATTTCTGAATATCAGCATCCTCAGTAGATTTATGAAATCTTCTTTTGGTATACATATTGGTCCTGTAACTTCCAATTCCAGAAAGCAGTGCTGTACGTAGTTATTCATCTCATGTGTCTTATAGTTAGAAATCCCCCAATTACTTAGAGTTTCAGGCCTGAGAACATTAGCATTGCTACAAAATCCCCAATTAGATGTGTCTTCTTAGAGTTTCAGGGAGAAACACGGGACCATTAGTGTTGCTATCAAGACCAAAAGTTCAGGTTCAGACATTTTACAACATCAGGCGCTTGGCATGTGAAAATGAGCACAAGCATGGCTCAAGCTACCACCTCCAATGTGCACAGTCCACTCAGGTCCCACGAACTATATTAATGAATTGGACTCGATATCGTAAGATCTTTTATGATCCAATTCACACCGCTCTTGGGATCAAGTATTTCTTCTTTTTTTTTTTGAGAGTGGGATCAGGTATTTATATATGAGTTGGAGGGGGCTGAGGGCCTCCTTGCTCTAGGGGGCTTGAATGGTGCCTGTTGGAATTGTGTGTTTTCTGCTTAAGGCCACAAATCTGAGTTGAGGAGCCTGATTAGGAGCCTTGTTGTAGTTGCTCTAAAGTGGGTGCAAATCTTTTCCTAAAAATAGTGTTTATTGATTTGGTGACTTGAAAACTTTACTTGTTAAGCGTGCCTACCAGGGAGCATCAAGTTTATATATTATCCCACATGTATTTGGCCTTTATTATACAATTGTTCATGGGCCTCAACAAATTTATACCGAAGCAAAACTTTTGGTTAGCTCTGAAAAAAGTAGCAGACCGTAAAATATGAGTTATATAATGGTAAAACAATACTGCAAATGATTGGGATGATGAAGTTTCCCTGAGATTCCACAATGTACTCCATCAATACGTGCTCGGCAAAGCTCCTGCTAGTAGCTCGTTGAGATAAAAAAAAAAAAAAATGAGAGACCCCACAACGCACAGCCAAACTTTGAGGTTGGAGAATCCGTGGAAAATGAGAACATTGCAGCGATGGCAAAGCCAGCATTGCAGAAGCGCTGACACCGTGGATTTGAGCAATCAGCCCTGGAGATTCATGAGTAGTGGCGAAGTGACAGAGAGTAGCTAATTCTGGACTTGCAGAAGGTGCAAACCGTGCAACGGAATCTGAGCCGTGCCTGTGCATACGACCAATGAGTAATGAGGTGCTAGTAGCCAGTCCAGATATCACTATCATGCAGAGTATATAATAATCTGGACCAAGAAGAATACAAGTGAACATCGAACCTCATGGATCAAAGGGCATTATGATGCTTTAAGACATCATTACAGGGCAGATTAGCCCGGTTTTCTCAAGTTTTACAGGGCAGGTTATGAAGCTTCCAAGAAGAAAGATGACACTTTCCTGGAGAAGAACATCAAACCCCTGCAGCATCAGATGAATGTTACATAGAGAATGTATTTCAATCTGTAGCGCAGCTTGCTTAGACAGGAAAAAAGAGGATGAAAACAAGATTGTCATATCCAGCTTGCCCTTCAGCAAGCCAAGGGTTCCTCCTTCCGCTGGAACCATTGATGAAACGGGTCATCTCTTAAGAATTATGGATGTGCTGTGGCAAGCACGGGTCATCTCTTAAGAATCATGGATGTGCTGTGGCAAGTCACAGATATAGTCGCCAGTCACCACAGACATCAGCATGATAAATTTGTCATGGAAATGTCACCTGTGCAAAAGTTTTCTGGTCCTGAGATGGGCGAAGAGGTTCATATAACCGGAGCTTGCTTTTAGTAGAGAAATAACTTGTTTTGTTACCTATCATCTCTTCGCACCCTTTATCACCTGTGGATTTAAATCAGAGCAACCCTTTGAGAGCAGATGGAATTCTGAACTACAGAATTATTTGAGCAGGGGAATCATTAACAAGAATTCATCTGAACTATACAATTATTTGAGCAGGGGAATCATTAACAAGAATGCGGGGAATCATTAACAAGAATGCATGCGTATAAAGCTTGTGGAAAGACAGCTGTTTAAACAAGGATATTCATTGCTGAAAATTCCATACATAAGACAGGGAACAATATGATGCTTTAATAGATTCACATGGACAGACTAGCTCTCTCAAGTCTGAAGCATCAAAACAGAAAAGGTGATGTTATCAACTGAAGACACACATAAAGAACTAAATAAAGGTTGAACACAAGGTTGTTATTCAACATTGATTAAATGAATCAAGTCTTTCGCTGGAGTTCCAAACTATAGCATCTTCTTTTCCTTCAGCATGACTGGGCTTCCTTCTCTTTTTCAAACCATTGATCAAATGGGTCATCTCTTGAGGAATCATGGATAAGCTCTGACAGGTCACTTATATACTCGCCACAGTAAACATCTTGATAATATCGAGCATCATGTACAAAATGAAATTTAACATGTCGGGAAGCCATGCTCCTGACTTGTAGTTGCCTTTCCTGATCCTCGATCCATTCCTTGGTTGTCCCAGGTTCAGAGTGGTCACTTCTAAAGATTCTAAACTTCATTAACTCTAGCAACCGGGCATTTCGAACAAAGAATTGGGCAAACTTGACATGTGGTCGTATGCCTTCATATCCATCTATTGCTACCATTTTAAGATGATGTTCAAGGCACTTGATGGGATTTTGTTTATCATAGCTTGCAGCACTTCTGTATCCTTGCGATGCCTGAACAGTGATAACATAACAAGTGAAAGAATGTTTATTTTCGATAGCCAAAAGAAATAAGCATTGCTGTGCAACATAAATTGGTAATGCAACAAGCCCTTTTAATTAGCAAAGTGCGATTAACCCAAAAGCAACAGAAGCGCAAAGATTTAGCAGCAATCATGGAACAAGTACATAGGACTGATGAAACAAAAATTCAAGATGAGAAGAGCTCACCGAGATGTATAGCTTTTCCAAGCATGGAAAACACTTCAAGTAGCTGCAGATGACATCAATAGAATCTGTATCTTCCAGAGCCAAAATTTTGACAGTTCGCAGCGCGTCCGTCGCCAGCATGACGGCCTGCATCAGCAAGCGCTTCTCCGCGATAACATTGCCAGGCCCCACACGGTTGACACGGCGTGTGGTGGGTTCAAAGACGGTGCTGCCAATCTCCAACTTGGGGATGGTGAAGGACAGGGATCCCAGGACCCTGAGTCTGGGAGCGCTGCGCACTAGCAGCTGGAAAGATTCAGCAGTAGCCGCGCGGCGGCAGGGGATCAGCTTCTCTAGCAGAGGGGCATCCTCGATGATGACCTGCCACGTCGTCACTCTCACCCTCGGATTTTCGTAGTCGAAGTCGTACAAGTCATAGTTGAAGCCGTACGAGCTGTAGTCGTTCGTTGTGGACGAATCCGCAGGCGAGAAGGCGAATCTTGTAATGGTGGGTGAGTTGATCCGGACCGTGTAGAAGCCGGTGCAGCCATCGAGGACGAGGGTTCTGAGCACAGGGCAGCGGACGAGCACCCTATGGAGCGTGCCTTCCGAGATGTCCACGCAGCAGAGCGAGAGGAGCTCGAGGTGTGGGAGCCAGAGCGCCGCCACGGCAGCAGCGGAGGGGAAGGTGTGGTAGCCAATCTTCAGGAGGCGCAGCGTGGGAGCGAACTGGAATAGCGCCCGTTCTGGCAGTGCTCTCGTGTTGTCCCGCCGCAGCGGTGCTCCAGAAGAGTACTCTGGCTCGATCCCGAGATCCTGGAGGCCGATGAGGGCAGGGGACTGGAGCCAGCAGTTGTAGGACTCGCCGTCGTCGTCGTACGGCCAGTCGACCTTGAGGCGGCGGCTGGGGCCAGGGTGGGCCGCGAGGAGTTCGGACACAAGGCGCTTGTAGTCATTGTAGTGGTTTGGGGGAACGGAGATCTAGGTTGAGTGGGGAGGAGCGCCAGATGTGCCGCCAGCGGGTGGAGGGGACCTGCACACGGACAGCGTCGGTGGTGGGGAGGCGGGTGACGATCTCGCCGAGGACGCTGTCCGGGAGGACGCTGATCCGGTCCTCGCCGCCATCCTTCTCTGATTCAAACCATTGATCAAATGGGTCATCTCTTGAGGAATCATGGATGTGCTCTGACAGGTCAGTGATATCCTCGCCACAGTAAACATCTTGATACTGTCTAGCATCATGCACAAAATGGAACTTAACATGTCGGGAAGCCATGCTCCTCACTTGTAGCTGCCTTTGCTGATCCTCGATCCATTCCTTGGTCATCCCACGTTCACAGTGGTTGTTTCTAAAGATTCTGAACTTCATTAACTCCAGCAACCGGGCATTTCGAACAAAGAATTGGGAAAACTTGACATGTGGTCGTATGCCTTCATATCCATCAATTGCTACCATTTTAAGATGCTGATCAAGGCACTCGATAGGATTTTGTTTATCATAGCTTGCAGCACTTCTGTATCCTTGTGATGCCTGAATAGGGATAGTGAAATAATGTTTATTTTCGATAGCCAAGAGAAATAAGCATTGATGTGCAACATAACAGAAACTGCAAAGCTTAAGCAGCAATCATGGAACATATACATAAGACTATGGTGAAACAAAGATTGAAGCTGAGAAGAGCTCACCGAGATGTAAAGCTTTTCCAAGCATGGGAAACACTTCAAGTAGCTGCTTACGACATCGATGGAATCTGCATCTTCCAGAGCCAAAATCTTGACGGTTCGCAGCGTCGTTGCAAGCATGACGGCCTGCATCACCAAGCGCTTCTCCATGATAACATTGTCAGGCCCCACACGGTTGACACGGCGCGTGGTGGGTTCAAAGACGGTGCCACCAATCTCCAACTTGGGGATGGTGAAGGACAGGGATCCCAGGACCCTGAGTCTGGGAGCGCTGCGCACTAGCAGCCGGAAAGATTCAGCAGTAGCCGCGCGGCGGCAGGGGACCAGCTTCTCTAGCAGAGGGGCATCCTCGATGATGACCTGCCACGTCGTCACCCTCACCCTCGGGTTTTCATAGTGGAAGTCATAAAAGTCGTAGCCGAAGCCGTACGAGCTGTAGTCGTCCGTTGTGGAGGAATCCGCAGGCGAGAAGGCGAAGCTTTTAATGGTGGGTGAGTTGATCCGGACCGTGTAGCAGCCGGTGCAGCCATCGAGGACGAGGGTTCTGAGCACAGGGCAGCGGGCGAGCACCCCGTGGAGCGTCGCTTCCGAGATGTCCACGCAGCAGAGCGACAGGAGCTCGAGGTGTGGGAGCCGGAGCGCCGCCACGGCGCCGGCGGAGGGGAAGGTGTGGTAGTCGATCTTCAGGCGGCGCAGCGTGGGAGCGAACTGGAACAGCGCCCGCTCCGGCAGCGCTCTCGTGTTGTCCCGCCGCGGCGGTGCTCCGGAAGAGTACTCCGGCTCGACCCCGAGCTCCTGGAGGCCGACGAGGGCGGGGGACTGGAGCCAGCGATTGTAGGACTCGCCGACGAGGGCGGGGGACTGGAGCCAGCGGTTGTAGGACTCGCCGTCATCATCGTACGGCCAGTCGACCTTCAGGCGGCGGCCGGGGCCAGGGTGCGCCGCGAGGAGCTCGGAAACGAGGCGGTTGTAGTCGTCGTAGTGGCTTGGGGAACGGAGATCTAGGTTGAGCGGGGAGGAGCGCCAGATGTGGCGCCAGCGGGTGGAGAGGACCTGGGCGCGGACGGCGTCGGCGGTGGGGAGGCGGCTGACGATCTCGCTGAGGACGCTGTCCGGGAGGACGCTGAGCCGGTCCTCGCCGCCATCCATGGCCTCCACTGAAATCTCGTCGCCGTAACTGCGCAGGATTTGGGGAAGGAATGGTTGCGGGCAAGGGTGGAGGGCGGCAGCCAAACCGCCAAAGGCCCATGGGCCAACTAGGTTTCTACACCGGCGGCCCTACTAGTGTATTTAGTTTCCAAAAAAAAAAAAAAACTAGTGTATTTAGTAGATTCCTCTATTTAAATTCTACAAAAAAAATTAGTAGGTTTCTAAAAAAACTAGTAGGTGTATGCAGTTTGAAGTATATACAGTTTGGAGTACTAGCGTTTTGGAAACAGACATGAGAAGTGGGTTTCTGAGATATATCATCTCGTAACGAGGTTTGGCCCGCTTGGCATTAGAAAATATGATACAATCGCTAGAATGGCATCAGAGAGAATTTGTCGCCTTTTATTTCCCTTCTACCCCTGTCTTATCTCTTTTCTTGCCGCGCTGCCTACTCGTGTTGAACGCATAGTGCTGAGGAAAACAGATCAAGCGCTACTCCTACTCGCTGTCCCGGGTGAGTGGCTTAGCACGCGATCGCTCCTGTGAGCACCTGCTCGTCTCCCAAACTCGGTGAACGCTCGCCTGCCTCGTTCCCCCACTGCAGCGAGCGGCTCCGCATGGCGAGCACTTCCGACCAGCTCGCCTTGTTCTCCTCCCCCACCCTAGCGAGCGGCTGCGCACGACAAACAGCCTAGCGAGATCATGCTCGTCTCCTCCGTGCCCTGGCGAGCACCTGTCTCCCCCACCCGGCAAGCTCATGCCCGTTTTCGTCGATCCTCTCCGTTCCGTGCAGGGGGGGAAGAAGGGGAATAAAAGGCTACAAATTCCCTTTGATGGCATTCTAGCAGCTCTGTCACGTTTCATAATGGAATGCTGGTGAAGCCTAGTTGCGGATGGCATATTTCCAAAAACTATAAATCCTATGTTTTATATTACATATTAAGTGTAATAAAGTTTTAGTCCTGTATGGGATTTTGGGTAAACCTAGTCTCAACTATAGAGATGACCTAAGTGTGCACCTGATATCCTTTCATTGAAAATGCGTCAACATAAAAAGGGTGTGCGTCTGATACGAAGTTGAGAGACGAAAGGCGTGACATGCTCGTGTGCACTGAGCCTTGTCATAGCGTGGGCCTAAGTTTTGCTACTTGATTTTGTCATTTGTTGGAGCAGTTACCGTGAGCACGATTACTTTTGGTTATTACTGGAATAAATATGATATGCACAAGCTTAGACCGTGCCACGACATGATATGTGTAACAACCCGAAATTTTCACAACACCAAAAATCTCAACTACAAAATTTTTCTCACAAGACCCGTGTAATGTTGAGTGGCATTTAGCCTAACCACCTTAGTTACACATGGAAAGGATCCCAAATAGGTCATTGCATGTGCAAGCAAGCATGATTAAAACATTGTTTCTATTATTATCACATGCATGATCACATTTTGTCTTTAACATATGTAATTGCAACCTTGCATTTGAATCCTAATTAATGAACCATGTATGGTTTGGATCTCTCTTGGATTTTTGTGATGTATTATGTATTTAAAAATAATTAATGAGGAGTCATTAATTATTTAACTTGATTAAACTTACAACACAATGTACCCACATTATTTAAATAATACATAGGAATAAATATACATACATATGTATCCCAAATACATGGGAATAATTTCCAAACCATTACTTGGACCCTGCTGGCCCCATCTGGTTATCTAACTCTAATCATCATAGCTAACTATAATTAAGCACTAATTGCCCAGAAAATAAAATAGAAAAGGAATAGAAATAGAAGGGGAATGGAGAAAAGGAAAGCAACCCAAGGGAGCCCAACTGGCCTGCCATCTACCCCTTCCCTTTCCTTCTCTTCCAGCACGCGCACGCACCGGCCCGGCCAAAGAAGAAGCCTACGCAGCAGGCCGTTCCCTCACCAGCGCAATGGGCGCCCAGCCGAAAGCCGCCTTCGCCCGCTTCACGAGGGTGGGACCCGCCCGGCAGGCGCACACCCGCGCGCTGTTCTTCTTCTTCCCTGCGCCCCCCGCCAGAGTATGGCGACAAACGCCCGCTTTCGCTCATCTTTGCGCTGGCTCATCTTGCGCTGCCCCGTCCTTGCCTCACTGACCCGCGGGACCCATGGTCACGCGAAATGCGTGACCCCGATCACGCGCGCGCGAACGACGCACGCCGCCTGCCGATGTCGCTGCCGTGCCCGCCCTTCCACCCTTACCTTGGCCGCGCAGCCAAATTGGCGTCACCGGCTGCCAATTGGGACCCCCGAGCACACGATGTCGACACCGGAAACCCCCGCGCTCTTCTCAGCCGCTTGATCGCAAGGGCGCTGCCATCACCGTCCACAGCCGCCATAGGTGACCCGCCACCCTATATAAGCCAGCCCAATGCTCTAGGGCTTCCCCCACCGTCTCGCCGCCACCCGGTGGCAACCACCGAACCCTACCGAGCCGAGACAGAGAGAGAAGAAGGGCGGAGCAAGGAAGAGGGCATCGCCGGAGCCCGCCGGAGTTGCGCCAAGGCCGCCGGAGCGGGAGACGACGCACTGATCAACTACATCGGCGTAGCAGCTCTGCACGGCACTGCCACAACATGCCACTGCGACAACTCACCGCTGCACAGCTACCCTTTCTGCCCCAGCACCGAGGTGAGCGCCGCCGTTTCCCCATTCCAACCTCGCCCGCCTCCCCGGCCATGGCGCTCCGCCTTGGAGCGCGTAGGCTCGAGCCTATCCCGGCTCTGGTACATCACACAACGCACGCACACACGCACTGCCCAGCCCCTCAACCAACCGGAGACGGTAACCGCGCGCACCAAAGAGCTTGACGTCCGCCTCGTCGTTGCCGCGAACTCGCCGTGCGCGACGAGCTGGTGTTCCAAGCCCACGAAGCCGTAAAGGAGATAGACGACCCCGAATCCATGACCGCCTTACCAACGAACACCCCGCGCGCGTGTGGAACGGAGGAGAACGCCTCTGCAGCTTCTAGACCGCTCACCGGGTCCTCGTCGGCGTTCCACGGAGCGCCGGCATGCCGCCGCCGTTCCGGCAAGAGCCAGCCCGAAAACACCAAACCGACCCCTGAAACTTACTCGCCACACCATGGTTCACGTGGAGCGCACACCCGCGTCGATGACGCCTTGGCCGAGCCCCTGACCCATACCTCGCCGTCGTGACCACGCCGTCGCGGAGCACCGCCGTGCGCGGGCGTTCCGAGCTACCATGACGCCGAGCACCCCTGTAGATGACCTGCATAGCTTCGCCGTGACCTCCCGGACCTAGCCGTGTGAAGCAGAGAGCCAAGGAACCGCCCCGGAGCCCTGGCCGCGTGCTTCCGCCACTTCGCCGGAGCTCCGCCGCCGCTGTCACAGCGCTGCGGACGCCGCAGTGTCAAATGGTTACCGCCGGTGAGCCTAACAGAGACCCTAAGATGCTAATCAACCGAGCGCACACCCAATTGGACATAGGATGACCCCTAGCCCCGACGCCATCGTGCGCCGAGCCGCCGGAGCTCCGTCGTGGGCACCGGCTGTGCTACAAGCGCCACCATGCCCCATGGATATCGCCGGTGAGGGGGTCACCAATTGATGGAGTACGCCTCAACTTGGACACTAGTTGACCCGCTACTACATCTCCGCGACACGCCGCCGTGGCCAAGTCGCCGCTGCCGCGGCCAGCCTCACCAAACGCCCCGCCGGGCACAAAGGATACCCCGACGAGATCGCTGGAGTTCCCTGGTGCTGATGCGCCTGCCAGCCGGAGCAGAGAGAGCCCGTGAACCCCGCTTGCATGAGCTCTCCGCCAGCAAGCCGTGCGGTGTCAAGACAGAGCAACGGGAGGAAGAGGAGGGGAGGAGAAGAGGAGCTGCGCGCACCCGGTGTACGTGGACCGGTGAGAGGAAAGAGATGGAGTGGACTGAGTTCACTGTAGACCGCGCCACTGGTCCATAAGCCAGCACTAGCCGGTCCACCGTAAACCAACGCACCGTAGACTCGGGCCGAGCCCATATCCAGAGAGACCGCATGGCGCGCTGTGCCGCTGACACGTGGCGGCCCAAGCCCAGCCCATTGATGACGTCATGATGACGTCAGCCCTCTCGGAGACCCACCAGTGACGTCACGCTGACGTCATGCTGACGTCAGCAGGCCACTTGGCACCACCAGAATACGACACGTGTCACCCTGAGGTTTTTCTGGCCTTTTTCTTTTTCAGAATATTGATTAAACTTTGAAAAATCATAACTTACTCATACAAACTCCAAATTTGGTGAACCAAATTTCTAAATTCATCTAAAATAGAGCTCTACGCATTGGAGTCATGTTTGAGTGCATTTGGATTTTTTCGCATTTCATTTGTTCTTTGTGCCCTCTATAGGCGTCGCTAACGCGACCATATTGTGTACCATTTCAGAGTCGAGGAGGAAAGGACCGAGTACGACCGTGACTACAACGAGGAATTGGGGGACGACTACTCTGAAGGTGCCACATTCCACCTACTTTTTCGTAGATCCCATTACGCATAGCTAATGAGTAGAATTGCTAGTGCTTTAATTACTGTTGATATCACATGATTAGGATGCATGGTAGCTATTTCTTGATACCTATTGTCTTGACGCAACCTCGCCCCTGCTCACCCGCTGTTAGGCTAGACACACGCTTGCTATCATTATTGCTATTATGACTCTACTACGCTTTATATCTTGATGTGATGCGTGGTGGAAATGGATATATATATATATATATATATGTATATATATATATATATATATATATATAAGGCACGTGGTGCCAAATCTGAGCTTGGTGGATGGTGAGCGTCTGCGTGTGTCTTGGGTGTGTGGAGGGTGAGGGTTGTGTCGACCGAGCTGGGGTATACGACGAGCCGATGGCGAGTCTTGCCATACGATGCTACCTGGGCATCCGGATAAGCGATACCTGTGGCGGGTAATGGAGTCGGGGGATCCCGGGTGTGAGCTTCTGAGGGGTGGAGCCCGGGATCGAGGTGCTGTGGTGGCACGTAAAATGGTAAACCGGATGAAGACACCCTGGCTTGGTCAACCCTAAGGACTTACTAGTACTCGGACCCACCGGGAACCTCACATCCCACTCGCTCTATATGGTACAAGACGGTTGGACTACATGGTAGAGCGGTGCCATTACTATCAGGTGAAAGAGTGTAGGGAGGTACGGGCATGATGGACTCACACCCTTCCAAGACAACATAGTAGCCATTTGGGGGCCCGGTACTATGTCTCACAGTATCAGCCATTCCAGACTAGACTTGGGGTGTTCCAGGGCTGAGAGGTAGGATGGCATCGTTCTACGCATGCAAGCAGCCGGAATCAGCCTAGGTACGGCCGTGCTAAGGATGGTGATCTTGTGGGTATGTGAAACCTCCGCAGAGTGTTATGGTTGATCGATACATATGCCGACTCGTCGGCTATGGACCTTTCCTAGTGACCGTGCTGGCTGGAATAGAGAGATGAGTCCTTCTTTTCTCCCCCTGTGTTGTAAGATAGAGCCGGTCGTGGACCGTTGAGGCAGGCCGAGTGGGAGTTGGCCTGTCGACATGAGTGAGATGAGATGTGGTGGATGAGGTGGATGGGTGGTAATGGATGGGTAGATGGATGGATGATGGTGTGTGGGTGTGGTGTGGTGTTAAAACTTGAACTTTATACTTATTATTACACATGATAACTATTGCATAGGAAACCACAGCCAAATATAGGCCCTCTTGCTTTAAGCCTTATTGCATCCAGTTCCACAAAGCATAGCAATGCATAGGGTGGAAATGTGGCCAGTACATATCATACTGATACTTTGGCACGCAGGTTCTGAGGAGTACAACTCTGATGGGTACGATGGTTGAGGGTTTCGTCACTACGCTCAAGTCGTTGGATAGAAGTTGCTTCCGCGTCCTCAAGCTGTTCCAATTGATGATCTTTTATGATTCGCGCCTGTTGGCGTTGTAATAAGTTATTATAAACCTCTCTATTTGCACTCTATTATCGTTGTATGGATTTGATTATCGACTGGAATATGGGTAATATGATTTAAAAGGTCATGTTACACTTCGACTGTGTGGATTTTCCCTTCGTGGAAAATCGGGTCGTTTCAATATGGTGCGAGAGTGGGGTGGGCCTATGTTTTGCCACTTGGGTTGACCATTTGATGCAAGACCTAGGAGTACAATTCCTTCTGGTTGTTACAGGAATAAACATGATGTGCATAGGCTCAGATCGTGCCACGACATGATGTGTGGTGCAGGTGGAGAAGCGCTGAGTTTTGCCGCTTTGGTCGGTACGGTGGAGGAGCACCTACCGGGAACACGATGAATTCTGGGTATTATTAGAATAAATGTGACATGCATGGCCTTAGGTCGTCATGACATGATGTGGTGCAACATGGGCTGAGTTGTGCCAGTTGAGTCGATCATACAGTTGAGTCGATCATTTGAGCACCTATGTGTTATCTTTCTTCGTCAATATCTTTCTTCCCTCCTGTTCTACGACCCTTCGGAACTACTGCCCACCGCAACCACTGCCCACATTTGCGACACCTACATGAGTCTACGAGCGATCACTGTGCTATTGCTCCTGTTCCTAGTGCAACTTTCATAACTGAAGTTTGGTTTTAGAGATACGCCTATCATCTCTTCACAATCTTATCCCTTGTGAATTTCAATTGAAATCATATGGGATCGACGATGCCAATGCAAATACATCCAAGGAGAATGCGTTCTGCTGGTCCATGCTATATGGTTAAGTGAACAAAAGGCGAATCGGAAACACGTTGAGAGCGGATGCAAGTCTACACTAGAAAATTAGAGCATCTCCACCAAATTTATAATAAGAGAACCCCTTTGTCTAGAACTAGGAATATAATACTGCAGAAGGTAAAACTCAAGCTCTAGTGGATCATCTTTTTCCAATTTTTTTAACAGTTGTGAAAACTACACCCTCAATCCCTCGAAGAAAGAAGAACAAGAGATTTTCATCAATGTGTTATCTTTCTTCCTTCCACACTGACCTCTAGGGCCCACACTCCTCACCTGTGCGCTGAGATTGGAGGATAGCCACATCATGCCCTCGTCATACACTCATACCTAACACTAGGCAGGCCACCACCAGCACCGTGCACACAATGCCGGCCCTAAGCGGGAGGCAAGTTGTGTGACGCCTTAGGGCCCAGGAGGGATGGGACCCAAACCTGAGAATATAGGATCCCATACCGTAGAGTTTTATTTTTTGTTATTAAGATAATCATATTAATTTTAGAAGTACAAATATACTACTATTTTATTGTACATTGTTTATTGATAATTATCAAACATGAATACATGATAAATTAGTGTTTATATATATTATAAGATTTTATATATGGTTTAGAGGGGCCATACACTACTACACAAAATATTTACCGAGGCGGGCGAAACTGATTAACCGAGGCGGTTTTCGCAACCGCCTTGGACAAGAGGTCACGGTAAATAGCAGTATTTTCCGAGGCGGTTGCTTGCCCGCCTCGGTTAATCGAGACGAAAAAAAAAAAAAAAAAAAAAACCATACCAAACCCTAATGGGCCCGGATATGGGTGTGGATGTCGCCCTACCGCCCGCCGCCGCCACCGAGGGCCCCCGCCCGCCCCGGTGTCGCCTTGACCGAGGGAGAGGGGTGCTCGTAGCCAGATCTAGCTTCGCCGCCATCGCTGGCAGCCGGATCCGGCCGGATCCGGGTTTTGCCACCGCCGGCCTCCTGCTGGCGAGGAAGGGAGGTCCGTCAGCGCCCGCCGAAAGGCCGGATCTGGGCGCTCCTTGGCGCGGTCGGAGCAAAGAGGAGGTGAAGAAGCCGGATGAGGGAAGGCCACGCCCGGCCGTGGGGGGGCCGCTCCACACGCCCGCCCCCGGCCGCGCGCCGCCACCCGTGGGGGCGCTCCACACGCCGCCGCGGCGGCGGTGCTCGCTGCCCGCACGCAGCCCCGGTGGCGACACTCGCTCACGCCGCCACTTGGGGCCTTTTGCGCCTGTGGGGGCTCCCACGTCTTGTGGCCGCAGCCCCACACGGTGGTCGCACCACCCATGGCGGTGGCCGCCTGTGGTGGCCGAGCCCGAAGCTGGCCGCACCGGCCATGGTGGCCGCGGCCCGACAAGCGCCCGGAGGGGGGGGAGGGGGGGAGTGGGAGGGGAGCAGAGGGGAGTGGGAAGCGCAGGGGGGGGGAGGAAGACGCCGCCACCGCGTGTCTTGCAGTGAGATGTGAGAGAGGAGTGTATCCCAAACCCTAAGCCGTGCTTTTATACTCAGTGCAGCTATCGGGCCGTGCCTGGGCTTTTTGGGCCTCGACATTATTAACCGAGGCGGATTTTACAAGTGAACCGCCTCAGAAAATTGGGGTATTTTTGGAGGCGGGCTCTTTTATAATAACCGCCTCAGTTAATCAATTTTGCGAGACGGTTTTTTTAACCGCCTCGGTTAATGAAAAATGACCGCCTCAGTTAAACGAGGCATTAACCAAGGCGGTTTTTTAGGTTGCCCACCTCCAAGAGCAATTTCAAAGTGCCTCGTAAAAGATTTTTTGTAGTAGTGATAGCGACGATTTCACCGGAAGGCCCTCAAATTTTTAGGGCAGGCACTGCGTGCGCACCTGCACTGCATAGGGCCCGTGCTACCTCGTTGTGCCAGTTGGAGGGGCAGGCTGCTGCAGCGCAGTAAGCAACGTTCTTCTGTGTGTGTCTCAACCGTCCGCAACCTTGTTGTGCCTCGCGCAGCGAGAGCACCGCCCGCCACCCCGTCATGCCCAATATCGAGTAGGCTGTTGTCGTGCTGCTCTCGATTGCTGTCGGTACGTCAATACTATCTGCATCGCTCTAGATACGAAACAAGAGGGGAGGCAGGAAAGGAATTTATATATCTACTATAACACTGATATTGTTGGCCCTACATATTAAAGGAGATGAGATTTCTCGATCTGGAAGAGTACTTGTCCGCTATACATTATAATTTAGTTTTCTCATCAAATTCCTATCCAAGATTTTAAGGAAAATGAGATTTAGTGGAGATGCTCTTAGACTGTCCATAGTGTATCAGTGCTAGATTTTCTTTTTTACTCTGACACATGCCTCCAATGCCTCATCTTGTTGAATTCCACAATGTTGGCACCGGTACTTGTTTTTTACCGTGGACCCTGTGCGTTGCAGCAGCTGCAGGGAAGCGAGGAGAGAGAAGACGAGGACGAGGCCTTGCTTGGGCTTGGCTGCTGAAGAGAGAAGAGGACGAGAATAGTATTTTTAATTATTGAAGCACCGGTGAACGGACATGCCCCGATGCCCAGTTTATTTTGCATCTCAGCACCTGCTACAATGTGGGCACCGGTGCTTCAAACAAGAAAGAGAAGGTTTCGGCACCGGTAAAAAGCTACGTTGTGGGTAGTCTTAGGTCCTTTTTTTATAAGGCTTTGACATCACTACTGGAGAAGGAGCCTTTAGTCTTGGTTTTTAACCCCCTTTAGTCCCGGATTTGATAATCGGGACAAAATGTCCTTCACTTTTAATCCCGGTTCCCACAACCAGGGCTAAAAGATAGTATTGGGTAAGCTAAAAGATAGTATTGGGTAAAAAATTGCGCTCTTGTGGAGATTCAAACCTAGGACCCTCCCACTTCAGCCCTTTGCGCGTGCTCTACCATCTCAACTCCCGCACATATCTGACTTACATAAGATACTCTCTCATTTTAAATTCACTCTGGAGGGACCTTTAGTCCCGGTTTATAACACCAACTGGGACTAAAAACTCTACCTTTAGTCTAGATTAGTATTGATATTATCAACTGGGACTAGCATCAAGACCTTTAGTCCCGGTTGGTTCGTAACACCAACTGTGACTTAAAGCTCTACCTTTAGTTTGGGTTGGTATTACCAACTGAGACTAAAGCATTAAGACTTTTAGTCCCGGTCCAAGTTATTAGGACCGGACCGGAAATTGAACCGGTGAGGTTGTCGGTTCAATGGTTCATTGGTCCAACCGTTTAGAACCGGTTGAACCGTCGGTTCAATTATTTTGAACCGTTAAATTGAACCGGTCACAAATACTTTGAACCGATATATATATATATTATATTATTTAGTAATTGGTAGATTGAAGTATATATTCTCTATTGAAAAATAATTCCAAATGCTAGGCGTATGAGGAAAATAGTAATTTAAATATTTCCCGTTGAAAAATAATTTCAAATGCTGAGATAAGATTTATCATTGTGAAGAGGCTGTTAAAATGATACAAATAGATATATTATTTATGTACTTTAGAGGATCTAGCAAAACAGATATTAAATTTTGAAATAAAAAAAGGCGTCCAAAGCAAAAGCTAATGGAGCATGAGCTGCCAGTACTATACGCATGCATGCACGTCACGCTCAAACTCACAGGACGGGAGGCAGCAACGCAGCAGTAGCAGACAATGCGGGCCCAGCGTCAGTCGCACACACAGGAGGCTGCAGCACGCCAGCACGCGCACCACCAGACCTGATTTCCAGACCGGAGCGGTTCAGCCAAAACCGGCCGGTTCACCGGTTTCGCAAAAAACCGGCCGGTTCAACCGGTTTTTAGCTGTTCAATTGCATGAACGGTCTTTTAAGTGAACCGGACCGGTGAAGCCTCTGGTTCGGTCTTTTAGCGGTTCAACCGCCGGTCCGGTCCGGTTCACATAACTGGGGTCCCGGTTGGTGATATGAACCGGGGCTAAAATGTTATCTTTAGTCCAGGTTGGTTGTTCCAATTAAGACTAAAGGTCCTTTACTCTCGAACATAAAATTTTTTGAGACTAAAACCAAAATCACATGTGGTCTAAAAGTCTATTCTCTAGTAGTGCATCTCAAAAAATTGATAATGGAGAAAAAGCCCTATTTTGTGGATTAGGCTTCTAGGCCAAACCGTGAGGTAATTACATATATAGCATGGATCAGAAAATGAATCAAGCCTTTAGTGGAACTAAATAATTACACATCTGACTTACATAATATAATCAGAAAATGTGTGACGTGTCGTTATGAACAGACACATAAAGAACTAAATAAAGGTTGAACACGAGGTTGTTATTAAGCATGGATCAAATGAATCAAGCCTTTAGGGGGAGGTACTCTCCCAAACTACATATAGCATCATCTTCTTTTCCTACAGCTTTCCAGGGCTTCCTTCACTGATTCAAACCATTGATCGAATGGGTCATGCCTTGAGGGATAATCATGGCTGTACTTTGATAAGTCATTGATATCCTCGCCAGAATAATCATCACGATAATGCCTAACAGGATGTACAAAATGAAACTTAACATGTTGGGAAGCCATGTTCCTGGTTTGTAGTTGCCTTCGCTGATCCGCAGTCCATTCCTCGGTCCTCCCATGTTGAAAATATGAGTAGTTTTTATAGATTCTGAACTTCATTAACTCTAGCAACTGGGCATTTCGAACAAAGAATTTGGCAAACTTGACATGTGTTCTTTTGCCATCATATCCATCAAATGCTACCATTTTAAGATGATGCTCAAGGCACTCGATGGGATTTTGTCTATCATAGCCTGCAGCACTTCTGAAACCTGCTGATGCCTGAACAGCGATAACATAACAAATGAAAGGTTATATATGTTCGTTAGCGAAGAGCAAAAAAAATCATATACATTGCAACATAAATTGGCAATGCAACAAGCCCTTTTAATTTGCAGGCTGTAGACTTGATATTCCCTCGATTCCTTTACAGGTCGTATTACCTTTGTCATAATTCTAATATTTATATTCTGACCATTGATTCTGAAAAATTATATAGATAACGACATAAGATTTATATTTTTAGATTCACTATGAGCAATAGTTTCATATATGTTGTGAAAATGTAAAAGAAATGTAACATAGATGGCCAAGGATGGCAATATTTAAGTTTGGAGAAAACTTGTGAATGGTAAAAATAATGGAGGGAGTATATTCAACAGGTGCGGTTCCAAGAAGATCAGAGTGATTAATAAGCCAAATAAAAGCAACAAAAACCGCAAAGCTTTAGCAGTAATAAAGCATGGAACACACTTGCATAAGACACTGATGAGGACGACAAAAAATTAAACTTGAGAAGAGCTCACCGAGATGTATAGCTTATTCAAGCATGGAAAACACTTCAAGAAACTGGTGAGGACATCAACGGAATTTACATCTTCCAAAGCCAAGATCTTGACGCTTCGCATGGTCGTTGCCAGCACGACGGCCTGCATCAGCAATCGCTCCTCCTTGATAACACTGTCAGGTCTCACGTGGTTGACACGGCGGGGGCAGCTGGGTTCAAAGACGGTGCCGCCGCCAATCTCCATCCTGGGAACGGCGGAGGACAGGGACCCCAGCACCCTGAGCCTGGGAGCGTTCACCACTCGCAGAAGCCGGAAAGGTTCAGCAGTGGCCGTGCGGCGGCGGCAGGTGACCAGCTTCTCTAGCAGAGGCGCATCCTCGATGATGACCTGCCTCGTCTTCACTCTCACCCTCGGCTTTATCCTCGGAGGATTATCGTGGTAGTGGTCGTCGGAGTCGTACTCGTAGTCATAGTTCTTCGTTCTGGACGAATCCGCCGGTGAGATGGCGAAGCTGGTAATGGTGGGCGAGCTGATCCGGACTGTGGCGAAGCCGGTGCAGCCGTCGAGGACGAGGGTTCTGAGCGCCGGGCAGCCGGCGAGCACCCCGTGGAGCGTGCCTTCCGAGATGTCCACGTAGTAGAGGGAGACGAGCTCGAGGTGTGGCAACCGGAGCGCCGCCGCCAGGGCACCGGCGGCGGAGGGGAAGGTGTGGTAGTCGATCTTGAGGCGTCGCAGCGTGGGGGCGAACTGGAACAGTGCCCGCTCCGGCGGCGCTAGCGAGTTGTCCCCCTCGGAAACGTGGTACGGCCCTGGATCGATCTCGAGCTCCTGGAGGCCGACGAGGGCGGGCGACGGCAGCCAGCTGCTGTGCAGCTCGCCGTCTTTGTACCGCCCCCCGAGTTTGAGGCGGCGGCCGGGGCCAGGGTGGGCCGCGAGGATGCTGGACACGCGACGACCGTAGTAGGGGTAGTTTGCGCATGGGATATCGAGGTTGAGCGGGGAGGAGCGCCACATGTGGCGCCACCGGGTGGAGAGGACCTGCGCGCGGACGGCGTCGGCGGTGGGGAGGCGAGTGACGATCTCGCCGAGGACGCCGTCCGGGAGGGCGCTGATCAGGTCCTCGCCGCCATCCATGGCTGGCTTCCGCCGCGATCTCGTCGGTCGTAGCCGTATCTGCGCGGATTTGGGGGAGTTGTTGCGGGCGGCGGACAAGGCCCATGGGCCAACTAAATTTCTGTATTGGAGGCCCTAGTAGTATATATAGGTTGTAAGAGTCCATAAAACCAGAAAAAAGTCTACTTTTGCTCCCTCAACTATCACGAAAGTCTACTTTTCCTCTTCGAATCTCAAAACCGGATAAACAGTCTCCCTCAACTTTTCAAACCATGCGCTTTTCCTCCCTAGAGTGGTTTTGACGGTGGTTTTGCTACAGTGACGATGGTTTTATCTGTTTCTTTTTTATTTATTTCAGATAAATTTTTGAAAAATCATAGTAAATCACAAAAAAATCATAAAATAGAAAATCTAATTTTGTTGGATTCCATATGAATACATCTACGCAGTAAATATATAATATGGTATGCTTTAATACAAAATTTTTGTTAATATTTTTCTTTTTTATTTATTATGGTCAAATATTTGAAAAATCATAGTAAATCACAGAAAAATCAAAAAATGAAAATCTAATTTCTTTAGACTCTACATGAGTAGACCTACAAATGAACATATAATATGGTATATTTTAATACAAAGTTGTTACTGTAGCTTTCGATCTATGCTTTTCTATAATTAATTAAAATAATTCATAAATGTAGCTTCTATAACTATTTTGTTGGATTAAAGCATACCATATTATATATTCATTGTATAGACCTACTCATGTGAAGCCCAACAAAATTGAATTTTTTTTTTTATGATTTTTTTATAATTTACTATGATTTTTCAAAGATTCAACCGAAATAAATAAAAAAGGAAAATACTAGCAAAAACTTTAAACTAAAGCGTACCATATTATATATTTACTGTAGAGATCTACTCATGTGGAGTCCAGCAAAATTAGATTTTATATTTTATAATTTTTTGTGATTTACTATGATTTTTCAAAAAATTATCCGAAATAAATAAAAAGAAAAAGACAAAACCACTATCACCTGCAGCAAAAAAAACCACCGTTAAAACCATTCTAGGGAGGAAAAGCGCATGGTTTGAAATGTTGAGGGAGGCTGTTTATCCGGTTTTAGGGTTCGAAGAGGAAAAGTAGAGTTTCGCGATAGTTGAGGGAGCAAAATAGATTTTTTCTAGAAACCACTACTTGAACTCTTAGGAAACGGAATAAGGCGCGACCTATCTCGCATACGAGAAGCACGTGACCCTGCTATGCACAGTGACCGACTGGACTCTGTGCACGCAAGAAA
Source organism: Chrysopogon serrulatus (assembly GCA_015844335.1). Taxonomy (NCBI): domain Eukaryota; kingdom Viridiplantae; phylum Streptophyta; class Magnoliopsida; order Poales; family Poaceae; genus Chrysopogon; species Chrysopogon serrulatus. The sequence goes on along the minus strand of JADLZL010005611.1, from coordinate 196,822 downwards.
AAGCAACACCAGACCTAAGGAGTGAGGACTGATGAGCCTCACGCTCAACAGCATGTGTGCCCTGCAGGAAATCTAAAAAAGCAAAACGTTTTATTTAAGAAGATATAATTTTTGAGAGGTGTATCCATTTTTAATTCCGTTTGTACCAACATATTGTATGCGTGATGAGATGAACAAAACTAGACCTTAATTGCTTATGTTTTTAAGAATTTTATTTTAGTTGCAATTTCTATGTAAGGAGATCTATGAAATAAGTTGCTACCATGTAATACTAAATAAATTTGCTACTCTAAATATAAACAAAAGTTTTTACCTAGTATGCATATCGATTATTTTAAAGGCAAATTATTAAAATAAGCATGGTATAAGCTGCCAATTAGAGAGGCAAGTTATTATTAAACCCACTATATGTGGCGAAATCATGACTAGTTGACAATCGAAAGAACATTTGTAAAAAGACAAAAGTAGCGACCCAAATAAGACAAACTGCATCCTAAGAGGCAAATTATTAGTAGAAAAGCATTATATAAAGTGCTAATTTAGATGATAAATTTTTTATACAACTAATACTTAGGATTTAAGAATGCATTTAAACCTAAAAAGAGTGGTTGAAAACTTAAACTTAAAACAATTAAAGAGTAGAAATTAAAATTACAACAACTGAAAATTGAAACCGACAAATAGCAACAACAAAATTAAAATGAAAACTAAAGTAGACACAATGAAAAAACAAATAATTTAAAATAAAAATAAAAATGAAATACAAAAACTAAAAAAATATGACTAAAACTAAAAGGAGTGACCAAGAACTAAACCTAAAAAACACTAAAAACACATGACTGAAACTTGGGGAAGAATTTTTTTGTGGCAACTTATATGTGCAATGACTATCTTTTGTAACAACTTATATATTGTAGGTGAGGCAACAAAAAATATAGGATTTTGAAAGACATCCGAACCTAAAATCAAATCTGAAACTTAACGAATAAAAAAAATACTGAAAATGAAACTAAAAAAATAAAAAAATACTTGACTGAAAATAAAACAAAAAACATTAAAAAACTAAAAACTAAAACTAAAAAAAAGAAAATTAGCAAAAAATAAAATAAAAAGTAAAATAGACACAATGAAAAAACAAATACTTTAAAATAAAAATAAAACTGAAACTACAAGAAATTAAAAATGAACCTCAATGTCTGAAACTGAACCTGAATGCTGAAAAAGAACCTGAACAAAAACTTAATAAGTGAAACTAAATGATTAAATAAGAACTAAAATATACTAAAAAAGAAAAACAAGAACTGGATCTGAATGCTAAACTGAACCTAGAGCATAACTCAATTGATTACTAACAAAAAAACTGAATTAAAATGAAACTGAAAGCGAAAGAACAAAAAATAAGAATTTGACAAATAATGACAGAAATCAAATTACTGTCACATATTGATACACATGAGGCAGCTGGTTATCAGTTAAGGTGAAGCAAAACACTGTCACATATTGTATGAAGAAAACACTGTCTTGTCACTGTTTATTTAACATTGGCTGATGATATGTTTCCACATACATTGAGTTAGTAATAGAATCCACAAATATTGAGTTAGTAATAGAATCTTTGGTTTTAGTTGGGCTATGAATGCCTAGATCGAAGCTGGTGCAATCGCGGTGCCCTTGAAAGCTTGAGAAGTCTTGATTTTCTCGAAAATATCTTCAGCAACTTGTCCCATTTTACTTGAGTTTGCCTATAGTGTAGCTTGGAAGCTTTTTTATTCGGTATGTATAGCATCTGTTCATTCATATTTTAGAATTTTCAGACTAATAACTAACAAATAACAGGCTTTCAGTCATAGGCTCCCATGTTCAGCTAATGCAGATGGATGAAGTCACAGGCTTGTAACATTCAGACAATACAGATAGATGCAAATCAGCTAGACAAGAGAACACTAGCACTACGAAGTTTGTAGAACAGATATAAAGTTCAGATTCCAGAGGCATTCAGAGTTTCAGATAGAGCAACCAAACAATCCAGAGAAGGAGGTAGCAAAGGCGGGAGGAGCAAAGGGATGGCAGAATGACGTGCATACTTGCGGGGAGCAGGGGAGAGCGGAGCGGGGGAGGATAGCGGCCGGCGGGAACAGAGCAGTAGCCTGGCGCGGAGGGGAGCGACCAGGACCAGGGGGAGTAGTGCAGAGCAGCAACACGTGCACATGCGCGGAAGGGAGTGGCCGGCGGGAGCAGAGCAGCAGCAGCACGTGCACACGCGCGGAGGGGTGCCGCCGGCGGGAGCAGAGGAGCAGCCCATGCACGCCGTCGAGGTGAGCGGCCGCCGGGAGGAGCAGTCCGGCACAACGTTGGATTTCCGTTTTTCTTCAGTGGAAGCCGCAACGTTGGATGGGGGAGGGGATCTGCTGGGCCGGCCCTTGGCGCGCGGCCTGGTGTCGCGCGCTGGAGTCGCAGCTAGCGCGACCAGTCGCGTAATAGACTAACCTACATGAAGGTTTTGCAACCAATCGAGCAGGTGCCAACAGAGTAGCAGACCTCCATGGCACGAGAAATTTGGCTCAGGCGAAAACACAGCTCTAGTAGTACCAGTATACCTCTACTTAAACACAGCTCTAATGTAGAGTGACATGAGTAGGGTGGGGTGGCCCGATGCCCCGATCTTTGGGAATGTATATATTGGATTTAATTTGGGCTAGACAGATTTTTAATTCAATTAAATCAAATGGATCCTAAGGTCCATATTTAATGCTAGGTATATTCAATTCTTAGTCCTGTACTCCCGTATGCCACTTTCACTTAACACTGACTCAACTTATATAAAGTTGAGAGACAAAAGGCATGCCACAGATACATACGTGTGACGTGCTATATTAAGTTTTACCACTTAGATCAGTTGTTTAGATTAGTTACCAGGAGCACAATTACTAGTTGTTACCGAAATAAATGTGACATGGACAGACTTGGGCTACAACATGATATGGTGTGGGGGTGGTGTGGGCCTAAGTTTTGCCATTTGGGTCTATTTATTTGATGTAATATAGTTATTAGTAGCATGACTACTTCTGGCTATTATTAGAATAAACGTGATGTGCATAGGCTTGAGTCGTGTGACGACATCATACGAATGGTTCAGGGTGGGGTGGGTCGTTTCATGTAGTTGCTGGGATTATGATTACTTCTAGCCGATTTAGATGAGCACGGGTATCAAGCTGCGCCACAACATGATGTGGTGTTGGATGGGCTTGAGTTTTTTCGGCGGTTTAAGCTTGCCTCTGTTAATCTATTAACATAACAAAAGTGCATGCACTTAAATGCTATCATCCGTGTTAAATTATTAACAAAGGCAGGCACCTTAAATGGTGTCACCTCTGATAATGTTATTAACAGAGAGAAGATCATGTTTAGTTGCTCACCTTCGTTAATGGTATAAACGAAGGGTCAGGGGCACTTGACTTTGAAAAGTGTGATTCACAGGGGCGCTGAGCCAGAAGCAGGTGCCCTGCCAGCCTCCAAAAACCAAAATCGACCTCTTGATAAAATGTGCAGTCATCTTGCATTGTGAGGATAGCAGACAATATGAAACTAAATGATTACACCCTAAAATCTGCTGCAGCTAGGTGGTCTAAGACTTCTGCACCTGCTGACTTCCATAAAGCAATTGCAAACACACATTGTTGTTTAGGTGCCCTGAAACTAACAGAAAACTGTAATAATATGAACTAGACCGAATATATGGGCCCAATTTTCTTGGGGGGAATTCAAGTAACAACAAGCATAAGACTGTTACTGTGTACTGGAAATGGATAAGGTATATGAAGAATATGTTTCTAAATATGCACTATATATGTTATCGAGGCAAAGTCATTGAACACAAGAACTCCTCCTCCATACTGCATCTCCTGCTTACGTTACCTCCAGCATTATTCTGCTGGTCACTTAAGATGAGCCCATCTGTTCCCACTATGTTTTCATGCCCGTGGACCTCAATTAGCAATGCTTCAAGTCTTGTCTCTACTTGTCTCATTATGGGTCTATCTTCACCATGTAAACTTAAGCACGTTACTGCAATCGCTGCAACTTCTTTGGCCTTTTGTCCCCCTTCCTCTGTAATCTGCGGGTCCAGTATCTCAGAGAGTTTGTCTTGGTTCACTAACAAGATGAATTCTGCAGTTAGACTGCTGGCTCCTGGTGATGCCATGCGGTCAAATGGTTTCTTTCTTGTTAATAGCTCAACAAGAATTACACCAAAGCTATATACATCACTTTTCTCAGTGAGTCTCCATGTGTGGTAGTACTCTGGATCCAAATATCCAAAAGTGCCTTGAACAGCAGTGTTCACTCCTGTCTGATCAATGGGGATGTCCCGAGAGGCTCCAAAGTCTGATACCTTTGCTATGAATCGTTCATCAAGTAGTATATTGCTAGATTTTATATCTCGATGTACTATTGACATCGTTGCCGCAGAATGAAGATAAGCAAGGGATCGTGCAATTTCAAGGGCTACTCTTACTCGCTCTTTCCATGGCAATGACAGCGGACTACCAACATGAAGATGATCGAAAAGAGTTCCATTTGAAATGAACTCATACACCAATAATGGAACTTCAGTTTCTAGACAACATCCAAAGAGCTTTACCACATTTCTATGGTTTACCTGTGATAGGATGGCAACCTCATTGATGAAATCATCAATCTCTCTCTTAACGACGATTTTGGACTTCTTGATGGCAACAACACGTTGATCGGATAAAATGCCTTTGTAGACAGTGCCATGGCCTCCACCTCCAAGTTTTCGAGCCTCATCAAAGTTATTTGTTGCCCTCTCAAGCTCTTCTAAGGTAAATATCATCCTTTCGGCAATGTCCTTGTCCACAAGCCGCTGCAGCAACAATCCTCGGTTTTGCTTGAAGAAGAACTCTCTTGACTTCTTAGCTTTCCAAACTCTGAGCTTTCGTCTTACAGATACTGTAGTGAATATTATTATCGCTACAGCTATTCCACTGCAGATTGCTATCACAACAAGAAGAAGTCCTGCAAGATATTAGAATGATGTTTTAATTCCGAAAACCGACATAGATAATTTGGATAGTAATCGTCAGTAGGCAAGGACTGGTGATTGGATAGTCCTAAAATTTGTTTGATTAGAATGATAATTGCTTGAGTAATATGTCTAAATACATAAATAATAAGTATTCTGCATGTGCCTTGAAGAACAACCTGTTTGTTACCTGGAAATTTCCTTTTGTTTTTTTGATGAAAAATTTTCCTTTTGGTTGTCGTTGAAGAACATCCATTCGGTTTACGAGGGTCACCTGAGGTGCCATCCGGGCAGGTACATTTGTATGATCCGGCCAAATTAATGCATTGTCCAAAGCATGAGAGCTCTCCTGGACTTGAACACTCGTCGATATCTAGGCCTTGTTCAATTCGTAAATGTTAGAAAAAGTTACAACTATAGCATTTCGTTTGTATTTGACAAATATTGTCCAATCGTGACCCAACTAGACTCAAAAGATTCGTCTCGTGATTTACAACTAAACTGTGTAATTAGTTATTTTTTTACTAGCATTTAATGTTCCATATATATGGGTAGAAATTGATGTGATGGAGAGAGAGTGGAAAAAGTTGCAACTTGAGGGTAAACTGAACAAGGCGCTACATTCAGTGAGTGGTGTATGGCCGGTATCAGAAAATAAGTACTCCTTCGCATTTACTTTGCAATTTTGACCAAGTTATGCATTCCACAATAAGATATATATTTTCCTAGCAAGGATCCTCGCTAGTCCCTAGGTAATGAAACATGACAACAGTACCTTAAATTAAATACAAGTAGAATCTTAGTACTGGGAAATTGACTATCAATGACAGTGGTACTTTAGTTTAGGAGAAAGTTTATCTTGAAAAAAACACGAAATCCGTTGATTAAGGAAGTTTGCTCATATAATTAAGCTGTACTGTAAGTAAAACGGAACAAAGAAATCAATGGCACTCATAGTATTAGGACAGCTAGCGGCCGGGTGCAGTACCAACATTGCATGAATTAACAAATTAAGTGCTGGAAGAATATATATAGCAGTATTACGTGAACATTATTGACGCCGCAAGAGCAACACAACATCTCTATGTAGTAGTTGTTCCTTATTACCTTGGCATCCATCTCGTATGTAAGGGTTGCCTTGGAACCCAGGCTGGCACTTGCAGTTGTAACCTGATAGAAACTCAGAGTCATGGCATTCGCTGTTGTCGCTGAGGCAACCGTAGTCACTGGTATTCTTATCTCGAGCACACGACGAGTTGCTGAAGACCCAGTTGACGGCCGTCCTGACCTCAACCCATGGTACGGACTGCCGCACTCCAGAGGCGCCGAGGCCGGAGGAGTGTGATGAGACCGCCTTCTGCACCGCCATGATGTTCTCTTGCTTGCTCCACCATTCTGGATCGACCACTACCAAGGTCGAGAATTTTGTATATCTTGCATAGTCGATCTCGCTGAAATGAAAGCTAAACCAATTGTAGTCACCAAGCAAGTGTATAGTAGAGCAGCAACCCACTCCAGCAGACTCAGAGCCATCAGGGCACGTGCCATCTGTGGCTATTGCAGGATGACCACCGGCTGCGCAACTGGAAGAACAGGTGCTGGAAGTTCCCTCCCCATTATCTGGTGGGGCAACCCACACCATAGTAAAACCGCAGCCCAAAGCAGCAGCCTTGTTGGAACCAGACACCGTATAGAGGCTGCCATTGAGGGGCACCGTCCACTGGTGTGTCTCGTCCAAGCCCATGTCCATGTCCATGTCGATGCTGAGGATGCCACTGTCAATATGTGTAGTGCCGTCTTGAAGGCTTATTTCCAGCACCTCAACTCCTGTGTCGCCGAGGAAGAGCTTCGGGGGATCATAGGTCTCGTTGCAGAGGAGCTTGAAGCCATCCCGGTAGCTCCCGGCGCCGACGCCGAACGGGTACGGCAAGCTTATGTTGCCGCATCGGCTTCCAGTGCTGCTTTGCGGCGGCGAGGCTGCTGATGTATCTGAAAGCGGGTGAGGCTGCTATAACTAGAAGCTGCAATATCTGCAGCGTCGTCGCTATGGCGAATACAGCCATTTATTCCTTCCTCGGGGCTACCTGCAAAGCTGATGAAGCTCGTGATTAGCAGACAAAAATAGCTATAGCCAGTGCTCGCAATATAATGCTAACTGGAAAAAAGAGGAACTACTAGGTACTAGCAGTACACATGAACAATTAAACTACATGGTGGAATCAGGATATTACCTGTTGATGTTCATGCAATGTGGAGAAGAGCTCCTGTTGATACGTACAACAACGGAGAAATGCTACCGCGCTTTTTTTGTGCGCAGGCCGAGTATCTAGTTTCTACTGATAAACGAACTAACAAATGAAACTGTCTCACTTTCACGTACGTAGACATGGAACAAGCGCTGGAGAAAGGACCCCTCTCGGACTATGTATATTGCTGGTCGTCAAGGCCAGTGAGAGCTGCCTCTGGTCATCTCAAGAGATAGAGATATAAATATATAACGGTCATATTTGGCAGAGCTCTCAAGAGGTATACCAAACAACGTTTTCTACGATAGTTCGGTTTAATGACAATTCTCGAAAAAGAACTAGGAGGATATAAGCTGAAAATAAAAGCTCCTCTTGATAATCATTTCTTTATAATAACAGAATAATTAAGTAAAAAAGTATGATATATAATAGTTTGCATTGATTGTGTTCACAATCGGCCGCCTTACGCGCTGCATCATAAAGGACACGGCCTTGTATCTAGACTCTCACGTTAAGTTCCGCCAGTCAATTTCACCAAGTCTAAAATAAACAAATTTGACCTGGTTTAACCCTAGGTGGACTTGTGGACCCCAGATCACGTACGAGTTTGATCACTGACTTCCAAATGTCAGTTCATCCTGGGTGTGCACCGATATAATCATTTCTGTAATAATCTGAGTCTTCCATCTATTATTAGTCGATGATCACAAACAACTACCAAACCATTCAGCCAATTAATCATCATCTGTTCAAGGATCCAGTCAACATACTAACAACAGACCAATAAATGCTCTTGTGTCTTTTTGCCACATGCTCAACGCCCAAACCGTGTTACTGGCCAGCAACTATACTTACGGCCGGCACTCCACTAAGGGCATGCGCAATGTGCTAGTGGCATTAGCAACACGGGTGGGACCCACCTAGGCTGGGCTGCAACTAAAATCAAGCACACAATGGCTAAAGGTCGCTTGGGAAATAAGATGGGTCCAGATTCAGTCAGAAAATGATCTTGCTAAGGTCACAGATATATAGACAGTAGCACAACAACGAATTAACATATTTTATTTCCTTGTGACCACACACCATAGGAGGTCGTTTCATGCCTGGCAATAGCTATGGCTGCAGCCCACAATGTTTGTTGCTCGTTGTTGTAGTAGTATTTAATGCCTAAGGTCACCTTTTCATGCACAATGTGGGTGCCCTAAGGACAATCCTAACCTTTGTGCAGAGGGGTGGTCTTTATGTATAGAAATAAATGAGTCTATGTAACACACGTGGCGGGGAGGGTGGATTGGGCTTGGTGGATAAAGAAGGAGGAGGAAGGGAGGGGAAGCGCACTCACCAGAGGAGGGCGGCGGTGCTGCTGTGTGCAGTGGCGGCGCAGGGCAGGGGGGTGGCAGCGGCTATGGCGCACAGCACAGGGAAAGGAGAAAGAGAGAGAGGGAGTGGGAGAGCTGGAATAAGAGAGCTTTCATCCAATTATTTTCTTAAACTTGATCCAGATACAAACTCCTCGTATTTATAGTCTCGAGTAGACTTATTAGCCCCTAAGCAATTAACCCCTAAGCAATCTCGGGAGATCCTTATAGCGCAATTGGATTCTTCTTTTCTAAACAATTCTCAACTTTTTACTTTATTTAATTATTCCAAAATAACTAATATCTAGACATAGTTACTGCGGATGTCGCGGAAGGCAGGCGACGGCAGTTGGCAGCGGTGGCCACGCCGCCACTCCTGGTTGCGCACGCCCCTAGGGTAGGCTCCTGGCCACGCAACTAGAAGAATATAGGTGCTTAATATTTCCACTGTGGTGGGGCAATCCACAACAAATAAAAACCGACCCTTGAAACAGCAACCTGGCTGTTGCACAGGCCTGATTGCATTGCAGCCTCCTAGGCAAGCATCCACCCAGGAAGCCATCCTGGCCCTAGGCATATGAAATCGAACACTTGGGAGCTGCGCTTGTGTGAGGCAAGATTTCTTGGGACAGATCCAAACATGCCCTATGTTGGTATTTTTAACATCACTTCAAGTTTTGTCATCCCTAACATGATGCCAAAAACCAAGGATAAAAATAATCTACACGTAATGACTCTAAATAGAATATATCCGCAAGTGCACAGATAATTCTCCCGTAATAGCATTTTATCCAGAGGAAGTATTCTGAGTATCGTTGATTTATTTTTATGCCAAAAGGATAAAGCAGCATTCTAATTATTAAGAGTATGCAACTTATAAGCATAAATGAATAAACCCTATCATAACCTATTACACCAATGCCGTAGCAATAAATAGTCAACAGTAATGATAAATGATAAATGAGTAATTAAGATAAATGGTATTCCAGAGCTAGAAAATAGAGACTCTCTAATGTAGTAAAGCAATCTAGAGGTTCAACTAGAGATAAAGAAACCTATGTAATTACTAATAAAAAGTCTACAGCCTACGCATGCTACACATTTTCATCTATAGTGTAATAAACTCAGAAGACATCATAAGGAGCATCAACTAATGAGGATATTAAGACATAGAGGTCACCTCCTTCGCGACCGTGCTCGGCTAGTCCTACGTACGGGGGTGGACTACAGAGGGAACAACGCAGCTGTCACCAAGCGCGGACTACCACACGACCCGGCACATCAGGATGCCTCCGTAGGTACACAATATATCTAGACACCATGTATACATAATGCGCACCACCTGACTCACTCGAGTATTGAATCAGGCGCTTTACGATCATATAACAATAATCATCATAAATCACATCTATATCGAATATGCAACTAGAATAAACTAAGAACTGAATAAATAGCAATATGTTAAAGTAGAGCAAAGTCATAATGAAATACAAGATAATATTACCAAATTCTAGAAGACAGATCTGGAATCCCGAGCGGAGCGCCCGATCTCTACTTGAATCTTGCTAGACGCCTATACTAAGAACTTGAAGAACTAGAGCTCTACTTCTAATCTCTGAAACCCCTAACTTCCGACTACTCTTGATGAATGAAGCGAAGGAATGAATTGGTGTGTTGGAGGGGGTCTACCCCTCTTTTATAGCCCTAAGTGGAGTGCACGCCACACGGGATCAAACCGACGTAGCCAACGGTGGAGATGAAAACCCTAGGCGGTAGGAGAAGCTTCCAGAAGGGGGAGCCAAACCCTAGCCACGGGGGACCGGGCGGGCGCCATGGTGGGGCCGGCCGGCCCCCCCCACCGGTGGTGGTGGCTGCGGGCCCCGCCGCCAGTGTCTTCCGGAGTATTCCCGAACCCTCTGGCGATGTAGTTGCGTCGCGGTTAAGTTTTGTGGTAAATTTGCATTAAAATCCTTCTTTTAGCCTTTTCTGGAAAATCCCCTGGAAATTTCACAAATCACCAAAACTCGTGGAATTTGTCAGATATAACCCCTATCAGTCTATTATTGCTTCTTCAAGAGCGATTGTTGACGGTATAAAATTAGCACTTAGTGACCATCAACAATTACCCCCAAGCTAAGTCTTTGCTAGTCCCTTAGCAAAGTCGACTTGAAATAATACTTCCAGGGTATCTTATGAAACAAATACTTGAGCATTGAATTTAAAATTCTTCTCCAGATTATAATTTATTAATCTATCTTTCAAACTTATCCTTATTCCTTTCAACTGTGGGGCTTATCAAACTTTTAATTAAATCTTGGGTGATTGAAAGATAGAATAATCGAGCAAGCAATCGTATATATATTTCATTCTTTGTTTAAGCACTACTCTAGAGGTTTTCTTTTTATTTCGAATATGTATGGATTATTGTCTTGAAAACCATGAGGGTCTACTAATAAGATTGTAGTGGACTACTAAGCTATACATCATGACTGAATGTGCTGGTGATTAAAACTTTATTTCCAGCTCTTGTGCAATATTCTCTCTTTTCTGTCTCCTGAGAAGTGTGGGTTATCTCACGGCAAATGGATATTTTTTGTACCCATTTTTCCTCTCAAAGCGAGTGTCTTTGCACCCATTGTTTTACTCTCTTTCTTTTCATTTGGCACATACCCTTTTGATATGGCATTTTTTGGGCTCATACTTATTTGGTATGGCATCTTTTAATTTTACAACCCACACTCTCTTTTAGACTTCTAAGAGAGAATTGTTATAGAGTGCTAAAACCTTTTTGTGCATAAGGATTCAATCATGAATGCATAACAGAGAAATCTACTTAGATCATATTAGTAAGATAAATTATCAGATTGCTTAGTTTAATTCTTGCAAAATATCTGGAGTTTAGCTATCACTTAGAATGAAACATATACTAGCTCAAACCTTTTTATATCGTATCTGCCAATTACTTAGACTGAATCACAAGTTTTATGCTACCCACAGATATTAGGTTTCAGAATAAATTATCAGGGTAGATCAACTTCATATAATTTAAAGAAGGATTTTAAGTCTAAATACTAAGTAATTGCAGATTTTTTTTGAATAAGAACCTCAGAATTTAAAGACAAATTCTAACTAATCTAATTTAATGACAGAATTAAATACTAGAAAATAAATACTGAATTAAATAGTAAAATAAAAGATAAAATATATACAGAGGTGGATGGTGCTCACCTCGCGGGGGCTCTCCCCCAAGCTTGCATGTTGCCGTACTCAATACTGTGGTGGAGGCGGTGGAGGGGACCCGAACTGGCCTATCAGGTACTCCAACCCTATCTGTGTCTGCTGCTGTCCATGCTATAATTGTTCGAGCTGCTGGTCCGTCCGGTGTTGCCATCGTTCCTGCTGATGAAACCTGTCGTCAACCTGGTGTTGCCACTGCTCGTGTCGGTGCAAGGTCTTATTTGTCGCCTACTGTCCCTGCTGGAGGTTAGTGAAAAATATAGACATAGCAGGATAATCATTAATAGGAGCGCCAAAATGCTGCTCAGGAGGCGGCATGTAATCATTTGCCGGTGGTGCATGGTACGGGTAAGGTCCACCAGTGGTGTACTCCGTGTTCCCGCGCACAGAGAATGATGTACGGCCTCTCTGAAAATCTTGCCCATGATCTTCAGGCTCCTGTGTGGGGAATGTTCCCCATCCTGTAGATGTAGATGACTCTCTCTGCTGATAAGTGGGTTGGTCCTCCCAACCTGAGTGGGTGGACCACGGCTGATGTGGCTCACGTGAAGCACCTGGATCATCAAAGTTAGTGTAATGAAAATAGGCTGGACCCGATGGTGCTGTGTCAATCCCAGTGTACACAGTCCTGGGTACTCTGCTGATGCGTGCTGATGGACACCTGCCAATGTCAGTGGTCTCTGGAAAAGTATAGCTATCAACAGAATAAATTCTCAATCTCCTGTTGGGTAACTCGTACTCATTGCGGTAATTCTTATAAATCATGATTATTTTGTTATCTCGGCGTTTCACCATGTGAGCACGAAAGAAAAAGTTATATCCAATAACTCTTCGGGCACCAGTAATAAATATGAGTGTAGCTTTAGACAATAAATCCAATCCCGAAGCTAAGCGTGTAATCCAAGATGTAAAAGAAATACTGCACTTTCTCATGGGAGGCACGGTTTTCCAATAGCTCAATATTAATTTCACAGGTGATGCTTTCCTCTTTTTAATCATGATGTACAATAAATGCAACTCATCCTGTCTAATGGTATTTAATTTCTCTCTAGGAAAGAAAGTAAAAGCTAGCCATTTAAGCATAAACCTCAGTGTAGGATGGTGGACTTCCTCAGTGGTATATTTTTGTTTACGCTCAGGTTTCTTAGCAGTGATGCTCTCCTAAAAATCATCTTTATTAAAGTCCTTAAGAACATCGGCTATATTCACTACACACTGATCAGAAAATTCTAGTGCCATACTGAAGTTTTTTCATGTGAGAGTAAAAGGTTTGTTGAACAATCTAAACCACACATAATCATCATCAAAGTCTAGGGAGCTAATAAATTCTATGGTGAGTAACTTGCTACCCCCGCCGGTGATTTCCCATGCATCTTCCCATCCAATCATTCTAAAAATAAGCTCAAACTCAGAATCCATTCCGGTTTCAAGGAGCAAAGCATTATCAAATGTCGGGGTATGAGTAAACTCCTTGGTCTTTAGCACATTAAATGTTTCTATTTGCGGTCTAAGTGGTAATGAAATTTGATTAAGGTTTGTTAGTTCATACCTCTCTTCCTGTGGGGAAGAGGATGATGGGGCATGGTACTCGGGAGGTGATGGAGGATCGACGTCCATTCCGAACCGGCAAACGAAGGTACTTGAGATGATGAACGGCTTTGGGTGCTACGGAAGGAAAGTGTCCTCTTGATGCTCCTGAGTGCACCTCCAACTTTTCGATTCATCTTGCCTGTAGAATGAAGAACACGAAGAACACGGCAAGAACAACAAGAACACGAAGAACACAAAAGTGATTAGGATTAGCAAATCAAAGAGAAAGAGAAGAGGGAATCCTGATGATCTTGCAAATTGATTTCTCTCTATTTTCTTTTCTCTTTTTCTTGCTAATTAATGGGTGATTTGAACAAATGGAGTGTCGTAGTTGCAACTGGCTATGGAGTAGAGCTCTCTGGTTTCTGAGTGAATGAGTGAGGGGGTGTGAGAAGTGAGAGACAGAGAGGAGAAGAGGGGGCGCTGGCCGGCGTGGTGGTGGGGCCAGTCGGCCCCACCTGCTGCCTGCTAGTGCTCCAACTTTGCTAGTGTCGACAATTGCCTCGGAGTGATCAGTATGCTACCCCCTAGGTGCTCCTTTCGGTGGCAGGCAAGGATGGAAGTGGTACAAGCATGTGAGTGTATGTGATAATTGAAATTTTGGATGATGGTGAATAATTGGTGGTTGGGATGTGATGTGAGGTGATATATGTGGGTCCCACATGTCTCCCGTATTTATACCGTATAATGTTTCAATAATGAAAAACTAAATTACTTTTATGAATCTATGAAAGATTAGAATTCTAATGATAGTATTTTTATAATTTTCTGCCACCACAGTAAATTTTACTGGCGGAGATTCTACACTCCATTAGTCCTAATTTCATGGGGCTTAAGTTTTATATATGGCATGCTTATTTTATTTCTTTTTTATAATGCAATTGGTAGGAAAAATAAATATGCTATTTAATGCGAGAATTTAAATTGCTGATAACTACGGAGTTACCTCCCGGCGAAGGTTCGGGGTTTTTAAGTCCACCGACTTGGACTTCTCTAGTTGAATTATTTTTCATGGTTGATCTCCGTAGTCGGAGATGTTGATGCACCTTGCTCTTCTTGATCCTTCAGAGTCTTGCATTGCTCGGGTCTTGGCCTGAATGCGAATCGCTCTTCTTGCCCGTTGATGGTGAATATAATTTCTCCAGCTCTAACGTCGATGGTTGCATTTACGGTGTTTAGGAATGGTCGCCCAAGGATAAGAGGTATTTTCCTCTCTTCCTGCATGTCAAGTACCACAAAATCTACAGGAACGAAAAAGTCACGGATTTTTACTGGAATATTGTCTGCTATCCCTGCAGGGTAGCGGACTGATTGGTCAGCTAGTTGCAAGCACATTGTTGTTGGAGTGAGCGGGGAATAGTTAAGTTTGTCAAAGACCGTCTTGAGCATGACGCTGACGCTTGCTCCAAGATCACACAAGGCGTTCTCGAACATCTGGTTGCCTATAGAGCAATCAATAGTGGGGCATCCCGGATCCTTCTTCTTAACGGGAGAAGAATGTAGGATTGCCTCACTACATGCCTCTGTTAGCTTGATGACTTCGGTAGAGGGTAGTGGTCCCTTGTTGTTGAGGATGGATCAGAGGTATTTTGCATATGTAGGTACCTGCATAGCATCTAACAATGGAATATTGACATATAATTTCTGTATAATCTCTACAAACTTACTGAACCGATCGTCAGTGGCAATCCTCCTCCTTCGTGGGAACGGTAGGATAGTAGTATCTTGGAAGTCTTGCGTTAATTGTGGATCAACTGTTGGTAAGGGTGTTTCAACTTCTTTCTCTTGATTGTTCTTTTCAACTTCCTTGACTACCTGCACTGAATGTGAAGGTCTACGTGCCCCTTCTGCGTAGGGTGGATCACGTGTAACCTTGCCTCCTCTAGTAGATATTCCTTTAATCTGCTCATGGTTAGTGGTAGACAGAGTAGAAGCTAGATGTGTAATTTGTGATTCTATCTTTTTATTAAACATAATTTGATCTTTAACCGCTAGAGAGAAATTGTCTAATTTTGAATTAATTCCCTCTAACATTTTATCATTAAAAGCAAGCTTCTTATAAATACTCTCATTAATTCTAGCTTGTTCTAATATTAATTCTCTTAAGGGTGGTTGTCTTTGATTTGAAGAATTATAATTACTTTGGTACTTACCTTGGCTTGTCGCCTAAGGTTGACTCCATCCTTGTTTCTTGATGATTGCACTAATATCTTATTCATATTGCTCTTGAGAATTGAATGCATCTTGAATAACTTGACGATCTCTTTTGTAGTTATCCCTCTGCTCTAGCCAGTTCAATAATACATCCATCTTAGTTGACAGTGCACACAACTCCTCTGAAACTTCTTAACTCTCATGGCATGTCTGGATGTTGAATGTCCAATTCTGATTTTCTGCCATCCTTGCCATAATTGCTTCAGCTCTTCCAGGGTGAGTGACATAAATGATCCTTCAGCAGTGGCGTCCAATTGCTCACATGACCTTTAGGTTAGTCCATGATAGAATGTTTGCATGAGCAACCACTTTTCCATTCCATGATGCGGGCAGTCTGATATGTATCCTTGAAAACGCTCCCAAGCTTTGGAATAGATTCACCTTTCTACTGACGAAATTCTGAAATCTTCCCTCGTAAAATATTCGTTCGGCCTATTGGGAAAAACTTCTCTAGGAAAGCTTTCAAACATTCTCCCCATATCTTGACTTGATCTTTACTCTGATAAAACCACTGCTTCGCTCTTCCGTCTAGTGAGAAAGGAAACAAACGAAGTAGCACGACATCTTGAGGAATGCCTTGAATGTCAATGGTGTTGCCAATCTCTAGAAAATTCTGCAGATGGGTAATAGCATCTTCATTCTTCTTTCCACTAAATATGATAGCTTGCACCATTTTGATGAAGCTTGGTTTGATCTCAAAATCATGTTCTCCAAGGTTAAAAGTCAGACCCACGCGAATATTCTCGGTACTTAGAGCAGAGAATTCACGCAGAGTCTTATCAGCCATCGCTTCTCAAAATGATGTAAGACCCTTCTTCCTATGGCTGTTCCTGATAAGAATTAAAATTCTACAACCAATCCTGCTCTTACCCTATAAAACTTTGCTAGATAAAACATGGGTAAGTCTGCTAAAGCAAAAGGTTATGATCTAAGTATAATTTTGATATTTTGTTTTCTATGAAGGATTAACTCATATGTAATTCTAGAAAAATATATATATCCCGGCTAATTAATAAATCCTTATAAATTATCCTAATAAATAAAATTGCCATCCCCTGCAACGGCGCTAGAAATGCTTGTTGGTATTTTTAACATCACTTCAAGTTAAGTTGTCATCCCTAACATGATGCCAAAAACCAAGGATAAAAATAATCTACACGCAATGACTCTAAATAGAATATATCCGCAAGCGCACAGATAATTCTCCCATTGTAGCATTTCACCCAGAGGAAGTATTCCTAGTATCGTTGATTTATTTTTATGCCAAAAGGATAAAGCAGCATTCTAATTATAATTATTAAGAGTATGCAACTTATAAGGATTGAGAATACTATATGAATAAACCCTATCATAACCTATTACACTAATGCCTTAGCAATAACTAGTCAACAGTAACGATAAATGATAAATGAGTAATTAAGATAAATGATATTCCAGAGCTAGAAAATAGAGACTCTCTAATGTAGTAAAGCAATCTAGAGGTTCAGCTAGAGATAAAGAAACCTATGTAATTACTAATATAAAGTCTACAGCCTACGCATTCTACACATTTTCATCTATAGTGTAATAAACTCAGAAGACATCATAAGGAGCATCAACTAATGAGGATATTAAGACACAGAGGTCACCTCCTTCGCGACCGTGCTCGGCTAGTCCTACGTACGGGGGTGGACTACAGAGGAACCAACGCAGCTGTCACCTGCGCGGACTACCACACGACCCGGCACATCAGTGTGCCTCCGTAGGTACACAATATATCTAAACACCACATCTACATGATGCGCACCACCTGACTCACTCGAGTATTGAATCAGGCGCTTTACGATCATATAACAATAATCATCATAAATCACATCTATATCGAATATGCAACTAGAATAAACTAAGAACTGAATAAGTAGCAATATATTAAAGTAGAGCAAAGTCATAATGAAATACAAGATAATATTACCAAATTCTAGAAGACAGATCTAGAATCCCGAGCGGAGCACCCGATCTCTACTTGAATCTTGCTAGACGCCTACACTAAGAACTTGAAGAACTAGAGCTCTACTTCTAATCACTTTGGAAACCCTAACCCGACTACTCTTGACGAATGAAGCGGGAGGAATGAATTGGTGTGTTGGAGGGGGGTCTACCCCTTTTTATAGCCCCTAAGGAGTGCACGCCCACGTGGATCAAACCGACGTAGCCAACGGTGGAGATAAAAACCCTAGGCGGTAGGAGAAGCTTCCAGAAGGGGGGAGCCAAACCCTAGCCATAGGGGGCCGGCGGCGCCATGGTGGGGCCGGTCGGCCCCACCTGGTGGTGGCTGCGGGCCCCGCTCTTCGGGTGTCTTCTGGAGTATTCCCGAACCCTCTGGCGATGTAGTTGCGTCGCGGTTAAGTTTTGTGGTAAATTTGCATTAAAATCCTTCTTTTTAGCCTTTTCCTCGAAAATCCCCGAAAATTTTACAAATCACCAAAACTCGTGGAATTTGTCGATATAACCCATATCAGTCTATTATTGCTTCTTCAAGAGCGATTGTTGACGGTATAAAATTGGCACTTAGTGACCGTCAACACCGTAGTAGACACGTATAGAGGCTACCACTTATGGGCACCGTCCAACTCTCTAGGAAGGAAATCTCTTTTCTAATGGTTGCCCACCAACAAACAAAAAATTGCTCGTCCATGAATCATGGCCACTCAATCCATAGATATCCCACAAACAAGGTCATTGAAATTTACCTTTTTTGAACATGAACAGAAGTAGCGTAAGACATCCAATCCTCGATCAAACCTCTACTTCGATGAACCACGTCACGTTCTTTATCTTTCACACTCGTCGTTTTGTTGGGAAAGCCCCACCTAATATCATATTGAATCTCTCATCGAATAAGAATTTCCGAGAGTTACTTTGTTAAACTTCTCTCCTTTCCAAAACTATGACTCGCCTATTAGAATTCTTGATCGAAATCTTTGAAGTAGAGGTGCCTTTCAGTAATGTGGCCAATTTTTAGTAGAAGTGGCTTAGTGAACCAACCCACCTTTGGAGATATAGCTTTAGAGGCAGCTGGTGGTACCATTTATCTCTAGAAATAAATGATTGTATTTCAAAAGGGGTTGGTTAAGATCCTTTTAAGGTGGCTAGCTTTGGAGCCGCCTCCAGTACAAATAAATGTAATCTCTACCCAATAGAGTGGGAGATCCCGTGCCACACACCGCCTCCTCTTCTACCCAACCCCACCGCCTCCTCACTCCTCTTCCAAACCCAATCACCTCTATCACCCCTCATGTTGTAGCATGTCAAGCAGCCACCACAACAAGACCTAACCCTACAACGAATGCGGCCAATTCACCAACTTGGGTGGTGGCAATGAAGGGAGGGATTCTAGTTCATAATGACATGTTGTACCCTATCAATTCTAACAAGGACGTGAAGCTATCTGTCATGCGCCTTACGTTGTGCGCCGAGTAGCAGCGGGATGGCCATAAGCGTAACCATTGCGGGGCGGGCCTAAAGGTGCGGCAAAGACGACCACCACCAACACGAAGGATCTAGTACCAGCCACCAAGAAAAAGGGAATGGTGTCCACTGAGTTGAAGGGCTGGCATCATCGACATTGGCAATGAAGATTCCTCCAAAAGGTAGTCACCGATGCACTATGCCTGGCATGAAGAATGTTAGATCATTTCCCCCTTTGGTAGGGTTAGGGTTTTAGTGTTCATTAGATGTGCTTGCTTCACCTCTAATTAGGTTTTAGGTTAGAAGATTTCCCCGATTTGGTAGGGTTGTAAGGTTAGGGTTTGATTAATCTGTGTGAAGCCAACTTGATATTCTATGGTTTTATCTTATATAAAGGGTCATGATAACTTTGCGTCAAGCTAACGTCCATCCATCTCTTGTTGCTGGGTCCTGACTTGTTGGCACCCATATCTTAGTTTTATATGTTGAGTTTGAAATTTCTTGATAACTTGCTATAGTGATGATATAATCATGATAACTTGATACATTCTTTCACAAGTCAGCACAAGATATGGCTAAAATTTGTGGCTTAGCTGAACTAACAATTGTTGGATGATGCTTGTAATAGTTCCACAATTAGTTGGCTGGTCATATAGATCCTAGAGCAGGTCACACATCTTGCATGTTTGGTCACTCAGTTTGGATATGATTGTGTAGGACCGATGTTATGTTTTGATTAAAACCATTATGTTGCTCCTAGTAACTTGAGGGTGTAACTAAGATTTTCTTGATGGTATCTAAAACTAGATTTTGTGGGTTAATGGAGTCACGGAATACAACTAATCTCCTTACCTCTCCTTAGTGATGTTTTGTTTGTTATAGTTTTATGGTTTGGCATTGCTGCTATTCTCTCCCTCAAATGTGCAGGCAAAACAAACATGCCTTTCCTTAGCATGTTTGTTACTATGTTAAACACTTTGTTCTACACTTCTTTCAAACTTCATTGAATTTGAGTTTTTTATTAAACTAGATTTGTCGACTTGAGAGCCACATTGAGGAAAGCTTGGAACCATGAGGCATCCCTTATTTGAGCACGGTATGAAGATTCGTCCTTTGTGTCCATGTGGGTACGATTGTACACCTCTGCATAGATCTTTTCGAAAGCCTACATCCTCTGGGATGAAACCATTTGTTGTTCTTACTTCTAAACTCATTGTAGTGTTGATAATGAAACTTGATGATGAGGTAAACTATGATGATAGGTCACCTATATTGTTCTCAATTGCTACCTGTCCATGTAATCATACTTGTTAAGAATTAAAATATGAAACATGAGCATGCCATCTTTAAAATGAACGCCATTCTTTTTATGCAAATTCTACAAATGCTTATTAATCTTTGCATCCACCAAATATATATGCCATATAAGCCCTACAAGTGCGCATGCACTTATAATGCTGACGATAATTTGTTTTGCAAGTATGCTCTGATGGATAACCTAATAAAGGGAATATATTGTATGTGGTCTGCAAGAATGATAGTATAGTTACAACTAGATAAAGTTAAATCTCAATTGGTTAGGTGAAGTTTCGTTGACGGTACTCAATTTGGACCTTTCATGTTGAGAGAGATAGTACTTCTCATGTGGAACATCACCACGCCTTGATGAGAGCGACCACGTGTTATATAAAGGGGACAACTAGGTAACTCGATAATTTTAAATAAATGAAGTAGTATCTATCTAGGGTCAATCGCTTTTGGTGTCTCTTCTGATACCCTGGGGATGCAAAGCTTATTTAATGATAGATGCAAGGACAATTGAAAACTCCAACACGTGACTGATTCTCTGGAGTTGAAAACGAACAAATTTTGGCAAGGAGTCATGTGGCATAAGATTTTTCTATGTACAAACGGGAATGAATCGGTTAATTAGTGGCACCTTTTGTTTTGGTAGAACATTTTTGTTTTGTTTTGTCCAAATATAACATGTTTTTTATTTGTATTAGTCATGAAATCCCTTTTTGTTTTGTTTGCTACTCAAAAAATTATTGTTTTTTTAACACATATATCTTCTTGCTAGGACCACTTTTTTCTTTATTTGCAACATTTTGCTAAAAAACATCTTGTTTATGTTTATAAAAGTTTTGTAATAGAACAACTTGTTTATGTTTATAAAAGTTTTGTTCTTTGAGCGGATATTTTCTCAAGATATTTGTAAAAGTAAGTCCCTCCGTTTAAAATTATAAGTCGAATGGTGTATAGACATATATATAGTATAGTGTTTATATGTATAACAAAAGCTATGAATCTAGAAAAACCAACAATATAATTTGAAACTGAGGAAGTACATCCTTTGGAATAAAATAAGATGTTTTGATAGAACGGTTTTTATTTAAGCTGAAACATTTTTATCATGGGCAAAGAGCATTCTAGACAAAGATTTTATGGAACAAACATTTTACATTTAAACAAGAAATTTTTCTAGTAGAAACCTTTTTGATTCGTTTCACCAATAATGAAAACCTAGTATTGTTTTATATAATGTTCCTGTAACGAAAAATCTTGTTGCCTAGCTTGAATTTCATTCTGGTTCTAGTATTCCATGGGACTATGGGAGATTTGAGAATTTCCTACGATTAGGAGGAACGTTGTGTCCTCCCAACCACCCACATACATCAGTCTCACGTAAACTCGCCTCCACCCGTTCTCGTCTCTGTCTATACCACCGGTTTCGCCGCACGCTCTCGCGTTCTTCGATCGCGCATGCCACCACCCATGCACCCCTACCAAAAATATACTCGTTCCAGCTGCGTCCATTGCATGCCTCTCTTCTTCATCGTCGACCTGCAAGAGCCACCGAATTAACCTCTGCTTGATCAGCGAGCTCTCGCACTGCAGGGCGCACGCACCATGGCTGCCGTGTCCCGCGCCGTCCTGCTCCTCCTCGTCGTCGTCCTCACGGCGGCCGCCGCGACAGTGGCCGCCGCCGATTCCTCCTCGCCCCCCGCTTCCGAGGATTCCGGGACCAAGCCGAGCATCCTGACGCCCATCGCGCACACCCCGCTGGGATCCTTCGAGGGTGCCGACGGGCCCATCGCCGACGACGCCATGGACGACGACGACGCGGCGCCCGTGGGATCGCCCATCGGCACCACCATGACGGAGCCGGAGCCGGAGCTCGCGCCCCCGGGGCCTCCCGAAGATAGCAGTGCCACCGCTGGCGGCCACGCCGCTGCTGCGGTTGCCGCCGCGGTGGCGGCCATCTTTGCCTTCTGATAGGACGGTGTCATTGCATGATTGTGCAGCTGATCGAGCGTGTAGTGTGCGCGCTGTTAGAGAGGTGTTAATCATCCACCCAGATTTCTCATGTGTTGCGCTCCAAACCTATGTACGTACGTGTACGTCCCATAATCCTTCTTTTGTGATCTTTGTCTATCTTCCTCTTTTCGTTAAAAAAAATGTGCATCGAAATTGTTTCATTTTTCACGAGAAATTCTCTCTCTTGTTTCCTAGAAAGATAGGTCCACAAAAATGTAACATTATTATGTACACAATCAGGGGATCAATGCATGATGTATCTATGAGACTATTTGATCCTGTCTATTATTCTCAGGTTTTCGGCCAATTCAACCTGATGAAGAGTACAAATATATATAACAAGCGATTTTTTCCCCCAATTAATGGCATCCGTGCGCGTGTGCATTTCGATCTCTTTAATGTTCTCATTTTGTTCATCTCGGTTGTGTTCATGTATGTTGCTGGAACGCTAGATAAATGGATAGCAGAATACAACTTATCAGAGATAACCTGGTTTTCTGAATGTAGGATGCCATTTAAAGTAACGGAAAACAGGCAGACTGCAGACACCAGCTCAAAGGAGCAGAGGAGCTGAGAACTTCTGCAGCTAACGTAACGTCTGATCAAAGGGATCACCAATATGCTCATATCATGCATATGCCCTGATGTGCATGGATTCATTCAAGTAGGTGTTACACGAAATGACGATGACAAGGGTAGAAAAAGCTGCCCTGAAAACGTAAACGCGTACTGACGGCCCAGGTAGGCCACTGAAATTAAAGGTCGTTTTGTTATTTATTTATTTTTCTTTTTCGCAATGCATGTAATAATTAATTAATGTACTAAACTTGGTGCAGCGAATGAAGTATTTTTTTTTTTAATAATATAAAGTAGAATACTCCGATCGTAACGAGGTGTCATGTACGTTGATATGGTTTTAAATCCGCAAATCCACAACATGGAGTAAAAATATCTATCGAAATATAGCACTAAAAATAAATGGATATTATCTCTACTTACTACTCCATCTGTCATAAATTATAAGTCGTTCTAACTTTGCTATAGAGTCAGCGCATCTTGGATTTGGCTAAATTTATATCATAAAATAATAAGTTATGATCTCAAATAAATATCATCATTATACTCTTCATTAATTAATATTTTTATAGTATTCCTATTTTATGTCTTAAATCTTTGTGATTCTATTTATAATTTTAGTCAAATTTGAGATGTTTTAACTTTTTAAAAATTAGAATGACATAATTTGGGATAGAGGGAATACTAACACCATGGGCATGAGCTTCCATGAGGGTGTCTAGCAATAAGTCACATTAGTACAAAAAAAGTAGAGATGATTAAAATTGGTTTTCATGGACGGTTTAAAAAACCGCAACAATGTTGTCGATTGTAAAAATAAGTAATTTTTAGAGGCGGATTTAGAAGCATCCCTAAAAGTCAATTTTCACGACGGTTTCTCTTAGACAACTGTCCTTAGAAATCGATTTTCCAAGGCGATTGAATAAAGTTAGCCATTCCTAAAACTAATTTTTAAGTTTTTTTAAAAAAACATGTAGAGTCTAATAAAAATAAGAAAAAAATAATATAGACCAATCATAGCTCACACAATTTATTTTTCACTTGTTTTGAACAAGTGTAGACAACTGGATTCAAGAAATAATGTTCAGATTTTCTTTAAAAAAATCATGTATAGTCTAATAAAAATAAGTAAATAAATTACTGTAGACTGATCACAACCCACATGATTTATCTTTTACTTGTTTTGAACAACGGCGGACAACAGAATTCGCAACCCACAATCTCGTCTCGCGTGTTTCATCCTCTATCACCACACCGTAGAGTCACTTATGTCTAGCTATATGACGTTGCTTATTTATACTAAGTATGAATCTTGTAATTAATATTTTGACTCATAATTAATTTTAGTGATAAAAATTTCAACTTCTAAGTTTATATCTCATAGAGCACTACATTTTGATATAGGACATTTCTTCATTCAAGGTCATTTAAAAATTCAAAATTCAAAATCAGAGAATTAATTTACATTTTTGGAACTCTAAATTATATCAAATAAAAATTTTAGAACTATAGTTTTAGATCTCATCAAGCTCTACAATTTTGATATTAATTTTGTCTTCAACCCGACTTTAAAGGTATGAATTTATTTGTGTTAAGTTGCAAAGTTGCAAAGTTTAGGGAACTTGCAAAGTTTAGGGAAAAAAACCTTGGTTTGAATTTTGATCCCACAACATTTTTTTGGGATGGGTTAAACCTTGGTTTGAATTTGAGCGAACTTGCAAAGTTTAGGGAAAAAACAAAAAACGTTTCTCTTTCTTTTTGATGCCTTTTAGCCCAACCAGCAGAACCAGCGTTGCGTTACCTCTCTTTTTTTTTCCTTCTTTCCCGTAAGTCTGGTACTCTGGTCGGCCGGCATAGACCACTGCCCCGTGTGCTGATGCCGCTGGCAGGGACAGTTGCAGAAGATGGGTAGAGGAAAAAGACGCAAGAAAGAAAGAAAAAAAATTTTAAGCGCTGGTAGCTAAATCGAAGCACTCTGGATCACCAAACTAGACGAGATATAAAGACGATCCTTAGACCAAAAGAAAAGACTACTACTGAAATATATTTTTTTTATATGATTTTTGGGCACACAAAAAGCATCCTTAAACAATGTCTAATCCATGATCGCACAATCTGAAAAACAAAAGCGCATTTTTACGAGATTAGAGTCCTAACCCCATCCACTACAGTGCGGGAAATCAGAGTAAAAACGCATTCTAGGTGTTACAATAGGAATAGCAGATCATTATTGCAGACTCTGTAGTCCAGCCATTCTCATATAATAAAAAGATAAACAAGAAATAAAAGGGTGAAACCATCCTAACCAGACAACAGGTATCTAAACAGTAGCTGGAAAGGACAATAATAAATGGATATCAGAATACAGCTTATCAGAGATAGCATAGTTTTGGGAATGTAAGATGCCATCTATAGTAAGCAGAAAACAGGAAACACACCAGCTTAAAGGAGCTGAGAACTTCTGCAGCCACATAACGACTGATCAAAGTGTTCATCATTCACCAATGCTCATATCATGCATATGCCCTGATGTGCATTTCATTCATGTAGGTGTCACACACCACCTTAAAGGAGCTGAGAACTTCTGCAGCCACACAACGACTGATCAAAGGGTTCATCATTCACCAATGCTCATATCATGCATATGCCCTGATGTGCATGGATTCATTCAAGTAGGTGTCACACAAAATGAGAACTTGAACATCCGCTGTGTTGCTAATTCCACCATTTCGAGCACTTTAGCATTCAAAAGAAAAGGCCGGCAAATTTCCACGTCTCTCTCCATCCCTCGATAAACTATCAATACTAATCTCTTCAGATGGAGATCAAGGCATTCCAGATAATCAAGTGAATTGTGACTTCAGATGGAGATCAAGGCATTCCAGATAATCAAGTGAATTACGATGCTACACTCTTTTTGACAAATCCTTCAGAAATATACATAAATGCAAAACAAAGGTCATATCTCCAAAAGTAGAGATACAAACAGTATCTTTAGAACAAATGGAAGGACTGAAGTTTACTACAGAAATATAATTTTTATATGATTTGTGAGCTCGTAGAAACGGCTTAAAGTGTCTAATCCACGATTGTGGAATCTGGTAGCTAAATTGACGCACTCTGTATCACCAAAATGGTCATGTCTCCCAAACTAAAAGAGATATATAAAGACGATCATTAGACCAAAAGAAAGGACTACTACTGAAATATAATTGTTTTACGATTTTTGGGCACACAAAAGCAGGCTTCAGCAATGTCTAATCCATGATTGCACAATCTGAAAAAACAACAGTGCATTATTATGAGATTAGAGCCCTAACTCCATCCACTAATCAACCAAATTCAATGAACTACAGTGTGGGTAATCAAAGTATAAAAGCACATTCTAGATGTTACAGTAGGAAAAGCAAAACACGATTTCAGACTTTGTAGTCCAGTCATTCTCAACAGATAAAAATAAAAAGTAAAAGGGTGGTATAAAGACAGGCATAATATATAACCAGATAACAGATCTAAACAGTAGCTGGAATGCCAGATAGATGGATAGCAGAAAACAACTTATCAAAGATAGTCTGGTTTTCTGAATGCAAGACGGCCATATAAGGTTAACAGAACAGGCAGAATCCAGCTTAGAGGAGCTGAGAATTTCTGCAGCTACATAACGACAGATCAAAGGGATCAACAATGCTCATATCATGCATATGCCTGATGTGCATGGAATCATTCGAGTAGGAATTACACGAAATGAGTACTTGCACATCCTTAGAGACTCTGTTCTTCAACTGCAGTTTTGTATGCTGCTTAGCCAAATATTTAGAATCACAGCTTTGACGCTTGGTTGCTAATTCCATCACTTCTAGCACTTTAGCATTCAAAAGAAAGTAGTTGGCAAATTCCACGCCTCTCTTGATCCCACGATAATTTATCAATACTAATTTCTTCAGATGCAGATCAAGGCATTCAAGATAATCAAGTGGATCATGGTGATGCACCCTTTTTGAGCTATCCATCAGAAATACCTGAATACAAAAATGAAAAAAATCAGAAAGAAAAATTTTAAACATGAAGAGAGATCGAACAGGTTGCGTGATGGTATAAATGGAAGAGAGCAGTTGGAAACAAGAATACAAAAGATTGGTGGGAAACATTCGTTACCAAGACATATAGCTTCTGCAAGCATGGAAAACATTTCATAAGGCCAATAACATCATCGATACTAGGAGGGCACATGTGCACAACCAAAACCTTCACTGTTCGCACCACTGCTGTTGAGTTCACAGGCATAGTTTCCTGAATTAAAGCATTGTGTATAAACAGTAAGAGAGTGAAACAGAAGCTGTATAAGCATAAGAGGGTGGCACATTTTACTACAGACACCTTCAAAATTGTAGTTCCAAGTTCAAGTGTTGTAATGCCGTATGTGAGGGACCCCAAGAACTCAAGTTTGGGCGCCCGACAGATCCGAACTGATAGACCATCTCCTTCTTCTGAATGTCGGATGAAGAACCTTTGTAGGAGAGGTGCATCCTCAACAATGACTTCTTTTAGCCTTTCAAGATCCCACAGCTCTTCGCGGTCATCTGAAATACCAAAGCTTCTAAGGGTAGTGGAGCTAATCCGAAGGCGATGAAAGCCCTCATTTTGGCTCAGTACCAAGCTGTCAAGCACAGGGCATTTGGAGAGCAGAGTATGGAGCGCGCTCTCCGCGATGTCGATGCACTTGACCGTGAGGTGCTTGAGGCAGGGGAAATGGAGCCTATCCACGTCATCCGCGGGGAATCTGACGTACGCACCACCGCAAAAGTTGCTCTTGCCGGCGCTGAGAGCGAGGACGCGGAGGGTGGATGCCAACCGGAACGCGGCCGGCGGCAATGGGGCCGGATGCGCGAACCCGTGCCACAGCTCGAGCTCCTGCAGGTCGTCGAGCGCGGGGGACCGGAGCCAGGAGTCTAGGTCGGGGTACCTTGAGCTGCGCCAGCCGAGGGAGAGGCGGCGGACGGGGCCGCGGTGCGCGGAGAGGACGCCGGAGACGATGTCCGTGATGTCGCGGCCGGAGGCCCACCAACGAATGTCGCCGTCGCAGAGGTTGAGTGGCGAGATGCGCCAGAGGGGGCGCCACCGCGTGGACACGGCTTGAGTGCGGGCGCCGTCATCGGTGGGGAGGAGAGATGATGATGCCGAGGATGGCGTCCGGGAGCTCGCTGATGAGGTCGGGGCCGCTGGCGGCGAAGCATTCCGGCGGCTGCTCATGGGCCCCGACGCCGCCGCCGCCCTCCGCCGCCACCCGAGGTTTCTTGGAGTTGGGCATGGGAACCGTCGCGAATGAACGACGGCGGATTGGGAGGAATGCCAAGGGCTTCTTCGGGAAAGTGGCGATCTGGAGCTAAGCAGCCGGGGAACGGGAACGTGGGTGCGTTCCACGTTCCGGGAACTTCGTTCCGATTCGTGGAACGGGGACATGGCGGGTCGCCGTTCCAAGAGACGATGGAACGTGACTCGCTATCGTACACAAGTTCGGCTCATGGTGCGTGTGTCTTAGGCTCAGGATGTGTAGTGTCTATGCGTGAGCGGCGGCTGCTAGCAGCTTTGCAGGCTACGCGCGTGGGCCTGGACTAGGCTTTGGACGCTCGGTGACTGATAGTTGCTGTTCGTTGGATGGAAAAACCAACGGCCAATGAAACAAAAAACAACAAACGTCTAGGAAAGAAAAAGATAGTAGTTAGGAGTCGAACTCTGCACGCCCCAAAACATACTTATCCTGCACAGACCAACCAAACCGTCCCAGTTTCGTTCCGTTCTGAGTTGGTACGCGTTCCCTTAGTTAAAGGAACACGTTCTAAAGCTATCGTACCACCTACCACGTTCCAGTACCACTAGAAAGGCACGCGGCGTTGCCGCTTAGGGCCTGTATTCTATTGTCGTGGTATTGTAGTTGTTGTAGACTTTGATTCATACGTAAAGTAGTAATAGTTGTTTATAGGTAGGTACATATTTTTTTTAAGCAATATAGGTAAGACAAATCCGTTATTTTTTTATTTTCACATAGTTGTCGTAGTATGTATTTTGAATAACTGTATTGTTTAAGTAAAATATTGTCTTAGGTATCGAAAAGACAAATATCTTTTTTTTTTTTTTTGCTATATTTGTTGTAGAGAAAGAAATGCTTAATGTTTTTTTTTGAAGAGAGAGAGCATTTCATGAGTAAAAAAAAAGAGTTTTGTTTTTTAAATAATAAATAGTTTTATTTTATACGTGGTGTCGGTATGATATGATTAAAATTTTGTAGCAATATTTTTGTAGCAATATAAACTGACTCTATTAATTATTTTTTAGGAACTGTAGATAAATTTATATCTATATTTATAGCAATAAAATTACAATAAAACATGCGATGTTATATGTTTATATTGTACTGCTAGTTTTGTGGAGTTCAACAAACTTAGTTTGGTATTTTTGTGATTTTTATTTAATTTATTACGATTTTTTCAAAATTTGAGACGGTTTATACAAATAATAATTTCAGAAAAATAGAAAAACGAAGTTGGACCAAATTCAAATCAGCCCACCTGGGCCCAATATCGGCCACAAAAGGGCCCGAGCGGAAGAGAGGCCGGCCTATAAAAGGCCCAGCCATGGGATCCTGGACCGCGGGTTCATTTGTGCAACGTTGGAGGGCTTATTTCTTGTGAGAGGGGTTGGACGGCGGGTTCTATTATGAAAAGTTCGAGGGTTTTTTTTGCAAAACGACCGGGATTGGCTAGATCTCGGCCGTCCGTCCGGCCGATCGGACGGCCGGGAATCGCCGGCGACGTGGCACGCTGTGTGGCCTTCTTTTGCACGCGCTTTCCTATTATATATATACAGATACAGATGTCCCCTACGTTCCGGGAACTTGGCTGATGGCCCATGTAGCCCACTAGAGTCGCCAAGGCTGCGCCGAAGGGAAATCGCAAACGTGCACTGATGGCCCATGTAGCCCACTAGAGTCTGGACACGGTCCATAAAAAGAAAAGGTTGTTTTGTTATTTATTATTTTTTTTTTTTTTTTATAATACATGCAACTAATAATCTGTCATCTATCTCTGATACTTACTTAACTTTTTATAAATAAAAAATTCTAAAGAGGCATAATTTCTCCAGTTTTCTTATGGTCTGGCTTCCTCTTCTTAATAACTAAACACATGGAAATACATGGACCACGTAGATACATACGTGCTGCTAGAGTCTTTGGAAGAAAACAAATGAATAGGTGGTGGTCGTGCAATAGTTGTAGCCGAATTAGACTAGGTTGGTGTAGCCGAATGGGATTAGGGCCCTATTTGGATTTTTGTGAGGAGGGGCTACTGCCTACTGACTATTTAGTAGCCTCACAAGTAGTCCCAAATAAACTAAACAAAGGGGCTACTGTCTAGTTAGTAGACAGGAAAAAAATAGCCCCTTAGAGGTGGCTTCTTGGGGCTACTAGATCAAAATTACAGCTCATGCCTCTCTCTTTAGCTATATTAATAGTTAGTAACCTCCTAGTAGCCTCTTGAACCAAACATGG
Source organism: Chrysopogon serrulatus (assembly GCA_015844335.1). Taxonomy (NCBI): domain Eukaryota; kingdom Viridiplantae; phylum Streptophyta; class Magnoliopsida; order Poales; family Poaceae; genus Chrysopogon; species Chrysopogon serrulatus. Next base: position 166,249 of record JADLZL010005611.1, on the reverse strand, counting down.
TCAACTGAAAAACAGCACATGTTTTTGAGCATGTATAAGTGGCCTTAAACAGTGTCTAATCCACGAGTTGCACAATCTGAAAAACAGCACATTGGTACGAGCCCTAATCGCATCCACTAATCCATCAAATGCAATAAACTATAGTATGGATGATCAGAATATAAAAGCATATTCTAGGTTTTACAATAGGAAAAGCATAGTACGATTACAAACACCATAGTCCAGACATTCTCATCTAAAAAGATTTTAAAAAGTAAAAGGATGGAATTAAGGCATCCATAATAAGTTAATAACGAGATAACAGAATACAGCTTATCAGAGATAGTATGGTTTTCTGAATGTAATATTACCGTCTTAAGTAACAGAAAACAGGTAGACATGAGCTTAAAGGAGCTGAAGGAGCTGAGAACTTCTGCAGCTACATAACGACTGATCAAAGGGATCACCAATGCTCCTATCATGCATATGCCTGATGTGCATGGTCTCACTGGAGTAGGAATCACACGTAAAGATAACTTGAGCATCCTTGGAAACTCTGTTCTTCAACTGCATTTTTGTATGCTGCTTAATCAAATATTTAGAATCACACGTCTAACGCCGGGTTGCAAATTCCACCGTTTCTAGCACTTTAGCATTCAAAAGAAAGAAGTTGGCAAATTCCACGTCTCTCTTAATCCCTTGATAATTTATCAATACTAATTTCTTCAGATGGAGATCAAGGCATTCGAGATAATCAAGGGGATTATGATGCTGCACCCTTTTTGACCTACCCATCAGAGAAACCTGAATATGAAACAGAAAAGATTGATTATCAATCATGATTCGAATTCAACATGAAGACAGTACGAAAGTTACAGCATGATATAAATGGAAGCGAACTGTTGAAAACAAGACTAAAAAAACTGGTCGGAAACATTGGTTACCCAGATATATAGCTTCTGCAAGCAGGGAAAACATTTCATAAGGCCAATAACATCATCGATACTAGGAGGGGACATATGCACAACCAAAACCTTCACTGTTCGCACCACCGCAGTTGAGTTCACAGGCATAGTTTCCTGAATCAAATCATTGGGTATAAACAGTAAGAGTGTGAAACATAAGAGGGTGACACATTATGTTAAAAAACTACATACAGGCACCTTCAAAATAGTAGTCCCAAGCTCAAGTGTTGAAATGCCATATGTGAGCGACCCCAAGAACTGAAGTTTGGGCGCCCCAGATACCCGAACTGATAGGCGATCTCCTTGAGAATAATATTGGACTCGGATGAAGAACCATTCTAGGAGAGGAACATCCTCTATAATGATTTCTTCCAGCCTATGAAGACCCGCTAGACGGTCAGAAACACCAAAGCTTCTAAGGGTAGGGGAGCTAATCCGGAGGTGATGAAAGCCCAGATTTTGGCTCAGTACCAAGCTCTCTAGGATAGGGCATTTGGACAGCAGAGTGTGGAGCGGGCTCTCCGCGATGGTGATAGACTGGACCGTGAGCTGCTTGAGGTTGGGAAAGTGCAGCCTAGCCACGTCATCCTCCGCGAGCTTGACGTAATCGCTGCCGGAGCTTAGGGCGAGGACACGGAGGGAGGATGATAACCGGAACGCGGCCGGCGGCATCGTGACCGTAACCATACGCGCCGTGAACTCGCGCCACAGCTCGAGCTCCTGCAGGTTGTCGGGAGTGGAAGACTGAAGCCAGGAGTCTAGGTCAGGGTACTTGCCCCAGCAGAGGGAGAGGCGGCGGATAGGGCCGCGATGCGTGGAGAGGACGCGGGAGACGACAGCCATGATGTCGCTGCCGGTGTCCCACTGCCGTCTACTAATCTCGTTGTCGCAGAGGTTGAGTGGGGAGGAGCGCCAGAGAGGGCGCCACCGCCTGGACAAGATTTGAGTCCGGGCACCATCATCGGTGGGGAGGAAGGAGATGATGGTGCCGAGGATCTCATCTGGGAGCTCGCTGATGAGGTCGCGGCCGCCGGCTAAGCGTTCCGGCTGGTCATGGCGACCGCCGCCAGTGCCGCCCTCCGCTGCCACCCGAGGTTTCTTGGACCTAGGTCTACGATCCGTCGCCATTGAGCGAAGACGGATGGGGATTGGGGGAGAATTAACATTTTACCATTATAACGATTGACGTCTGCTGAGCATTTTAACACCTACCAATACAACTTATTATCAGCAAGGAGAGAAATGCCATAGGGGAAAAAATGCCACATTTGCTCAGGAGACACACTAGCACCACACTCCAGATTGGATCCGAGTCAGCGGAGGATGGAAAATGACCAGGCTGCCCCTGGCCCTCAACCATACGCAGAGAGAGGCCTAACACTGCGTCTTGGCCGAATTCGGCACCGGCCCGCGCTGCGGGACCGAGGTGCTCCAAACCGGAGGGCGCCACCGCCAGGAAGCGTACATGGAGCCGCAGCCGCAGCATCCTAGATGGTGCCTGAGCTGGGCTCTCGCGCGCGGAAGGGAGTGACCCGCCGTGGCGGTGTTGGATGTGTTCCAGCCCGCGCCCGAGCCCGAGCCCGAGCAGCTGTTCCCGTAAGGCGATTTCTTCGGCGGGCTGCAGGACAGGGGCCGCGGAAGAAAATTGCGTGCTCCCTGGGTGCACAGCTATCCTGTACGCCACCACGCCTATGCATGACACGTAGCACCTCAGAGGTTCAGCTCCGGCACTTGTGCGGCTCGGCTCGTTGGCATCTCCTCGGCTCCGATCTGACGAACATCATCTCAGCTCCGCTCCTCCTACATTCTTTATCTGGAGAGGCTGGTGTCTGAAGCAATCATGATTTTGTATGTATATATACTCCGTTGTTCTATTAGCAGTTAGCACCATCCAGCTCGAAGATTTCTAGCTAGATGCCCTGTACGGAGCACGAAGGAGCTTGTAGAACATCTCAGTTCCTACGTACATACTTGTTTTTCTAAAGCAGATGCGAGTATCAGCGGCGGCGTGCGAGGGCAATGGCACGGACTCATGCTCCTAGCCTGGAGGCTGGAGCCGAGAAGGTCTGGCTAAAGAGCCGTGCGTACGCGAGGCGCTTGAAGCAGGCTCAACAAAGGGAAGTCCTGCGGAGGAGCCGCATCCCATCCCGTCTGATTTTTCTCTCTGCCACGTGGCATCCATCCAAGCTGGGGTTGCACGATGGTGGCTGTACACCCAGGGAGCACGCAATTTTCTTCCGGGGCCGGGGAGCAGCTCTCGGCCGGCATGCTACTTCCCAAACATGGCCGAGACATGCATGGGGCGCAGCTGCCGTCGCCCCCGATGGCAAGCCGCCGCCGGGTCTCTGCAACACCCTTGACATAGGATAGGAGAGACGCCTATCGAGCTAGCTAGAGTTCATGGGATTGTTGCGTGGAGACAGGATTTGCCTGCTCCATCGATTCATCATTCATGGATGGCGACGAGTGCCCTGTCCAAGTCCGTGAAAACGATGCCCCTGAGTCCAAGTCACTAAGCTCTTGCGCGTAGAGTGTGTCCTGTCCCGGCCGGTCTCGATCGCTTGGCAGTCGGCAGCGCCACGGTGACGACGCATGGCCGCACCATGATGCACTTGCACTGCATGCATGCTTGACGAGCTGCCGGCCGGCTGTGCCCAGGGGCTACTTCGCCGTGTACGTGGGCGCAGCGGTTCATGGTGCATGCCTACCTTCGCCAGCCGCCGTTCCGGGTCCTCATGGAGCGCGCCGGCACCGCCGAGCAGTACGCCTTCGCACGGGCTGCCTGAATGCGCGCAAATCACGTGCTGCGAGGAGGACTTGGAGTCCAACCTGTCCGCGCTCGAGCTCGAGTCCGCCATGGCGCGCTCAACTAGGGGCAGCTGCATGGCGCACCGCGAGGCCCGCGGCCAGGGAGCTAGATGAGCGGTGGGCTGGGCGGACTAGTCGAGTGGACCGTGCCCATGCGGGAGGGGCAGGAGGGACATTTCACCAGGCATGATGACTTGGATCCAGGCTTTCGTAGTTGTTTTCTTTTTTGGCGGGTGAAAAATATAGTAAATTATTATTTTTCCTTTTCCATAATGCATTGTAATTAATAATTAATTACTAAAATTCGTGTAAACAATGAAAGAATTTATGTAATACACTAGAAAACTCCTAAGTGTATTGTTATCTATGAAAATATAGCATAAAAATAAATAGATTATCATCTCCAAATACTACTCATCTAAGATTATAAGTCATTCTAATTTACTTAGAGTCAAAGTATCTTAAATTTTTACCAAATCTATATAATAATATTTAGAATACCAAATAAGAATTATTAGATTTTTCGTTCATGGTAGTTTTATACCTTATCTAATATCATAAAGATAATCTTTATGATTCTCTCTATTTCCATCAAACTTGCCAAGAAAGTTGAAGTTACTATAATTTGAAATGAATGTGTTCTATTACGATGATGTCTTTGCTCACAAGTACCACACCTCCCTGTCCCTTATTACCTACAAGCCGCCCAACGCGACAACGGCAGCCCACACCACGCATATCCCCTCCTCTTCTTGCCATCTATGCGCACGAGCACCCTAGTACGGTGAGCTGTAGTACGCAAGGATGCATGATGTAACGTAACGGACGTTGAATTGAGATGCATGATGTAACGTAACGGATGGACGTTGAATTGAGCAAGGAAGAAAAATAGAAAATCTGGACCGACGCGTATACCATCGAATCCGGTCCATTTCATTCTTTTGCCAAATATATAGACGAGAGAGAGAGCGAGATTAATTAGAGCTTGTTTGACTATGCTGAAATACACTCCAATTCATACGGTTTAGAAGAAATTAAGATGTATTTTAGTTTAAATGAAGATGTATTTTAGTTCAAATGCCACCGCAATTCTACCCAAAGCGTATGGATTATGGTGTATTTGAATGCAAAATAAACAAGCCCTTAGATGAAAGAAAATATATATCGAGCAATATATATAGGTGGCGGTGTCAAGATTGGGTGCCGTCATTGTGTATTTGTATGCAATGGGTCGTGTCCCTTTCTCTTAGTGGGCCGTTAGTACTTGGGCCGTTCGGCTCAGCTTCTGGCCACAGGGTGTCTGGTCGGTTCAACAGCAGTTTATAAGTGGGCGTTTGGGTCCCTTCTCTAGAGAGCCTATATCGTATATGGAAGTTAGGTCTAAGCCGACGCACTACGGTGGTACAAGCTATCTTTGTTTGGTTTGTTGCATGTGTAGAATCTAGCTGATAAGAGATGTTACTTGGTTGTCCACACAAAATCATAGATATAAAATAAAATTAGATAAACAAGTAATCTTATAATATTTAACTTATATAACTACACTCTAATAGTCCTAACTTTACTTCTAGTATCTTAATTTACTTTAAAATATAATAATATCGTTTAATATGCACTAATCATATGTTAATATCATCATTAAAAAATATGTGTTGCACCATGCGAGCCTGAAATCCGTATCTGGTCAGCCAAGTTGTGGGTTGCCTTTTGCATCCGGAGAGCCAGACTCAGACTCTCGTGTAGACAACCAAAAAAATGGTGAAGTTGCATCTGTACAACTTGGTTGTGCGATATACAGGCAACCAAACGCCCCCCAAGCCGTTTAGGTGAGGGAAATGAACTTGAACAATGTTTTGTTCTAACAAACTCTCTATCCATTAAAACACCAAATCTCGCGGATTTAGCCGCATTCTTCCGAATTCCTGTCTCAATTGCTTGCTATCTTTCCCAAATTCCATTCCAGTTATCATAGTTCGTTACAGTTGGTGTCTAGAGCCTCTGAATTTAGGGAAAATTTTGCTTCCCGTCAAACCAAGCAATCAGTTCTGGCGCTAAAGCGGAACTTGACCAAGTTTCAGCAGGAAATTGCGACCTCCATGAAAGATCTCAAGGGTACGATGGAGAATATGGCGCAGAAGCTTGCGGACGTGTAGGACATGGTGAAGCAATTCGCCAGGTTCGAGGAGGCGATGACGATGACCCTTGACAAGCTTCACAACTTGGAGTCATGCCGAACCATAGCGGAGATATCCATGGGGCCCATGATCCAGCAATCAAAGGAGACGTCGACGTGGGTCCAGCACTTGGAGGCGCAACCTCTGCTTCTGACTCCACCTCCTCCATCGGTGGCGCTGCTGCAGGGCGTTTCGCCGCGGGGCACGAATCCGCCACACCTTCCTCAAGGTTGGGTCAACCCTATCAACCTCAGCCAGGCTCCACAAGCGTCAGTGCGCCCATCTGCATGTGTGAGGCAAACACAATCTACCTCCAACATTCGAGGGTGCTACCGGACAGGTAGTTGAGAGGAGAACCGGTGTGCAGGGTATATGAAGGGGCGAGGGGTGACAAGTGAAACGTTAAGGGAGTGTAAGTGTATTTATATATAGCCAAGCAAAATCTAAGGAGGACATGCAGCAGCCATGGGAAATGGGTGCTGAAATCGTCGGCAGCCAAGGTGGTAGCGGCAGGAGGGGGGCAGTTGCAGAAGACGAGTGGAGGAAAAAGCCGTGAGAAAGCAGGAATCAATAATTGAGCGCTGGTAGCTAAATCGACGAACTCTATATGACCAAAAAAATGGTCATGTCTACCAAACTAGAACAGATACAAAGACGATCCTTCTACCAAAACAAAGGACTACTACTGAAATGTAATTTTTATACGATATTTGGGCACACAAAAAAAAGCAGGCCTAACACAATGTCTTACCCAGGATCGCACAATCTGCAAAACAACAGCACATTATTACAAAATTAGAGCCCTAATCCCATCCACTAATTCATCAAATTCAATAACTATGGTGTGGGTAATCCGAATATAAAAGTGTATTCTAGGTGTTGCAGTAGCAAAAGCAGAACACGATTGCAAACTCTGTAGTCCAGCCATTCTCATATAAAAAGTTAAACAAGAAGTAAAATGGTGGAATTAATACATGCATAATAACGAGATAACAGATATCTAACCAGTAGCTGGAACGCTAGATTAATGGATAGCAGAGTACAGCTCAACAGAGATAGCTAATTTTTTTTCTGAATGTAACATAGCAACGAAAGTTCACAGAAAACAGGTGGACACCAGCTTAGAGGACCTGAATACTTGCGAACACAAGGTTCATACTTGTGGTTCAGTTGTGATGATGAGTGATTGATTCAACTACTAGCATCTCGGATGGGGTGCTACTGACGGTGGTGAAAGCCACGAGTTCCACATGTACCTTGGCTTGTGTTGTGCAGGTGTCGAGCATGGAGGCGGTGGCCGGCCAGCGAGGTGAAGGTCAAGTGATGGCGGGCCGCGCCGAATGGGCCGGAGCGGTGAAAGGGCGGGCGATCGAGACTTGGGCCGAGGGACCGGAATCGCCGGGCGGGATCGCGTTGCGGCACTTGGCCGACAAGTGCAAGGACATGGGCCGGTTTGTTGGTTTGGGCCTCAAAACCAACGGTGGAGGGTTTCGGTGGTTTCGGCCTCAAAACCACCGGCGGGTTTTTTGGGTTGAGCCTCAAAACCACAGCGGAGGTCCCGAGGCGGACGGACGGCACGTGGCGGCATCGGGGAGTTCGCGTCGAGGCGAAGCTACCGGTGAGAAGGCGCGGTGGCCGTCGGATCGAAGATTGCATCGAGTCGGTTCGAGTTGGACCGCAATGTCCCTAGGGCTAGGCGGTTTGCTCGAGAAATTGTATCGAGGGGGCAAAAAAAACTGGAAAATGAAATAAGCCCGGTCGATAAGTAAGGTGGAGGGAGCCCCATCTCCCCATCACCTCTCCCATTTGCATTTTCCTTCATCCCTTCTAGGTTTTTCCTTCTCCAGGTGCTTAAGTGAGTGAGAGAGAGGTCCACTAATCTTTGCAATTAGTGTAAGAACCAAGTTTACTCATGGGAATGGAGGTCCCGAATCCTCCATGTTTCCTCGTGGGGTCAGATTGATGTGTTGATTCGCGTTTTGATTGTTGTTCTTCGTGTTCTTCGTTTTTCCCTTTCTCCCCACTTGTTCCCGAGTTGATTTCTCGAGCTGTGGTGCATCTCTTTGCAAACCACTTGTTTCTACTTGATCATGGTCGTGGGTTGATCCTTTTCACCGAAGGATTTCATCTGAATCCTCACGAATCCACAGATCGGGTAGAATCAAGAATTTCGGGGAAAACTTGACCTAGAACTGAATTTCGTCGATTTCCTAAGTTGCAGTGAGTTTGGGGTTGTGATCTTCATGGATTAGTCTTAGAACTATCTTGTGAACCCCTCTGCAAAATCTCAGGTCAATCCGAGTTGATTTGATTGAGTTTTGGCTTTGGAATCGAAATTTCCAGGGTTCTGTCCGCAAATACCGGACACGTCCGGTGTGCATACCGGACACGTCCGGTAGACTTAACTTTGGAATTTTGAGCTGAAATTTTGTGGAGACCTTCTTCTGTGTGTCTAGTTTCTAGGGTTAAAATTTCACGATTTTTGGACATCGTTTGATTGGGTTTTTGATTTTTCTCCCAAAGTTGCTCTGTGCAGGAAATACCAGACGTGTCCGGTGTAAATTCCGGACGTGTCCGGTATTCCAACCTTGGACTTTTGATCTCATATTCTGTGGAAAGCTTCCTTAGGGTGTCTACTACCTCTGGCTAAAATTTCATAATTTTTGGACACCGTTTGGTTGGATTTTCCATTTTTCTCCCAAGATTGGTCTGTCTTTGAAACGAGGTCCGGTTCATACCGGACGCGTCCGGTATGAGGTCCGGTATGAAGACCTGAAAGCTGATTTGTTCGCTTCTTGACCGTTCGAGCTCCGATTCGACTTCCGCTTGTTGCATTGGGTTTCTAGCATCACGTGCCGTATCCAAGTACTCTTGTCACAAGTTGACTCGAGTATTTTGGATTGACCACTCCTTCCTTCTCGATAGGATTCGAGTCGTCCCCTTTCGAAGTTTCGTCGAGTGCTTGTCTTCGATCTTTCTCGGTTGATCCGCTGTACCTCTTGGACATCTCCAAGGGTATCCACCTACCTGTTAGGTCGTGATCTTACCGCCGCTTGTGGTTTTGCTTTTGGGGTTCGATTTTGGGGACAGCCCGTCGAGAGTTTCGAAAAGAAATTTGAGGCTCCCATTCACCCCCCCTCTGTCGCCGTTTTCGGTCCTTCAATTGATATCAAAGCAGGTTAAGGATCATTCCACCTTAACCGGTTCTTGATCCGCAGAAGGCGACATGGCTCGTGGTTCAGGGAAGCCACCGTTTTTCGATGGAACCAATTACCCGTCTTTGGAAGATTCGGATGTCCGCATATCTCCGAGTCTCGGTGCGGGGGTATGGGAAATTTGTGAGAATGAGGCTTATGTTGTTCTCCCCGCTCGTGTTGGTCGGGAGCAAATGGAACAACACGATGCCAATAGCGAGGCACGTAATGCTCTCTTCTCGAGTCTTTCGAGTCGAGTTTGAGCGTGTCGGACACTTGACTACTGCTAGAGAGATGCGGGTGAAGCTACTGAGCTATCACGAGGGGACTCCCCAAATTAAGACCGAGACTCTTTGACACATACAAGCGGGGAGTATGAGAGTTTCCGGCAGCTTGATGGCGAGACCATCGATTCTATGTTCTCACGCTTTCGGACCATTGTCAACAAGATGCGTGCGAACAAGCCAAACTTGCCCTATGACGATCATGAGAGAGCTTTGAAGTTGTTACATGCTCTTGATCGGAGGGTTTGGGATGCGAAGGTGCAAGCTCTTCTCGAGTCGCAGAACTACGAGACCCTCACTGTGGACGAGCTCTTCAGCAAGCTGAAGTCCAGTGAGATCGACCACCGATCCGGGCCAAACTTCACAACCCCTCTACTCCGACTATGGCGCTGGTGTCGAATAACGGTGTCACTAGTTCTTCACTAACCCCTCCTCTGCGATGTTTGCCTTGTCTTCGTTGATCACGGTGACGGAGGAGCAGTTGGGCGTGCTTTCGGAGACGATGAGCTGGCCCTCGTCATCGGCCCGGTTCTCGCGGTTCCACAACAACCGCTTGAATCGTCGGCGAGGTGGACCGAAGGATGGATGCTATGGATGCGGCGACCCGACCACTTCGTCGCCAAGCTGTCCCCAAAAGCGAAACAAGCACTCCTTCGGCAAGTCCACCTCCGACAAGCACAAGGAGAAGCGCGAGTACACCTCCGGCAAGTACAAGTCCAAGGGAGGCTTTGACAAGGAAGCGATGAAGCGCAAGTTCGTGAAGAAGTTCAAGGCAAGAGAGCGCGCCTTCCTCGCCTCCCTCAGCGACCTCGACTCCGACAACGAGCATGCTTCCTCCTCTTCGAGCGACGACGAGTCCGAGAGGAAGGTCGAGGACAAGCTGAACGGACTCTGCTTCCTCGCCGACTCCACCCACGGAGGCTTCTGCACCATGGCACTTGGTGACGAGGTGGAGAGCGGCAACGGCGATGCTCCCGACGACGATGACGACGACCCATCTAAGGTATCACCTTCCGTCGATGCTCTTGTCGCTGAGGTTGATGACTTGACTGCCACTTTGCTTCGTCAAGATAAGTTGCTTAAGCATGCTGCTAGGGATAGAAAAGAGTACAAGGCTAAGCTAGAAGATGCGCTTAAGGAGCTTGAGCTAGTTAAGAACACTCCCATAGTGTCGGACGAGCCGAGTGTGAGTTTTGTAGCGTTTACATGGCTGATCTTGCTAGTCTGCAGTCAAAACGCTAAGTTGGTTGATGATTTTGATAGTGTGCATGCTTCACCTGTTCTGTTGAGTGCGTGCAAGTCTTGCTCGGACTTGCAATCTGAGTTGGCAGATAAGAATGCCAAACTTGCTTTGTTTGAAAAGGCCAACTCAGATAGCACTAGTGTGGCTAAGTGTGCTCTTTGTGAGGGTTTAGAACTTGAACTTGCAAATTGTCGGCATGACAAGGTGCGTACCGAGGAGGAAAACACATACCTTCGGACCATCTTGAGTTGGGTGTCTTGCGGTGAGCCGCAACTTGGCATGATGGTCAACCAATTCAGGAGGGGAATTGGTGGACCGGGATTAGGCTTTGCTTTAGGTGGGAAGGGTGATGATCTTTATGGCAAAGTTGGTGAGTTTAGTGGTGTGCCTCCGAGTGAAAAACCTTCCACTACTCCCAAGCTACTCAAAATCACTCCACCTAAGCCACTTGTGCCTCCCACCAAAGATGGAGTGTTTGAAGAACCTCCAAGAGCTCCACCCCAGAAACAAGTGTGGATTCCAAAACCGAACCACCTAAGGAACCCACTTGACACACTCCCTTCCATCTCTGAGGAACCCCTTCCCAAAGCCAAGCCACCTCCAAGAGTGAACCATACCCACAAGAAAGTGAGCCAAACACCTAAGAGAGAGGTGTACCATTGTGAGTATTGTCATAGGGATGGTCACTTGGTTGAGTTTTGCTTTAGGAGGAAGAGAGATGAGAAGCGTGAGTTTGAGTTGAACAACCGGAACATGTACCGTCCTCCCCATGGCGTACATGTACCGCCTGTTCGAGGCGCACTACTAGGCCTAGAGGTGCAATGCCTCAAGGTGCTAGGCCTCGGGTTGCGAGACCACGTGGTGGTCGTGCACGGCGGGGTTCAGTCGTGGTCAATATGACTATGAACCTCACGGGCGGTGCTTTTGAGTCCCACGGCTCTAGCGGACCACGTTTTCCCTCTCGTGGTGATCGCTTTCCTCAAATGGGACATGGCATGTTTGGTGTTTTTCCTAACACTTTTTCGGGGCAAATGATGCATCACCGGTATCCTTCTCGGTTTACTAACCCCGGTGGTGTGCCATTTGCTCATCCTATGTCTTTCTATTGATGTAGGATGGAGGCTTGGAGAACACATGGCTCATTGATTCCGGATGTTCGCGCCACATGACCGGAAGTTCTAAATGGTTCTCCAGCCTCGACCCCGTGCAACACAAAGAGTACATCACATTCGGGGATAATAGTAGAGGTAAAGTGGTCTCTCGTGGAACCATTCGGGTTAACGAGCTTTGTTCTCAAGGATGTTGCTTTGGTCTCGAACTTGCATTTTAATTTGCTCTCTGTTTCGCAACTCCTTGAGGATGGCTTTGAAGTGCGCTTTAAACATGGTTTTTCTCGAGTTCTCGATTCTCAGGGAGATCTTGTTTGTCGGATCGTCCCATTTGGCCGTGTCTTTCGAGCTGATTTTTCTCACTCTTTTGGCTCTTCCCATTTGTTTGGTGGCCGGATCCTCTTCTGAGCTTTGGAAGTGGCATAGGAGACTTGGTCATTTGAGCTTTGACCTTCTTTCTAGGTTGAGCTCACTTGGCTTAATCCAAGGATTGCCCAAGTTGAAATTTGAGAAGGATCTTGTTTGCCACCCTTGTCGTCATGGAAAGATGGTAGCCGCTTCTCACTCACCTGTGAATCAAATCATGACCAAGGAACCCGGCGAGCTACTTCACATGGACACAGTTGGTCCAGCTCGGGTTCGGTCAGAAGGTGGGAAGTGGTATGTGCTAGTGATTGTGGATGACTTTTCGAGATACTCTTGGGTGTTTTTCATGGAGAGTAAGGATGAGGCTTTTTCACATGCTCGAGATTTGATTCTTCGGTTGAGAAATGAGTTCCCTAAAAATGCCATGAGAGCTATTCGTAGTGACAATGGCACGAGTTCAAGAATACTCATTTTGAAACCTTTTGCAAGTCTTTGGGTCTTGAGCACCGGTTTTCCTCACCTTATGTTCCGCCAGAATGAATGGCATTGTTGAGCGCAAGAATCGGACCCTTGTTGAGATGGCTAGGGCGATGCTCGATGAGCATAGGACTCCTAGGAGGTTTTGGGCCGAAGCAATCAACACTTGCTTGTCATGTTTCTAATCGCATCTTTCTCCGTGCTTTTACGAAGAAAACTTCTTATGAGTTACGATTTGGGAGGCTACCCAAGGTGAGTCATTTCGGGGGTGTTTGGGTGTAAGTGCTTCATCTTGAAACAAGGTAATTTGGACAAGTTTGAGTCCGTGTCCTCCGACGGTATCTTTCTTGGTTATGCTTTGCATTCTAGAGCTTATCGAGTACTTAACCTTGAAACTAACCGTGTTGTGGAGACACTGTGAGGTCACATTCGATGAAACTATGCCTTGTACAACCCCTATCTTTGAGCGTGCGGTGATGAAGAGCTTGGTGAAAGCATTTTTGTGGAGGAGGAGGGGACGATGCCGATTGGGGTGATCCCGAGCCGACTCCACCGGCTGCCCCTATCGAGCTGCGGCGACTACTTCAGCTCACGGTCCGGACCCCTCTACTTCCACTTCTTGGGGACCGTTCGAGCGGCTTCCTCGGCTGCGCCCGGCTGCACCCGAGGAGGCACCGGCTGCTGTTGAGGGGGAGGCGACTTCTTCCGAGAGGCTCCACGACACATTCAGCGTCGCCACCCCGCTCGAGGCGATGATCGGTGATATTGACCCGGCGAGTCACGCGGTCCAGTCTTATCACATCTCTCACTTCGCTCATTCTGCATTTGTTGCTTCTTTTGAGCCCCGAGATGTTGGACACGCTTTATCGATCCCGATTGGGTTAATGCTATGCATGAGGAGTTAGAGAACTTTGAGAGAAACCAAGTCCAGGTCTTAGTTCCTCCACCTCCGTAGTGTCATCCCATAGGTACAAAGTGGGTGTTTAAGAACAAGCAGAGTGAAGATGGGGTGGTTGTCGGGAATAAGGCTAGACTTGTTGCTCGGGGTATTGCCGAAAAAGAGGGGATAGACTTTGAGGAAACCTTCGGTCCTGTGGCTCGCTTAGAGGCAATCCGCATTCATTAGCGTTCGGCTCGCTAAGGGCTTTAAGTTGTTTTTTGAGGATGGATGTCAAGAGCGCTTTTCTGAATGGGTACATAGAGGAGGAAGTGTATGTTAGGCAACCCCAGGGCTTTGAAAATCCCAAGTATCCTAACCATGTCTTCAAGTTGCACAAAGCTTTGTATGGTCTTAAGCAAGCTCCTAGAGCGTGGTATGATAGGCTTTGAAAACCTTTTTGCTTAAGAAGGGGTTTAGGATGGGATCGGTAGATAAGACTTTGTTTCTCCTCAAGCAAGGCGGTGACCTTCTCTTGGTTCGGATATACGTGGATGATATTATCTTTGGTGGCTCTTCTCATGCTTTGAATGCCAAGTTTGCGAGTTTATGAGCGGGGAGTTTGAGATGAGCTTGATGGGCGAGTTGACTTTCTTCCTCGGCCTTCAAATCAAGCAAACGCGGGATGGGACGTTCGTGCATCAAGGCAAGTACACAAAGGACGTCCCGAAGAAGTTTGATATGGGCGAGGCCAAGCCTCTTTCGGCGCCCATGTCGACTACGACGACCCTCGGCGCCGACGAGGATGGAGAAGCGATCGATCGGAAGGAATCTACCGGAGTATGATCGGATCGTTCTTTGTACTGACGGCAACAAGACCCGACATACAATTTCTTTGTATGCCTCTGCGCACGCTTTCGGGCTTCCCCACGCACATCTCACCGTCAAGCGGTGAAGCGCATCATGAGGTACCTCCGGTTTACCCCGAGTTTGGACTTTGGTATTCGCTTCTTCCTCGCTCTCTCTTTGCGGTTATTCGGATGCTGATTTTCTTTGGCCGCCGTTTAGATAGGAAGTCCACGTCGGGGACTTGTCGGTTTTTGGGTTCGTCCCTTGTGTCTTGGTCATCCCGTAAGCGGTCTAGCGTTGCACAATCCACTACGAAAGCCGAGTATGTCATTTGCTTGCCGCTTGTTGTTCCCAATTTGCTTTGGATGATAGCCACCCTACGTGATTTTGGTCTTGAGTTCTCTAGAGTGCCCTTACGTGTGATAGTACTAGTGCCATCGGTGTTGCTAAGAACCCGAGTACTTCACTCTAAGACCAAGCACATAGATGTTCGCTTTCACTTTCTCCGTGATCATCAAGAGAAAGGCGACATTGAGTTGCATCACGTAGCCACCCGGGGATCGGCTTGCGAGATCTTCTCACTAAGCCCCTCGATCAAGCGACTTTTGCTCGCTTGCGAGGAGAATGGGTGTGTGTTTCCCTTTTTAGAGGAGGGAAGCACTTTGTTTGTTGTACACTAGTTTTAGTTTCTTTTGTAGTCTAGGTTTTGATTTGTCTTTGTATGATAGTGCATTTGCATTGCATTTTGTGATATACTTGCATTTTGAGCTTCATGTATATAACATTTGGAATGAAACTATGCTCTTGTTAGTATGCCTTGTGAGTACTTTATGGTGCTTGTCGGCTTAGGCTCTTATTGATCATCGGTATATATTATGAGTTGAGCATGATTTTCTAATGTGAACTTGATTAAACTTCTTGAAATCTGAAAATGTTCACCGCTTGAGATGGTACCTAGCATGTGTAGGATGTTGAGATCCCTTTATCTTTGTCTTGTATATGCTAGGTTGCTATGTCTCATGCTTTGAGTCATTCACTTGCTTAGACACTTTACTTGTGCTAAAATTTGATAACTAAGCTAAGTGAGATGAAAAGATCGAGATGGGTCTCATATTGTCCCACATCAAGGTATCGAGGCTGCTTCCAATTGCACATTTGGATGAACTTGAGCCTTGTAGTGGATGACCAGAAGCCATTGCTTTGAGCTCCCGATTGTCTTTTGACATAGGCTCCGCTTGGTTGAAAAGTTAGGCTTGACAATACAGATAACCTCTCGCACACACATGTTTTTGACTAATTCTTGTGCTAAGCTGCAAACTCGATAAAATTTAATGAAAAACACAAGTCTTAGGTTCGTCTTTGACATGATGTGTGACCATTGTTTGGGGTAGTTCACCTTGTATATCCTTGTTAGCACTAGGTTGATTTCCAGCTTATGCTTGCTATGTGCTATCTTTGGTGGTGAACCCCTTTTGACATGCTTAAAACTCTCAAAACTGCTTACACTTTATATTTCATATTAGTTGATCGGTTTGAGCATTTGCTAGCACTTGTATATTGTTGCTATACTCATTTGTCTTACCGGCTAGAGCATCTTTTTCACTCGATTGCTATATACACGAAGCTTCGCATTTGTGCATGTCATTGCATTTTAGGCTTGCTTTGTGTGCATTATTCAACAAGGGGGAGAAATTTGACACACACACACACATATGCGACACATCACATGCTTATGTCAAGGGGGGAGTCACTTGACATGTGTCTTCATTGGTTGTCTTCTCGGAGGGTGAGACTAGTTCTCAAAGGGAGAAGGGGAGAAGATTGTGTGCACTCATGTATGCATTTGCTCGGGGGGAGTTGTTTTGCATTGCTTATTGCTAGATGTGTTGAGCCTTTGCCTCTTTTCTAGGAGGATCTAGCATTTCGAGTGCTTCTTGCTTGGCTAGCGGTGTTGAGCCCGTTTTACGCCTCTTCTTGAGGGCTAGCCATGTTTTGCTTGGTTGCGTCGAGCCGTTGCCCATGTCTTTGGGGACCAAGTTGTGCTTGCTTCAAATGACCTTATTTGGCTTCTCTTTGGCTTTTGGTCGTTTGGTGAGTTTTTCTTCTTTTCTTCTTCTTCTTTTTCTTTTTCTCGGCCGTGGTGTGTTGGTGTTGAACAATGCACTCATCAAGGGGGAGATTGCGAACACAAGGTTCATACTTGTGGTTCGGTTGTGATGATGAGTGATTGATTCAACTACTAGCATCTCGGATGGGGTGCTATCGACGGTGGTGAAAGCCACGAGTTCCACATGTACCTTGGCTTGTGTTGTGCGGTGTGTCGAGCATGGAGGCGGTGGCCGACGGCGGGTGAAGGTCAAGTGATGGCGGGCAGCGCCCCGAATGGACCGGAGGCGGTGAAAGGGCGGGCGATCGAGACTTGGGCGAGGACCCGGAATCGCCGGGGCGGGATCGCGTTGTTTGCACTTGGCCGACAAGTGCAAGGACATGGGCCGGTTTGTTGGTTTGGGCCTCAAAACCAACGGTGGAGGGTTTCGGTGGTTTCGGCCTCAAAACCACCGGCGGGTTTTCGGGTTGAGCCTCAAAACCACGGCGGAGGTCCCGAGGCGGACGGGCGGCACGTGGCGGCATCGGGGAGTTCGCGTCGAGGCGGCTACCGGTGAGAAGGCGCGGTGGCCGTCGGATCGAAGATTGCATCGAGTCGGTTCGAGTTGGACCGCAATGTCCCTAGGGCTAGGCGGTTTGCTCGAGTTGTATCGAGGGCAAAAAAACTGGAAAATGAAATAAGCCCGGTCGATAAGTAAGGTGGAGGGAGCCCCATCTCCCTCACCTCTCCCATTTGCATTTTCCTTCATCCCTTCTGGTTTTCCTTCTCCAGGTCTTAAGTGAGAGAGGGTCCACTAATCTTTGCAATTAGTGTAAGAACCAAGTTTACTCATGGGAATGGAGGTCCCGAATCCTCCATGTTTCCTCGTGGGGTCAGATTGATGTGTTGATTCGCGTTTTGATTGTTGTTCTTCGTGTTCTTCGTTTTTCCCTTTCTCCCCACTTGTTCCCGAGTTGATTTCTCGAGCTGTGGTGCATCTCTTTGCAAACCACTTGTTTCTACTTGATCATGGTCGTGGGTTGATCCTTTTCACCGAAGGATTTCATCTGAATCCTCACGAATCCACAGATCGGGTAGAATCAAGAATTTCGGGGAAAACTTGACCTAGAACTGAATTTCGTCGATTTCCTAAGTTGCAGTGAGTTTGGGGTTGTGATCTTCATGGATTAGTCTTAGAACTATCTTGTGAACCCCTCTGCAAAATCTCAGGTCAATCCGAGTTGATTTGATTGAGTTTTGGCTTTGGAATCGAAATTTCCAGGGTTCTGTCCGCAAATACCGGACACGTCCGGTGTGCATACCGGACACGTCCGGTAGACTTAACTTTGGAATTTTGAGCTGAAATTTTGTGGAGACCTTCTTCTGTGTGTCTAGTTTCTAGGGTTAAAATTTCACGATTTTTTGGACATCGTTTGATTGGGTTTTTTATTTTTCTCCCAAAGTTGCTCTGTGCAGGAAATACCAGACGTGTCCGGTGTAAATTCCGGACGTGTCCGGTATTCCAACCTTGGACTTTTGATCTCATATTCTGTGGAAAGCTTCCTTAGGGTGTCTACTACCTCTGGCTAAAATTTCATAATTTTTGGACACCGTTTGGTTGGATTTTCCATTTTTCTCCCAAGATTGGTCTGTGCTGAAACTGAGGTCCGGTTCATACCGGACGCGTCCGGTATGAGGTCCGGTATGAAGACCTGAAAGCTGATTTGTTCGCTTCTTGACCGTTCGAGCTCGATTCGACTTCCGCTTGTTGCATTGGGTTTCTAGCATCACGTGCCATTATCCAAGTACTCTTGTCACAAGTTGACTCGAGTATTTTGGATTGACCACTCCTTCCTTCTCGATAGGATTCGAAAAGTCCCCTTTCGAAGTTTAAATCGAGTGCTTGTCTTCGATCTTTCTCGGTTGATCCGCTGTACCTCTTGGACATCTCCAAGGGTATCCACCTACCTGTTAGGTCGTGATCTTACCGCTCGCTTGTGGTTTTGCTTTTGGGGTTCGATTTTGGGACAGCGGTCGAGAGTTTCGAAAGAAATTTGAGGCTCCCATTCACCCCCCCCCCTCTGGTCGCCGTTTTCGGTCCTTCAATACTTCTGCAGTCACATAGCGACTGATCAAAGGGATCACCAATGCTCATATCATGCATATGCCTGATGTGCATGAAATCATTCCTGCTGCCATATTTGTAACACTTAAAGAGAACTTGAGTATCCTTGGAAGCTCTGTTCTTCAACTGCAGTTTTGCATGCTGCTTAGTCAAATATTTAGAATCACAGCTCCAACGCTGGGTTGCTAATTCCACCATTTCTAGCACTTTAGCATTCAAAAGAAAGAAGTTGGCAAACTCCACGTCTCTCTTCATCCCTTGATAATTTGTCAATACTAATTTCTTCAGATGGAGATCAAGGCATTCCAGATAATCAAGGGGATTGTGATGCTGCACCCTTTTTGACCTATCCTTAAGAGAAACCTGAATGTGAAACAGAAGATTTCTTGTCAATCATGATTTGACATGACGACAGATCGAACAAGGTACAAGATGATATAATAAGGCCCCCTTTGGCAGCGCTCCGGCTGCTCCAGCTTCACTGCAAAAACATTGTAGCACGTCACTGTTGTTGCACTGTTCATGAATCCATTTTTCTCTCTCACTATGACTGCCACCCTGCTCATACCAGCCCAGCAACGAAGCCAAAAAATGAGCTCCGGCAGCTCCGGCTGCTATAGTGAGAGAGGAGGAGAGGAGAGAGAAAATAGATTCATAAATAGTGTAACGACAATGATGTGCAACAGTGTTTTAGCAGTAGAATCTGGAGCACCCGAAGCGCTACCAAAAGAGGCCTAAATGGAAGAGAGCAGTTCGAAACAAGAATAAAAAACTGGTAGGAAACTTTTGTTACCTCGACATACAGTGTCTGCAAGCAGGGAAAACATTTCCTAAGGCCAATAACATCATCGATGCTAGGAGGGGACAAGTGCACAGCCAAAACCTTGACAGTTCGCATCACCACTATTGATTTCACAGGCATAGTTTCCTGAATTCAACCATTGGGTATAAACAGTAAGAGTGTGAAACATAAGAAGGTGATACATTAAGTTAGAAACTAACCTTGAAAATAGTAGTCCCAAGCTCAAGTGTTGAAATGCCAGCATGTGAGATCAAACCCAAGAACTGAAGTTTAGGCGCCCCAAATACACGAACTGATGCACCATCTACTTTTTCTGAATGTATGAAGAACCTTTGCAGGAGAGGCACATCCTCGATAATGACTTCTTTCAGCTTTCCAAGATTGAGACCCGACAGATCTAGGCGGTTATCCGAAACACCAAAGCTTCTAAGGGTAGGGGGGCTAATCCGGAGGTGATGAAAGCCTACATTTTGGCTCAGTACCAAGCTCTCAAGCATAGGGCATTTAGAGAGCAGAGTGTGGAGCGAGCTCTCCGTGATGATTATGGACTGGACCGTGAGCTGCTTGAGGTTTGGAAAGTTCAGCCTATTCACGTAATCATCAGCAAATTTGACGAGATGGCCGCCAGACCTGAGGGCGAGGACACGGAGGAAGGATGATAACCGGAATGCGGCCGGGCGGCATTGGGAACATAACCGGACGTGCCGTGAACTCACGCCACAACTCGAGCTCCTGTAGGCTGTCGGCCGCGGGGGACCGGAGCAAGGAGTCTAGGTCGGGGTACCCACCCCGGCAGAAACAGAGGCGGCGGACGGGGACGTGATGCATGGAGAGGACACGGGAGACGACGGCCATGACGTCGCCGCTGGTGTCCCACTGCCGTCTGCTAATCTCGCCGTTGCAGAGGTTGAGTGGGGAGGAGCGCCGAAGGGGGCGCCACCGCCTGGATAAGGCTTGAGTCCGGGCGCCGTGATCAATAGGGAGGAGGGAGATGATGGTACCGAGGATGGCGTCTGGGAGCTGACCGATGAGGTCGCGGCCGCCGGCTAAGCGTTCCTGCTGGTTATGGTGATCGCCGTCAGCGCCGCCCTCCGCTGTCGCCCGAGGTTTCTTGGATCTAGGTCTAGGAACCGTCGCTATTGAACGACGACGGATCGGGATTGGGGGGAGAATTAACATTTTACCATTATAACGATGGGCACCTGCTCAGCATTTTAACGCCTGCCAATACAACTTTACTAGCACGGAGAGAAAAGCCACACGAAGAAAATGCCAAATTTGCTTAGGTGACACGCCAGCACCGCAGTCCAGATTGGATCCGAGTCAGCGAGGGATGAAAAATGACCAGGCTGCCCCTTGCTACTTCACAAACATGGCCAACGAATGGGGCGCGCAGCTGCTGTCGCCCCTGACATAGGAGACGCCTATCGAACAAGGACGGAGACCGTAGAGGTGGAGACAAGGATTTGCCTGCTCTCTTGTCAAAAAAAAAAAAAAAAAAAATTTGCCTGCTCCATCGATTCATCATTCATGGATGGCGACGACTGGCACGGAGCTAGGCACGGACAAGTACAAGTAGTCCAAGTCACTACAGCTCTTGCGCGTAGAGCGAGTGTCCTGTCCCGGCCGGTCTCGCCGCGGTGACGACGCATGGCCGTGTACCATGATACACGCACACTCTGCATGCATGCTTTGGTTCCACTGACGGCAGCTGTGTACAGACTACAGACAAGGGGGGACGACGACAGCCTCGGCGCCGCACTGCTTGACAAGCTGCCGGCCGGCCGGCGGTGCCTAGGGGCTACTTCGCCATGTACGTGGACATCAAGGCCAGGAACGGGGTGGCCGCACTGGTGCCGGCGTCAAGGAGCACCGAGCGCGACGGCCGACGGGGCGCGGCGACGGGCAGCAGCTGGGCTTCAACGTGCGTGGTGCGGAGCAGGCGGGCAGCACGAGACAAGCACCGAGCCGGACGGGGCTCGAGGCCCTCTATGGCGGCCCGCTCGACGGTCTGCAACGTGCACGCGGAGGTCAAGCACGGCGCGGTGGTTGGAGACACCGAGGCACGAGGGGCAGCCGGCGCGCCGCAAGGTCCTGCGGTCAGGGAGGGAGATGAGAGGTGGGGCCGGCGTGGGCGAACTAGCGAGGGGCAGGAGGGACATTTCACCAGGCATAATGACTCGGATCTAAGTTTTTCATAGATGTTTTCTTTTTTCACTGGTGAAAATATAATGACAACTGTTATAATGCTATGTGACAACTGTTATTATAACTAGTAGGATGCTTGCTGTTCTTTGGTGGGTATAAAGTAGAAATATAAGAAATTTATAATGATCAAAACTATGAATTAATAGATATATATATATATATATATATATATATATATATATATATATATATATATATATATATATATATATATATATATATATAGATATATATAGGTTAATTGCGAGAGGTTGTATCTATTAACATACATGGTATAGATTATTTGAACTGGACATCACCTAAATCTTATCTACCTGAACCCCCACCCCTACTATACCTAAGGGTCATCCCCCCAAAATTTTATGCATGTTTTGGAGGACCACATGTAATCCATGTGATATGCAGTTTTGATAGGTTTTTCTTACAAACGGGTTTGCTTAGAAATAGTTTAAATTTTTGTAAAAAAGTTATCAAAATATATCCATGTGGGGTCTTGTTTTGAAGAGTTTATTGCGTGGAACACCATGGTGCAATTGGATTTTAATTACGATACTTGGTTTAGGTGCTAAGACTTTTTTTCTATTTCAAAAGAAATAGCTAGTGGGAGATAAATCAGCTTAGTGGGGTTTAGACTTATAGTAGCTATAGATAGTAAAAAAAGTGTCCGGACTAGAAAGGAATGCCAAAGGTCTGAGAGTGGCCCTGAAATCGTAAACGCGCACACACGGCCAAGGTAGCCCACTTGCGACAAGACGCGGCCCAAGGAAATTAAACGTCATTTTGAAATTTATTGTTTTTTCTTTCCATAATGCATTGTTATTAATAATTAATTTACTAAAATTCATGCAAACAATGATAGAATTTTTGTAATACACTAGAATACTCCGATCATAATGAACTGTATTGTTAATCTATGAAAATATAGCATTAAAAATAAATGGATTATCATCTCCACATACTACTCATCGAGATTATAAGTCATTCTAATTTTTTTAGAGAGTTAAAGTATATTAAATTTTGACCAAATTTATATAATAAAATAATAATAATTAGGTTATCAAATAAGTATAATTAGATTCTTCATTAATAATACTTAATTGTATACCTATCTAATATTATAAATCTTTATGATTCTCTCGATGTTCATCAAACTTGTCAAGAAAGTTAAAATGACTATAATTTGAAATGGATGTGTACTATTATGATGATGTGTTTACCCACAAGTACCACACTTCTCTATCTCTTACATACAAGACGTCCAACGCGACAATGCCAGCCCACACAACGCATGTCCCCACCTCTTTCCATCTACGTGCACGAGCACGCACATATCCCCTCTCCCACCCAGCCTATCCATTTAGATCGAGCTCAGTAGAAAATAGTTGTTGTAGTTCTTGCACAGGAGCCATCGCCCGGCCACAAGTATCGCTGAGCCGTGCTAGCTATCATCGCCATGGGCTCTCACGGAGGGCGCCCAACAAAAACTCGGATGGATTTCCTTGGTGTGTAAGGTTACCACTCTAGTACGTGCACTTGGATCGTCCTAGCATTCGTGTGGCGTCACGAACCTGCATGCACATTGGTAATATGTAGCTTTGACTTCTTCTACCTTTGCCCTTACCTTCCTAGAAGATTGCGCCTCCTCTTTTTCTTGGATTTGTGTTTTGTGGGTGAGAGATTTTTTTAACACCGTAAAAATTATTCTTCTTCTAAATACTAAATGTATATGTATTTTTTTGTTTAGTTTTCCAATATTAAATTAGGCTACAATAATTTTTTTTGAATTTAAATATTATATAAGTGGTAGAAACATTTTGTTGCGTTCAGCTAGGACGGTGCACTGTATTTCGATTGAGCGTAGGATAGAGAGATCAGAAGGCTGAATTAAAATTTGGTTCAAGTTTGAGCGAGTTTGAAAAAAATGGAAGAAAAAAGGCTTTTGTTCCTTTCTTATTCCTCGTTGATTGATAGCCCAACAACCAGGAAAACCGACCCGACGTTCTCGC
The DNA here is from genome assembly GCA_015844335.1 of Chrysopogon serrulatus. Classification (NCBI taxonomy): domain Eukaryota; kingdom Viridiplantae; phylum Streptophyta; class Magnoliopsida; order Poales; family Poaceae; genus Chrysopogon; species Chrysopogon serrulatus. The sequence goes on along the minus strand of JADLZL010005611.1, from coordinate 142,697 downwards.
TCCTTTTTCCTTTACTTTTTGTTTTTTTTTTTAAACTTCAGCATGCCGTCGCGGGCTTGCGGCATACACATGCATATACAGTATACCACCACTGTGCTTGCGCTGCAACAAGGACACGTAAGGATGCATGATGTAACGTAACGGACGTTGAATCGAGCTAGGAAGAAAAATCTCGACCGACGCGTACCATCGAATCGTACTCCCTCCGTCTCGCAAATAAATGAACATCTTTGACTTTCGTATTTTTTATTTGACCGCTTTCGTCTTATTTAAAAAAAAATTAAAATTTTCTAATTATTTTTTATGACTTATTTTTGTCATTAGAGATACTTTCATAATGATTTATTTATCTTATGATTTGTATAAAAAATTTAAATAAGACGAATGGTCAAACATGAATTATGAAAGTCAAAAACGTTCATTTATTTGTGAGACGGAGGGAGTACGTCCTGCGGTCCATTTCTTTCTTTTGCCAAATATATAGATGAGATGAGAGGTATCCAAAAAAAAAATACAGATGAGAGAGAAAGAGAGAGAGAGAGAGAGAGAGAGATCGATTAATTTGGTGGAAGAAAATATCCAGCATAGGTGGCGGTGTCACGATCAGGCGGCGCCTGTGTATTTGTACTCACTACTAGTAGTACTAGTAGGAGTAAATACACGTGGAACGGGTGCACCGGTGGTCCGGTTTCCACTCTCCAGTAGCGCTAACCTTCTTCTGATCCCATCTGATCTGGCAGAAGGACCCGGCGGCGTCACGCAACCGACAATCCAACACGGCACCCGCATTTATTAAGGGTTGTTCCATATCTGCTACTCTAATATCTTTAGAGCAACCATAATATATTGAGAAAAAATAGTCTATAAAAAATTAAATATTTACTCTCAGGTAGCTGAAACATTATATGCTTAGTCTATAGATAGTCTATAGGAAAAATGTACGGATAGTGCACAAGACAATAAAAAAATGTTATATACGCTATAGATCTGACACCATGCAGTAAAGAAAGAAAGAGTCGTTGGCTTCTGTTGACTTCGGTAGGTAGCCGCTGGGCATTGCCCTACTCTTGTACAGGCCTTCTTTGCTCTGCCTATAAAATTGAAACTTCATACTTAATTTTCACCACCTGAGATTCAACTCTAGAACACAGCTGCTTTCCACCTAGAAACTTTTCAAGCATCTTGAATCAAGACTCTATAACTCAATACTCAGAAGGTAGTGGCCAAATCTCACCACCAGCACCCGAATCTTAGTTTCCATATGGAACACCAGCAACCCAATCTCAGTTTCCATATGGAACACCTGATTTTCTATAAAACTTCAATCCTTTTAGTCCTCCAGGAATGCACCCACCACATGGCCATTCTTCTCCTAGATTTCAAGGTGTTCAACAGCAAGGGAGTTGGCTACAACAGCCTCCACCGAGCTTTCAAGGATTTCATCTTCATCTTTAAGAAAGTGTTCTTCCATTGGATACACCTGCACCCAATAGGGCCTCCACCAGTGCTGCAATTTGCCCATTTGGGGAGAGCTACAGCCAAAACACTTCTTTCCATGGATCCGAGTCTAGTTCTCGATGCTCTGCACAACAAGAGAAGCAATCAGTCAACATTGAAGAGTTAAGTGATAGCAGTGAAGAAGAACCAAAGAGGCGTCAACGCATCAATTGGAGTCAAGAAGAAAATGAACGGCTATTCAATGCATGGACAAAGCATACAGTCCCTTCTCCTCCTGACCCTCCTTATTCTTCTTCTTCTCCTTTTTCTTCTCCTCCTCCTTCTTCTTCTTCGTATGATTTGATAACAACACAACGTCGTAGCCTGATTTAACCGCCTAATTAAGGACAATTTACCACATCATATATAAGACGACTAAGTTAAAACTCTATAATGCACCGTCAATAATGTCACGATTTGTTACTTATTTAACACCTACATTAAACTGCAGTCATGTACATTATGAATAGATTTTCATAATTAACCCAATATACGTGCGGCTTCTGCTCGAGACCGCAAAAACTTTCCTGTATTCCTCGCTTCGCTCCAACGACGAATCTCATCGCAGTCGACACTACTTAACATTAAGTAGTCAGGGCAAACTTTACGCGGCTCGCTACGGTGGACGACGGACCTGGCCCTGCGTGAAGCTCGCAGCGATGGAAGGAGCATGGCCACATGAAGCTCAGAGCTTGCCCCGTGCGGCTCGTGGCAGCAGGGCGGAGCTTGCCCATGGGAGGCATGTGGCGAATCACGTGGCGGCAAGGTGGAGGCCAACAGAGGGAAGCAATAGCAGATCTCTTTGGCACAGCTCGTGGTTGCATGGCAGAGCTCACGCGCGTGTAGCTTGTGGCTAGGGTAGGGGTAGAGTGACCCGTGCATAACCGGCTCCTTGCAGTGTGTGGTGGCAGACTCATCGGCGCAGCTTGCAGCGATTGAGGCACTTCATATTTTTTTTTCCCATCATATACAACATGCGAGCGTCCATTAAGGAGAGAGAAAACCGATTTCGATAGATATAAGAAGAAGCTTGGCAATAACCGGTGGAAGGAGATGGGTTGAAAGAAGCATTAAGAAGGGGGGCTTTTACTCCGGATGACAATTTCTTCTCGGAGCACGAGTTGAGGTCGTCACGAGAAAGACCTCACTACTATGTCATATTTTTAGTTGATGTCTTTTTTTCAAAAGACATACAAACAACACGAAGGGATGCGTTGTGCGTAGGTTCCCTTATATGTTGCAAAATATCTCAAGTGACAACAATTGGTGAGACTCAAAAAAACGTTCAGTAAGTTGTCAATTCTTACTTTTCCATTTTTTTCTGCTGATGATGCATAATATGTAAGAAAAATCACTACTTTAGTCACTATTTGCAACGCACCATTTTGCACTTTGAGAGAAACATGATATGTACCACTGACATTGACATACAAACATTTGAGGAATTTCAGACACTGACCGTGACCATACCCCCAACCAAGGTGCGTGTTTGGATTGTGACTGATATTTGGCTCACATGTTCACATGCAATTTACATTTTTTTTTGGATTAAGTCCACCTTTGGCCCCTCAACTATTGTGTTCGTCTAATTTTCACCATCAACTACAAAACCGTCTAATTTTCACCCTCAACTGTCAAAACCGTTCACTTTTAGCACCTGGGAGCGGTTTTGACCGGGTTGAGCGGTTTTGCATGGCACTGTAGCGTTGCTGATGTCAGAATGACGTCAAGATTCTTTTTAATTTGCGAAATTGATATCTTTTTTATTCGAGCTCCAAATATAGCAAATAATATATCAATTTTGATCGTCTCGACGAGCTCTTTTGCAATGGTGTACTCCGTTTTGTTGTTTGAGATAATTTTATTTCATGAAAAAATAAATATTTCTAGCTAATATACGGTATATGTATACTAATAATCTAATATGATCATGATCTTATTCGCATAAAATAATATGATCATGATAGAACACTTTGATAGTGATCGAAAGAAAAGGAAAGAACAAAACGAAACGAAAACACTGTCCCATATATATGTATAAAACTGATAGAACTAGCGTTGAGCTATTTGGGAATTTCCCTTTGTCAAGAGTTTGCGTACTCTGCTCTGTTGTGCTAGCTCCATACTGATCTTGCAACAAACTAGTTATTGTCTTATTAATTGGGTTCTGGTACATTAAATTGTTGTGTACGTACCACCATGTCATATCCATGGAATTTATCTTGTTGAAGGTTCCTTTATAAAGGGAATTGGTTTTTTCTTATACTCCTATGAAGAGTACCTTACGAATTAACAGTGACGGCCTGATTGCTTAGCAACAGCACATGGGGGGACTACAAGATCCCAAACTATATCAACATAATCACGGAGCAGTTCAATGCTGATTTGCTAAACAGTACACCCGATGATACCATAAGAAGAACCGTGTGTGCTCTTAATTACTGCTACAGACACATCGCACCATCTTCGCTCTTTCTCCCCGTTAAAAGTCTGCTGCTACAAGCTACATATATACAGAGTAGATTGGAAGAGCAGGCCTTCGAAACCATGCCCGTACGACATCTGCTCGAGTGTGTGCGGACGATCAGGTTTCGTTAGAGTGTGTCTAGACGTGACTTCTCCCTGCAATCGACTACTTTCTAGGGGCCACCTGTTTCCGGTGATCAGTACCACTACAGCGTTTTTTTTTCCTGGTAACCAAACTAGTACGTGGCGTACAACTTCTTGATGGTCCAATCATCAAGAAAAAAAATAAAAAGTGGCCAGCACACCTAGCGCTTTCAGTTGATGGACGGATTGTAGGCACCATATATATTTCGTCTCGTCATGTACATGGCACTTACTAATTACTAGTAATGTGCCCGTGCTAACGCTACGGCTTCATTATAGAGGTATACATTTGAAATCACGCAAAGAACAAGATGTTTGAATAGTTTAAGTCACACTTAGTTGTTTATAACCATATGTATATTAATGGAAAAAGCGCTCATGCAATACAAATGTATACTGCAGTCGTGCGTCGCATATTACAACTAATTTATTTGTTGAAGTAGACTTCGGAGGTCTTCAAGGATATTATCTATGCATTCATTTGTGCTACTCTTCAAGATATCCACCATGAATTCCATCCTTAGTTTTTCTGACCGCTGTGAATGACAAATATTAAGTGAAGTTAGTTATTTGGTACTATATATAGCCTACAAAATTTATATAGAAATTGTATATTCTTACAGTGTTCATAAACGGGAAATGTTTTTCGCCGTTCCACAACTTTATGAAGTTGTACACAAGAAATCCTGCCAATTTCCTAGGGAACAAAAGAGCAATTGTTAGTTTGATGCAGATAAATCAAATGACAAAGTAATAAGAATAATATAAAATAAAATATGTTCATCATCGTCTGTGATGATCTCTACTGGTACTAAAAGTAATAATCAAACTTAGTTTAAATTGACTAATACTAATAAATATAAATAATAAATTCAGCTGAGTGGAGGCTACCTTTTTCTTCTGGTACTACCTCAGCTGTCACCGTGGCAGGAGTAACAACTTCCTCTTGCATCTCAGGTTCCATCATAGCCTCGATCTCTATTTGCGCTTCTTTTTCTTCTGTATCCAGGTGAGCAAAACATAAATAATCTTAGTTTAAATTGACTCATACTAATAAACATAGAACTAAGCTGATGAGTGGAGACTACCTTTTTGTTTGGTGCTATCTCATCTGTCACTGATATTGGAATAAGATCTACCTCTTGCACCTCCATTTTTGGTTCAACTAAGTCACCTTCATGAACCATTTTCAGAAGGCAAACATAAATAATCTAACTTAGTTTAAATTGACTGACACTAGTAAATTTAGAACTAAGCTGATGAGTGGAGACTACCTTTTTTTTCTGGTACTATCTCATCTGTCATTGATATTGGAGTAACATCTACCTCTTGCACCTCCATTTTTGGTTCAACTAAGTCACCTTCACGAACCATTTTCAGAAGGCAACGTCCTTTGAGGATTCAGGGTTGAGGCGAGGCGTGGAGAGGTTCACCTGGGCAATGTCGCCGACGGTGATAAAGATTGCTATGTCGCGGGCGCCCACTACTCATGGTGACAAGTATTGGCAACCAACATGACGGCGAGTGCAATGATATCATGGATTGAAAGAATTTATTTAATTTGCGCATGCACATGAAACAAAAAACCTTTGTCGTACTTACCAGGTCTACGAATTCACAGGTGGCGGGGGTCACGATGTGAGTGCAGGAGACGACGGTGCCGCACGATTCCTCGCGGATGTCGTTGACGGCCGCGAACATGGCGCGGCGGAGCGTCAGATTGGGCGGCGACAGCTGTTCGTAGGTCTGGCCGTGGAGTCGAGGAGGACGGAGGCGTCGCAGCCGGATCCGAAGTGCGTTGGGCGCAGTCGCGATCGTCGTTTATGGTTTAGGGCTCGGTCTGCGTCCAGTCGTGCGTCCTCGCGAGGTTAGCGCACGCAGATCTTGGGTGTGGTCTGTCGCGGCTAGGGCGGGCGAGGACTCGGTGCCGGGGTCGCGTGATGGAAAGCAGCGCTGTTGACGGGTGTGGGCAGGCCTGTTGTGCGAGCGGTATAGATGCAGCCTGTGGGCTCACACGGTGGCTTAAAGAAATAGCTTGTGCAACCTGGCCACCAGATTAAATTAATTAATTCATCTCCAATACAGCAACAAGCTCATTAATTAGCAAACTCGTTACGAACAGACAAATTAAAGCACAAAGAAAAGAAGGCACACGTACACGTATGTCTCTCAGCCTCTCTCTTTCACCAGCATGGCACGCGTTGCAACAAGCTAGTGTCATATCCGCTCACTCTGCCTTATCCATTCACTCATTCACGGACGGAGCAAACACTGTACGTCTTCAACCTCCAACCACGCAAAAGCTCCAGTCGCTCGCATCTTCCTGCCGCTCCACCGCTCGCACCTCAGTCCCCACGCCCAGCACCAGCAGCCTCGGTGACCTCGGCGGCCGCGCCTGGCATCCTCGCACACTCCATTGCCCCACTCTCACAATCGCACACGGACACACAGCCACCGACGGCGGCCTCTCGCTGTCCCTGTTCCTCGTCCCTCCGCCGGCACTCGAGTCTGCCCCCGACGCCACTGTAGTCCGACGCGGCCGCTCCCTCTCCTCCAACCCCAGCTCTGGCCCCTTTGCCGCAGCTCGAGCTGCTGCTGTGCGACGGCATCTAGGACGGTAAAGGCCCCTCCGCCCGCTTCGTCACCACGTCCTCCTTCCGCCCGCCCCGCGCCGACCACCACGGACTGCGGTCGTTCGACGCTCGCCACGGCCGCGTCCTCCTCCGCAGCACCTACAGCGGAGATTTCGTTGTCTGGGACCCAATCACGGACCGGCGAGTGGAGGTGCCGCGGCCGTTCATGGTGCCGGGGCCGGGGGCCGATGCCGCCGCCGCCGCAGCAGTTCGGGCTGGTGGAGACGCCTCCCCCGCTGGCGGCCATCCCGCGGCTCACACCGGCAACCTCGGTTGCTTTCTACATCTTCAAGCCCGCTACAACACTCCAGTAAGCAGCCCCCTCCCTTTTTTTTGCTGGATCTCAGTGCACGGTCTCTTTATCTATTTTTTCGTATCATAAGTTCTTATTGTTGTCTTGTTTGGGTTCTGTGTGCCAAGATCGACATAATGCATCCTCTCTGTCATATTTATGCCAGCAAAACAAAGCTTTTGGTCTTTGGGGATAACATAAGAAGTGCCAAATACATTGTTTGCTTTATTTCTGAAACCCTCCTCCAGTTAGCAGACAAGAAAATTAGCATAGTTTCTACATGCTGCTGCTGCTAAGAAGACGGCAAACTGATATAAAATTACAATAGAGATAGATAAATAGTGAACATTGATAAATAAGTAATCCTTTATTTGGGAGTTACACACCACTCAACTGAACCTCCTCCTCCTAAGATAAACTTTCATAGCACAAATCTGGCCCTTAGGTGCTACGCTCATGTTATTTGGGAGTCAGGTTATTCTTTGGGCTGATATACTTTCATAGCACAAATCTGGCCCTCACCCAAGGCAGAGATCACCATGACGATCAGATCCTTCCTCTCATTAAATCCACATGTACTCTGCTTGACAGAAACAATATTTAGTTAATTGATTAATATAAGGTACTATGAAGCACATGCTGACAAAACTTTGCAGTAGCATAGCATGATGGAGTTCAGGTTCAGGTTCAGCATGACGGACTTTGCATTGACATGTTAAAATCGAATTTATTCTGTGTTCACTGTGTTGTTACTGCAAACTGAAAATTAATAAAGTCGCTGCAAACTGAAAATCTCTACTAATGCTTCTGTAGTATATAATAAAAAATTAACAGATGCATAAAATCTCTACTATTCATTTGTACTATAATAAAAATTAACAGGTGCCTAAAATTAAAAATATGAAACACATGCCCAGCAATATATATATACATATGGTTTGAGTATACACACCATGAATCACCAATTTAGGACGTCTTTATCACTACTACAAGAAACTTAACCGAGGCGGCGGTAAAATGAAATTAACCGAGGCGGTTTTTTTCAACCGCCTCGAACATAAGGTCACGGTTAATCAGAGCCTTAACCGAGGCGGTTGGCCAACCGCCTGAAAGATCTATTAACCGAGGCGGTTACATTACAAAAAACCGCCTCGGTTAATAAAAAAAAGAAAAAAACAAAAGAAATCCTAGCCTGAATGGGCTCGATCCGGGCCTCGGGCGTAGCTGATCCGGCCCCGCCGCGTTGCCGTTGCCGCATCCGCTCCCTCGCTCTCGCCGCCGCTGGGGAGGCCCTCGGCGCACCGTCTTTGCCAGGGGCGGGGGCCGCTCGAGACGCGTCACACTGAGCCCTCGGCCGCCGGCCGGCCGCTAGGGGGCGGGGTCGCCGCGAAGCCGCACCGCCGGAGCCTCGCCGCTGGGACGGGCCGCCAGGGGCGGGCCGCCACGCGCCACGCCACTTGGGGGCGGGGAGAAGGAGAGCCGCCCCTGGAGGGAATTGGGGGCACCGCCTCGGCCACCACGCCTCGCGCCGCCGGCTTTGCCTTGCCCTCGCCCGGCTCCACCCCCACCACCTGGATCCGGCCTCCGGATAGCCGGATCGGGCGCCGAGGGAGTCCACACCAGTCCCGCACGCCTAGGGAGGCCGCCGCCGGCCCCTCCCATGCGCCGAGGGTGCCGCCTCCTGATCCCGCGCGCTGAGGGAGGCCGACCGAGTGCCACACCGTCGCCGCCGTGTCCCGTGCGCCGGCCAGATCTGAGGGCTAGTGGGAGAGGGATGGAGGGAGGCGCTGCCGGTGGAGATAGGAAGGGGCGCCGCCCAGGCTCGGCCGCCATGCGCCGCCCGCCGCCAAAGAGAGAAGAGGGGAGGGGAGAGAGCGAAGAGGAAGGTAGTGACGGCCGAGGAGAGGGAGGAGTGATTTAGGGTTTGGGTGCTTCGGATATATATACTAGACATCTATTAACCGACGCGGTTTTCTTAGAAAAACCGCCTCGGTTAATCGTCTATTAATAGAGGCAGTTGTTTTAGAAAAACCGCCTCGGTTAATTGATTAACCGAGGCGGTTGTCTTAGAGCAACCGCCTCGGTTAATAGACGATTAACCGAGGCGGTTTTTCTAAGACAACCGCCTCGGTTAAGGTATTAACCGAGGCGGTTGTTGCGCCGGGGCATTGCCTCGGTTGGAACTGATTAACCGAGGCGGTTTTTTGCTAAAACCGCCTCTGAGCTCATTTTTGAAGTGCCTTGCAAAATCTTTTGTGTAGTAGTGTATAAACGATGTTCTTGGTGGTCTTCCCTGTAAGATCCAATTCCTCTTTGGGTTTAGCTAGAACTCTCGTTGGGTTTATAGCAATTATCATTCACCTTGGGTTTATAGCAAAGTACTAGATACTTCATATGTACCAAAAACTGTATTACTTCATTTTCTTAGTAGTTATGATATTTTTATATTAAAAAATGGACGGGTCTTTGTTTATGCAGGATGCTAAGCACCTGATCTGATGAAGCATAGACGACGCATAGACATGAACAGCTAAATCAATCTACTCCAAGCCAAAAACAATTGTATTACGTACCTCGCTCTGGTGGCCTGCTTGTTCGCGTACGTGCTGATGAAGACGCGGTCGCCCTATGTTGGCGTTCTGCCTGCCAGTCGATGGAGAAGAAGCACCACTGGCAGCTGATGAAGAGTGCAGAGTCGATATCACAGCAGCGTCTGCCGGCGATCGAGAGAGCGAGGGAGCCAGGGAGAGACGCGAGATTCTCCGAGGACCCAGATGCCGGAGTTGTTCGGAGGACCAGTCATAGCCTCGCTGCCAGGACGGCCTAGGTCACGGCAGTTGCTGACGCATTGAACGCAACTGTAGAAGGGATGGTACGGGAAACCTGATCAGACACCGCGTGGGAGATGTTGCACCCGGCGGGCGTTCGAGCGACCGGCCGACGTTGCGAAGTTGCAGCCGGCGTGCGTTCCGGAGATTTGGAAGAGGCGAGCAATCAGCCGGCGATGTGGGTTCGAGCGACCGGCCGGCAATGTGAAGTTGCAGCCGGCGTGCGTTCTGGAGAGTTTGGAAGAAGCAAGCAATCAGCCGGCGATGTGGCCGGAGAGTTTGTTGCCTTCCGTTGTTTTCTCCTTATTTTTTTATTATTATTTTCTCCTTCCTTTTTCTTTTGTTTGAAGCCGTGCGTGCGTGCCATGCGTCGAAGCCTGCCCGGGGCGTTGAAGCCTGGGAGGTATGGTGGCCATTGGATCGATGTCAGATGTAAGTGGGGTGTTTATTAGCCTTTGATTTTTAATAGAGACTAATTCCTAGGTACATTTTGTGGGGTGCGCAATAGTTGGAGGCCCTCAGCGGGGGACGTTTTCTCGGGTGGACGGAGTATAATTTAAGTATGCCATTATAGTAGAGACTATATGCTGCAATAACACAACGTACGGCGAAGAAGCTGTAATGTACTGCAACCGACGTTGAATCGGAGAAGTAAGGAAGAAAATCCCGAGGTGTACGATTCGATGTCCTTCATTTTCCGGACCATTTTTGTCAATCAAAGAGGAAAAAAAGCAAGAGTAGTGATAGGTGGCGTGCGTGAGTATGACATGGGGTTTGCATTGCCGTTGGGTTTGCGCATTGTGCACGATCGATGTGATCGATAGCACACGTGCGCTTCTTCTTGCACCTACAGATAATCGAAGATATTGACATATATGGCGGGGCGCTAGCTTAGCTGCTATCTCCTCCACTTGCTTCCTCATAAACAAAACCCATCACCATCGCGCGCAGATACTCGCCGCGTCACCATCGGGCGGCGACGGCGACGGCGACGGCGACGACACGCGGTGCGCCGGTGCGGTGCCAGCCATTTCCGATCCGAGGCAACCGGCGGCGTCACGCAACACACCACACCACACCTCGCATTTATTTAAGAGCGCGCGGGCCGGGGTCGCCCATTCTCCTCTCCGTTCCGATAGTACATATGATGATCCTGACAAGCCTGCAACTTAACCACGCCTCCGGCCCTGACAAGCTTATTAGCTTAGCTTAGCTTGCTTGCACAGTGCGCTGACGATCGATCTGATCGACGTACAAGCTAGCTAGCTTGGACGACCATGCATATGCAACAAGGTAGTCCATCCATGGCGGGGGCGGCGGCGACGTCGATTGATCGGCTGGTGTTCGCTCTGAACGGGCAGCGGTATGAGGTGGCCGGAGTCGATCCCTCGACGAGGCTGCTGGAGTTCATCCGCACCCGGACGCCCTTCAAGGGCCCCAAGCTTGGCTGTGGCGAAGGTGCGCACGTGCTATCGCACATATATATATATTTAACTTTCTATATACAAGGATTATAACTAATGATCAAAATACATCATAACGATCGATGACACAATTGTTATCTTCTCACAGTAATGATCAATACAGCATAAAGATCGATGACACAATTGTTATGTTCTCACTCTTTTTCATCTGCTTTAATTTGCCGGACCTGCTTGAGGCACTCATGCATGCACACATTCAATATTGTTGATTACAATCGGATTGCACTGGACGGTTCATTGGTAGGCTAAAAACTCATGGAGCCATATATACACCGTCAATTAGAATAATAAAAAGGTGTTTTATTACTGGACGAAAGATAGATCCAGAAGTTATCAGTCCACAACGGTTTTCTCTCAAAAGAAAAAAAATACTTCTGCCTTTCAAAATTCAAAATTATAAGATGTTTAAGCATTTTTAAATTCATAGCTTTATGTATATATATAGAAAGAACATATATCTGAAGACATAGTAAAAGCTATGAATCTAAAAACGTATTACAATTTAGAACACAGTAGCATATATTAATAGACCTAAAACAAAGTAGTATACTCCGTCTGCGACGTGGATAAACATGAAATCAAATGGTGCATTGGTACGACCCAGACGGCCAGACTAGCTCCCGAAGCAGTTTTTCGACAAAGCCAACCAAACAGGCTGAGGAGAGGAGCCGTTCTGCAGGCCAAGTCTCATGTTCCGCACTCTTTACAGTGGATTGGTCCCACGCGTCCAGAGAGGTAGGTTTTTTTTTTACGAGATCCAATTATAGATACAAACTCTTATATACACGAGCACACACTCACCCCTATGAACACTCGTATACACACCTGGCTCTATCCCTAATTGCACTTTCGAAGAACTGAGTTGGACCGATAAATTTCAAGATTGACGAAGTCACCACAGACGCCTTGCTGGCAACGGACACATCGTCTGCCACTGAAAGAATAGCGCCGTTAAATCCTAAAATAAATCCAGAAAAATACGAACACCTGTGTCAATTCTAAGACTACTTAAATCTGAGTAAGCAGGTAAAAAAAGATTGACGATGGTGTGGGCAGCGACCTCCACCTGGAGGAGGAGCTGAGGTCGCCAACGTCGACAGAGGAGCACACAGGTTGTCAACATCTGAAAGGGGATTTAAAGGGGGCGTTGAATTGCACTAGAGCGGTAGCAGTCGTAGAGATGTACGACGATGATACAGCTCCCATAACTTCCTTTGGGTCCGACTGGATGGCACACACATGCTGAGATTCATGTGATGTGATGTTGACTTGCTAGCTGTTAAGGCGGCGGGTGAGCCATACTCCCTCCGTCCCACGGAGGGTGTCGCTGGAGGCGCGCGCGGGATTACCAAGACAAAATAACAAAAGCCTGCTGCTGTACTACTGTGCTTGTCCTTGCTTTGGCGTTGGTAGCAGTGGCCAGTGGGGCCACAGCCATTAAATGGCTGGTTGCTGGATGGCTGGACGGCTGCTGGACCGTTGGATGGCGGAGGTGGACAGCTGGATGGCGGTGGTGACGGCCAGCAGCGGCTGGAAGCCAGCCATTTAAGAGCTGCTGAACGCGCCACAGCTGCTGAGTAGTAGCATTGCATTTAAAGCGGAGGACGGACAAAGCTCGTCAGAGCTACGACGACAAACTCCGTGGGACGGAGGGAGTATTCATTTTAGCCTTTTAGGGCTAGGGGTATGGACGCACCCGAAAAAAATGGCTATCGTATAATAAAATATGAAGTGAATTATCTGTCTTCGATTTATGCAACTCAAATATAGTATCAAAATCTGATCACTGCATCTGCATGCAACTCAACGGTCCGAGTCAAATTCTTACTGTGTATGTTGTGGCAAGGTATCACACGTCCTTTCGATTTGCTCTAGCTTTACCATGGTTGCTATGCATAGACACACATATAACGGATGTAACCTACATTCAATTATACTTGGGATGATTGAGGCAAAGATTTTTGGGACAGCCAAGTTTGAGCTAAGTTAAAATTTCGTAAGTTTGATCAAGTTCACAGAAAAAATATTAACATTTCTCTCTTACTATAAAGGTACATCTAATTAAGCAATTTATTTGATGTTATAAATGTTAGTAAATTTTTTTAAAGATTATATAAGAATAGAACTGTTTGACCATTCAAAAAATGAGAATTGTATTTTTTTTTATTTTGGAGATGGGTGGAGAGAGCACAGTTGAGGGTCGATGCACCCGTCATTCCAAATAAGACATTTTTAGCATTTTTAAATTTACAATTTCTGTTACACATTTACATATACACTGTGTTTAGATACATATTTAAAATAATGTATCTAGAAAATCAGAACACATTATTATAATTTCAAATGGATGGAGTGTATCGAGATTGTCGTGCTGTATATAGGCACAGTAGCTGCTCCCACGGCCATGATGCATTGGATCGGACGATCAAAATAACCCCATGCCGGGACGCGATGGCTGGCTCAACAACAACCGTTGGATAGGCGCACGCACTAAGCTAGCGCCAGCCGCTACACACGCAATCATGCATGCATTGTAACTTTTACTAGCAACAAGCAAGTCCCCGCTGCCGCTGGCTCTTCAACCCTCAACGCCCATGATGTTGATCGGCTATAGTGATAGCTATAGCTGTTGAATAATGCAGGGGGGTGATTTGATTCATCACGGCAGCCCTAGCAAGGACTCGTCTTGCCACTAGGGATGAAATAATATATAATACAAGCGGAGAGAGAGAACTTGTCTCATGTCAACAAGGGAAGAAGAGATGGGACCTAAATAAAGTGCGCGAGATATGCTTTTATTACTTTTCAGGCTATCCATACTTATTATTCTATTTTCATCTTCTATATATCCCGGTCATCAAGATTCTCTCATTACATGTTTTTTCGCACCCATCATCCTCTATATCCCATACTCTATATTAAATACCGATAGCGGCTCCACTTGTCATCTTCTATAAATTGTATCCAAATATATCCATATGAGATCTTGTTTTGAAGGATTTATTGAAACAAATTTAATGATACAATCAAAATTTCACTTGGTTTTTTGGTTTGTGAGTTATAGCATTTTTTTTAGCAAAAGAAATGCATGGGACCTGCTACATGCTCATCTCTCTCTCCTGCCTCCCGACGCACGCGGCAGCCTGCCAGCTCTGGCCATGGTCCCCACGCCCATAAGAGCTATATATCAAGGTCCGGAACCGTCGCCCGAAAGCCGCCCGCCACCCGATTCCTGACGAAAGCCCCCGCAGCGCGTCCGGGATGCTTTGGCGTGCCTCCGAACCCACCGCAAGACGCCAAAGCCGGGCGGGGTAGCGCGTCCGGGGAGCGCCCGGGCGCGCGGCCCCACGCTGCGTCGGGCGGGCGGAGGAGAGAGAAGGGAGCCGCTACCGAGGTAGAGAGGGAAGGAGGGAGTTGCCAGGCCGCCGGAGTAGCCGGGGGAGGGAGGCGCTGGGGAGGCAGAAACCACCGCGAGCCAGGCTGCACAGCCACCTCACGAGCCCGCCGCGCCGCCACCGCCATGCGCCCGCCCGCGCCGGCCGCTGCGCGCCTCGCCCCGCCGCGGCCAGCTCCACCGCGCGCCCGCGACCCAGCCGCCGGGAGCCATGGCGGCTGCACGGTCCGTCCGCCCCGCCTGCTGAAAGCCGCTCGCCGCGCCGAGCGCCACCCGCCCACCGGAGCCGCCCGCAGTGTCGGAGGAAGGGGAAGAGAGGGAAGGGAGCCGCCGTGGCGGGTCGGAGCCGGGCCGCCCGAGGCCGGGACCGGCGGCGCTTCGCCAGCGACGCGTGGGGCTTCGCTGCCTGCGCCATAGCGCCTCGGCTTCGCCCGGCGTGTCGCCTTGCCGCCGACATCTCGCCATAGCCGCCTCGGCCCGCCGCAGCGGGCGAGGCGCAGCGCCGCTGCCGCCGGCGCACGCAGCGCAGCCCAGCAGCGCCGCCCGGCCGCCTCGCACGCCCGCGCAGCGCCGCCGCCACCTCGCCCGCCTCGGCGGCCGCCCAGCGCAGCCCGCCGCCTCGCCACCCGCGCCGCCGGCCCCCAAGGAGCCGCCGGGCTTAGTCTTGCGGACGCCGCCCAGGAGCCCGCTGCTTATTGGGGAGGGAGGGAGGGACGGCCGCCGGGCTGGAGAGAGAGAGTGAGGAGGGAGGAAGGGAGGGAGGCGTGGGCGTCGGGAGAGAGACAGAGAGAGAATGGGGAGGGAGGAAGGGAAAAAAAAGAAAAAAAAGGTGATGTGTGGGTCCCACGTGATGTAGAGTAGGAGTATAGAGGATGGACGAGTGCGGGAAAAAGCGATATAGAGAGGAGAATCGTGCTGACCAGGATGGAATATTCCTTTTAGAGGATGGATTTAAAGGACGACGAGTGCGGATAGCCTAACGTCCTAGAAGGCGCCATATTTGCAGGATGGCATACGCGTAGCGGACAGTTTTTCAAATCCAGTATAGGCGTTCAACCTCTGTAAATGCTGACCTGGAGGAGTATCAGATAGGGTACCGTTCACAGTCTCAGCTTTGCAGTCCAAGGCTCCTAGGGCATCTACAATGAAAATGGCTGGCAACTAGCTACATACAAATCACGCGACCTAGATTTAATCTTCTTTATTTTCTTAACCTTCCCAAGTGCTTCTCTCTCATCTTGTATGCATGCAAAAGATTCCGTGGTGCGCCAACCGCAGAGCCTATCCTACCTCATTTGAGCGACGAAACTAGTGACAGAGGAATAATAGAGAGACTATTTCTTCGTTCTCTCTCGTTGCCACATCAGATAAAATTCTACGCCTCGTTTATATTGTGAAAAAATTTCAACTTTGTAACTGTAGCACGTTTTGTTTATATGTGGCAAATATTATCTAATTATGGACCAACTAGACTCAAAAGATTCGTCTCATGATGTACAACTAAACTGTGTGATTAGTTATTTTTTACTTACATTTAATACTCTATGCATGCGGGTTAAAATTTGATGTGATGGAGAGAGAGTGAAAAAATCTGCAATCTAGCTACACAGCCCCTTGTTGGGAACAACCTTAATTAACGGCTATTGGATTGGACCCTGTGAGGAAAGCTTTGTCGGATGGGCTTGCATGATGTTAAGCTAAGAGCATGTTCAGTAGTTCCCTAATAATCTATCCCTAATATATATTTATTGGGGCAGCCTAATCTTATTTTTTAAATATTGGGAAAGCTGCCACAATAGTAACATAATTATCTGCCTCAATAATCATATGGAGGTGAGTCCCACAGATAAGAGAAAAGATGAATAAAAAGTAACAGTTTGGGTGATCTATGGTATTGGTGGAGATATATCCTCTTTTAGAAGAGACAAGAGAAATATTTGTGACCATAAAAGAGAAAGAGGTATATTGGAGAACTGAGGTACAGAGGAATTGCTGAAGATTCTCTAAAACCCATATATTATGGAGTGGTTGGATACTGGGAACCAATATATAGCAAAGAGATGAGGGGGGGAAAGTGAGAGAAGGATCGTTGGTTGGGGTTTTTTCTAGGCTGAATCTTAGTCTGCTGTGGTTTGAAGCTAGAAGTAGGCTTGAATAAAATTTGATTCTACGGCTTGAATTAGTTCGTCCACATAATAAATTAAACCAAGAAATATCCAAATCACACCTTGACATTTCATCATGTGCATATTAGTAGTCCAAAATATAGTTATGGTGGGCTAACTAGTTTTTCAAGCAGCATTTTCTTTTCTGCCAAAGTGTAATTGTAGTGGGATAACTAGTTTTTTAAGCAGCATTTTCTGACAAAGAAGCTTGTAAACATTCTAGGCCTGTATTTTTACACGGATTTGGATTTCAAAGACCCCTTTAAAATTTTACCCCTTCTCAGATCTTTGCATACCTTGATGTTGTCATTGAGAAAATATTTTATCCGATCGAGTTCAAACACGAACACGTACCGGCGACGTCATACGATCGTGCTGTGGGTGATCATAATAAATGGATATGGATGGACATGGATGCCGTATTATGAGATGCAAAATATCTTGCGTGGTGCCTTGTCAAAAACTATCTTCTGAGATAGTGATTGGGCTATATATAGTAGCGTACTACTGTACATCTATAAGTGTGATTATGGCAGTACAGCGAGATATATAGAAAGAGACACAGACCTGCAATGGTCCAAATTAATAAGAGACGTGCAATAGTCGCCAATTCCCTTTTCTTTCTATTTATTTATTTTATTAATGTTGCATGAGTCTCACGGCTATAAGAAAAACCAGTACTTCTGGGACTTCTTTTGCGGGTTAATTTTGAAACTATTTTTTTTTTTTGCAGGTTTACTTTAGGGACTATGTATTTGCAATCCATGGTGATAATTGTTAGCGGTTAAAATTAACACTAATAGATTCAAACATCCTTCTATTTGGATCAACTAAAATGAGTTACTAGCTAAGCTCTAACTGATTCAAACAACTCAACTTAATACCTCTGCTCCATTTTATTTGGCGCACATGTATATCAAGATTCAAACTTTTAAAACTTTGATCAGTAATTAGGCTAATAATTTTTAACTATTCTTTTGTTATATACAATATCCTTTAAAAAAAGTCTCTTGAAAAATGTTTTGTATGGACAGAGAGGGACGAGAGAAAGACAGGGGAGACAGAGATTGTGTGCTCCGAGTTTCGGTTAGTCACTTCTGCACCTCTGAAACAAAATTCTCAAAGATGTGTGTGAGGCAGAGGTGAAAACCTACAAAAAAAAACCCTATCCATTTTCACTTTTATATCTATATGAAAAGAAATCTAAAAGGAAGCTCATAAACATGAGCGACACAGGATTCATTGATATAGGAAACAAGAATGATAACTTCATGCTTTGACCCAAACAACTATACTCACATGTATATAACTCAGAAACAAGTATAAAAGTAAACACAAACGCACACTCATGCTGACACAACTTACTGAGATATTATACATTTTCTAATATATAGTTTTTGCTATGATATACTATGTCTAGATGCACAATAAAAATAATATATAGAAAAATCAGAATTTTTTTTTTTTAATTCGGACAGAGGTAGTATGACTCCCTTTCACATAAAAACAAGCCAATAAATCTAATAACACGTTCAAAATTGGATACCCCAACAAAAAAAGTGGGAAATGAGAAAACAGTTTGAAAACACCGAAATCATTTTATCACATTTTAACCATCCAAATTAAAAGGTCCTTTATCATCCTCTTCCTAAAATATAAAAAATAACACAATAAACAATTTATCCCTTAGTTTTTCACCTCTGCACAGGGTGAGAGAGCTGTTAATACCATAGTCGATGGAGCTCCATATATAGAGTCGATGGAGCTCCATATATAGTCCAGAGCCATATGCATATATTCTTGCATTTGTTTGGATATATAGACTCATATTCAAATGAATCCATATGTTGTGACGGGGATCAGAGTGAGAAATAATTAATTATCTGCCGACAATCCATTCCAATATATACCAAGGTAAATGATGATGAAATCAAACATGACATTAGTTTATTTAAGTTTAGTATGTAAAATAAAAGCTAATATAGAGTTAAATGTACCTTTTGTTCTCTACCTTTAAAACATCACTTATTTATAACTGAAAAAGTGGAAATAGTGTAATAAGACTTGTAAAGAAGATCTGGCTTGACGGGGTGCCAAACAACCAATTTGCCAACACAACGGCTTTGTCACATTGTCACCAAAAAAAAAAAAAGACCCGACGGCTTTGACGCTTTTCGTCGAATACCTTCGCAAGTACTTTTTACGTCGCGCGCCGCCGCCGCGAGAGAGCCGCCCGCCAGTCTCCACGCTCTCTAGCCGTCGACGCATGAAGAATCCGCCATTCCTGTGCCTTCCTTCGCCGATTCGCGGCGGCAAGGGACTTCCCTGTGCCTTGCTTCGCGCAGGAGCTAGGGTGGCAGCAGAATGCTGCCACGAGATGAACTCTCTTTGGACAGAGATGGCGGCAGAGATGCCGCCAGTATCGAGCTCCTTGAGTGCGTTCGGTCTTGGTGGCGCCCTTTTCATCCATCAGTGACACCAGGGTAACGTTCTGTTTGTCCTATGTAGTGCGACTTCAGATTCAGGTTAGGTATATACATTTCTTGATATAGATAGGAATTTCTTTCGGCCCATCAAACCTGGGAGGGAGTTGAATCTGGACAGCGGGCTATTTGCCTGGTTATATGACATTCAGGAATTACGAAGTTGTTTGGCAAGGCTCTTACAAGTTCATGGGAAGGCCACTAAAATAGTGTCAAAAGTATATCTCTTCTGAAAAAGAAGCATGCATGTTTGTATCCGCATGACTGTAATCTTTAAAACCATAAGATCGTAAGCTGAATTAATTTGTTACATCTCAATCACCTTGTATGACTAATTTTATTTTTTTTGGGAGGTTTAAATTCAGGTTTGGAATAAAAAATCTTCTCCGGACAATTCAAATCGCAACATATTTGGTTATTTTAGTCAGTTAGATTCAAATCTTTCAGTCCAGCCTATTCTCGCACATCTGTGATGGTATAATATGACTTTTCTCACTAATTCATATTGCAGGTGGTTGTGGAGCTTGTGTCGTCCTTATAGCAAAGTATAACCCAAAGACGGATGAAGTCACTGAATTTACTGCAAGTTCATGCCTGACACTTCTTTACACCATAAATTTCTGTTCAATTATCACTACAGAGGGTCTGGGGAATTCCCGAGATGGCTTTCATGCTGTTCAGGAAAGGATGTCAGGGTTTCATGCCTCTCAGTGTGGCTTCTGCACTCCAGGAATGTGCATGTCTATTTTCACTTCCCTCATCAATGCTGACAAATCCAAGAGGCCTGAACCACCAAAGGGATTCTCAAAACTAAAAGTATCAGAAGCAGAAAAGGCTTTCTCTGGCAACTTATGCAGATGCACTGGTTACCGTCCAATTGTTGATGCCTGCAAAAGTTTTGCATCAGATGTTGACTTGGAGGATTTGGGCCTTAATATATTCTGGAAGAAAGGTGACAAGAACCCAGATGTTAGTGAATTGCCAAGTTACACCCTTGGTGGCGGAGTCTGCACCTTCCCAGACTTTCTAAAAACTGAGTTAAAATCCTCGCTTGGTTATCTGAAGAATCCTTGTATTGCAGCCTCCAGGGAGGGTTGGTATCATCCGAGAAGTATCAAAGAATATTATGAGTTAATAAATTCTTGTTTATTTAGTGACTCAGTCAAAGTGGTTGTTGGGAATACTAGCAGTGGCGTACCAGGATACAAGGATCAAGACCTCTATAGTAACTATATTGACATAGGAGGCATTCCAGAACTTTCAAATATTGTAAGGAGGGAGTTTGGCTTTGAAATTGGAGCAGCTACATCAATCTCTAGGACCATTGAGATACTTAAGGAAGAATGCGAATCTATATCCTCTCCAAACGGGAGTGTGGTTTTCACAAAACTTGCTAACCACATGAGCAAAGTTGCTACACCTTTTGTTCGTAACACTGCTAGTATTGGAGGAAACATAGTTTTGGCACAAAAATTCCCATTTCCATCAGACATTGCAACCATACTCCTCGGTGCTGGTGCAACTGTTTGTCTTCAGGTTGTTGCAGAACGGAGACAAATTACTTTGGAAGAGTTCCTAGACCAGCCCCCTATAGATGCTACTACTTTACTCCTGAGCATATTTATTCCACACTGGATTTCGGATTCTGGGACAAATACAAGTTTGTTATTTGAAACTTACAGAGCAGCCCCTCGTCCTCTTGGCAATGCTGTTTCATACGTAAATTGTGCTTTCCTGGGGCATGCTTCTGTGGATGAACAATCAGATACTCTTGTATTGAGTAATCTGCGCTTGGCTTTTGGTGCATATGGAACAGATCATGCTATTAGAGCAAAGAAGGTGGAGGAATTCCTTACTGGTAAATCACTCACTGCAGCAGTTGTACTTGGTGCAATTCAATTACTTAGAGAAATGATTGTACCAATGGAGGGAACATCACATCCTGAATATAGAGTCAGTGCAGCTGTTGGATTTCTCTTCAGTTTCCTATCTCCTCTTTCTAAAGGCATCCCAGAGCCTGGAAAGTCTCTGACCAGTAGTTCTGCTGATTCAGCAGATACAGACGATGTCCGTAATCTGCCATTATCAACACGTCGAGAAACATTTTCCAGTGACGAATATAAACCAGTTGGTGAACCAATTAAGAAGTATGGTGTTGAACTTCAAGCTTCTGGTATGTGTTTACATTAAAATTTTTAGTATTGTTGTCAACATATTCTCCAGAATCTTTTTGAAGAGCAAGATTTGAAGTTTCTATTGTGTGATATAGGGGAGGCAGTATATGTGGATGATATTCCTGCTCCAAAGAATTGCCTTTATGGAGAATTTATTTACAGCACACAACCCCTTGCTTATATCAAAAGTATAAAATTCAAGTCTTCTTTAGCATCAGAGAAGATTATCTCTTTTATTTCTGCAAAGGATATTCCAAGTGGAGGACAAAATATTGGATCATCCTTCATGTTTGGTGACGAACTACTATTTGGTGACCCGATTGCTGAATATGCTGGTCAAGCTCTTGGCATTGTGGTACTTACCCTTTCATGTTTGTAGTATTACCACTCACAGGAATTATTGCTCTCTTAAAAATCTCTTTGATAAAAGACAATTATGAATATTAATGACCATAATCTGTACTGCTAAATCATTACCTCTACTTCAGATTGCAGAAACACAAAGGTATGCTGACATGGCAGCCAAGCAGGTTATTATTGAATATGACACAGAAGATTTGAGCCCACCGATCATCACTGTGGAGCAAGCAGTGGAAAAGAGTAGCTACTTTGATGTTCCCCCAGAACTGTATCCTACAGAAGTTGGTGATGTTTCCAAGGGCATGGCAGAAGCTGATCACAAGATCCCATCAACAGAAGTATTTTAGTTCAACAACTTTCCAGAATTGTTAATAGTTTAATTTTACTTGCATCATAACATAATAAAGGGAAATTAAAGCAGGCAGTTCTACGTGGGCTTCACGAAATTGCAGCAAAATATGCTAGTGGAGTGTCTCCTATTTAGTTATAGTAGATTAGAAGCAAAAAGATGAGATAATCCACCTTAGTTGAATACTGTCTAAACCACTACTGAAACTTCAGATTACTGACTCACTTTTGTAATGGTTAGTTCAACGTAATTGTTAACAGTAGCTACTTCGAAGTTAAGATTGAAGTAACACTTACTAATAGTAATTCTCTGTTTTGTTTTGAGGCAATCAATAGTGTAAATGTTGTAAGTATTTTTTAGTGTCACACATTTTTTTTTTTCAGAAGGGCGGCAAAAGTTTTGCCACTAGTTTTATTAGGAAGAGAAAAATAAAAATAAGTGCTAGCCCTGTTCTTTGAGTGGAAAGTGGGTCCAGAAATCACACATGACTAGTGGCACATTTATTTACTCGTTTTTTTTTTTTTTGTATATATTGAACTTTGACTTCAAATATATACATGTTAAAAAAATTTGGGATATTTCTCATAGATCATAAAGCTTCACTTACAGTGGAAGTTTAAAATATTGAAGTTTGAAATTGCATAGTAAGACCCATTGATGTACTTTTCACTAGTATCTATCCTACCTCCCTTTTTCATGGAAGCTAAGAGAGGATATCTCATGTAGTTTTGTCGACTGCAGGTAAAACTTGCCTCTGAGTACCACTTCTACATGGAAACTCAGACAGCACTAGCAGTTCCAGATGAGGATAACACTTTGGTAGTCTACAGTTCGTCACAGTACCCTGAACTTGCACAAAGTGTCATAGCAAGGTGCCTAGGTATTCCATTCAGCAATGTGCGTGTCATTACAAGAAGGGTTGGAGGAGGCTTCGGTGGAAAGGCATTCAGATCATTCCAAGTGAGAATAAACAAAACTAGATCATAATAACCAAAATCTACCATTTTATGTAAATTAATTATTTTTAATATACCTCGAGTATTATATATTGTACTTTTGTATCTTTTTTTAACTTGTGCTGAGGTCATGGCATGTTTAGACCAGGTCTACTGTCATTTCTTTAAAAAAATATCCTTATTATTCTTCAGTTAAGAGCATTTTCCTTAGACTTGCAAACTGAAAAAGGAAAACCAAAGTTTACATTTAACTTTGAAAATTGTTAAGTGCAATTTTTTTTTCTACTCTGTTAACTGTGTTGTTTTTTTAAAATAAATGTTCTATTGATAGTTTGTAGTATGAGGTTTGGTTATGTAGGAATCATGTTTTCTGAGGAAAGCCACTTAGGTCTAATGGACAATATATTCATTTAACCATGCGGCGTTTACACAATGCAAATGCATCTAACTCTGACTCTTTTATTTGGGCTTTGCAACAAAAAAACCCTAGCTGAAAATCAAATTAAATCTCAGTGTCCTTTAGAAGATCTCTAGCAACTATTTTAGACTTCAGTTGACATATTTGATATTTCCATCTGTGCTGATGCGTATGACAATCTGCTAACAATCTGCTGAAATCATAAAGTCCTAGTATACATTATTACCATCTGTTTCTTACATATGGTACATGGTTATGCAGGTTGCAACTGCAGCTGCACTTTGTGCGTACAAGTTACGACGTCCTGTACGAATGTACCTTAATCGCAACACTGATATGGTTATGATTGGTGGTAGGCACCCAGTGAAAGCTCATTATTCTGTCGGATTCAAGTCTGATGGGAAAATTACGGCGTTGCATCTAGATTTATTAATTAATGCTGGCATATCTCCGGATGCAAGCCCCGCGATACCAGGAGATATTATATCTAGTGTGAAGAAGTACAATTGGGGTGCTCTGTCATTTGACATCAAGCTTTGCAAAACAAATAATTCATCTAAAACTGTAATGCGTGCTCCTGGAGATACACAAGGCTCTCTAATTGCAGATGCTGTAATTGAGCATGTTGCGTCTGTCCTGTCAGTGGATGCTAATAGTGTGAGGGAAAAGAATTTTCACACCTATGGTACTCTTCAGTTGTTCTATCCAGATAGTGCGGGCGAAGCTTCTGCGTACACATTGCACTCCATTTTTGATAGGTTGGTCTCAACTTCAAGCTACCTGGATCGAGCTGAATCCATAAAGGAATTTAACAGTAGCAACAAGTGGCGGAAACGGGGCATCTCTTGTGTGCCCCTCATTTTCAAAGTAGAGCCAAGGGCGGCCCCAGGAAGGGTTTCCGTGCTCAATGATGGCTCCATAGTGGTGGAGGTTGGAGGAATTGAAATCGGGCAAGGTCTGTGGACTAAAGTACAACAAATGACTGCCTTTGCTCTGGGAAAATTGTGGCCTGAGGGAAGTGAAAGTCTTCTTGAGAGAGTGCGTGTTCTACAGGCAGACACCTTGAACTTAATACAAGGTGGACTTACTGCTGGCAGCACTTCTTCTGAATCTAGTTGTGCAGCCACCCTTCAGGCATGCAATATGCTGTTTGACAGATTAAAGCCAGTCTTGGATAGGCTGCAGCAGCAGTCAGAAAATGTGTCATGGGATACTTTGATTTCTCAGGCAAGTTTATCCTCCTCTAGTTTGTGGTCATACTCTGTACAATAATATTTCCTTCTGTAGCAGCAATCAGAAAGCGTCCTGTAATGTTTCCAGCAGGCCTCTAAAGATAACGTTAATTTATCTGCAAGTGCATACTGGGTACCTGGCCAAGTTTCTAATAAGTACCTTAACTATGGAGCTGGTATAAGCGAGGTGTGCAAAAATTCTCAAGACTAATTTACAACAGTGCAGTTAAATCATGTTTGGATGTCTTATATATGTTACTCTTTCTATTTAAAATCTTGTAAAAAGTGCAGGTGGAGATTGATCTTCTTACAGGCGCAATCACTATAATAAGGGGCGATCTTGTGTATGACTGCGGGAAGAGCTTGAACCCTGCAGTAGACTTAGGACAGGTTTGCTGCTGATCTTTTTGTTTTATGCTTCCTGTCTTAAACTAATTTTAATTTTGAATGTAATTCATTGATTTATAGAGTATAGACCATAGTTTTGGACTGGATGAGGGTAATATAATTTAAGTACATGAGAAATATGAAGCACATTTTCTGTT
Organism: Chrysopogon serrulatus; assembly: GCA_015844335.1. Taxonomy (NCBI): domain Eukaryota; kingdom Viridiplantae; phylum Streptophyta; class Magnoliopsida; order Poales; family Poaceae; genus Chrysopogon; species Chrysopogon serrulatus. The sequence continues at coordinate 117,277 of JADLZL010005611.1, read as the reverse complement.
GATTGTTTGATATATATGTTAGAGAGTTAACTTGTTGGGTGGCATTTTCAAATGTTAACTGCTGGGAATTTAATTTTATATCTGCAAACATTCAATTTATTGCAGGTATAGTTTTGAAATGTTGCGAAAGGGCCTCTAGCTGAGTTGGTTAGGTGGTCTGAGTAGCATTCCTCTGGTCTTGAGTTTGACTCCCTGTGGGAGTAAATTTTCAAGCTGAGGTTAAAAAAAATCCCCTTGTCTGTCCCACGCCAAAGCATGGGTCTAAGGCCTGTCCTGGGTCATGGTCGTTCTCACATGGGCTACGGTGCCGCTGTGTATGGTGGGGCAGGGGTTTAGGGGTTTCCTCGTCCTGCATGAGGTCTTCTTCTTAATGCAATGCCCGGGGCTGTCTTAGCCCCCACAGGTCAAGTTTATAACTGTGAAATGTTGCATGTTTCTTTTTGTCCTCGAACTGTGTATCTTTAAAGAGTGAAATAATAGACCCTTACAAGAGTGAAATAATAGACCCTTACAACACAACATAATCTCAGTTAAGAGGGCGTTGCGAAAAGAGAGTAAAAAATTATTACCTGATGCAAAATGACTGAATGTTGTATGTTTTCATATTTTGCAACATTCAGTCTTGGCGACATTGCAAATACTGTATCTTCCCTGATTAGTAATATGATGAATATGCTAACATTGAGATGCAACTAAATGATAGAACTATTTCGGCATTTCCCTTGTCAAGAGTTTACTCTGCCCTGTTGTGCTTCATACTGATCTCTTGAACAAATAAGAACAGCTAAATACTGGCACAGGTTTACACTAATTTGATGGCACTATATCTTATACATTAATTTGATGGCACTATATCTTATCCATGAAATTTATCTTGCAGATTGAAGGTTCCTTTATACAAGGGATTGGTTTTTTCGTGTATGAAGAGTATATTACGAACAGTGATGGCCTGATGATTAGTAACAGCACATGGGACTACAAGATCCCAAGTGTCGACATAATCCCAAAGCAGTTCAATGCTGAGGTGCTGAACACTGGATACCATAAGAACCGTGTGCTTTCTTCAAAAGGTAGTCACTTGAGTTATTTCCTCATTGCATTGTAGATCGAAATAAGCTTGGTAACCAATCAATTTGTGCTGTTTCTTCCAGCTTCTGGTGAACCTGCCTTGGTTCTTGCCTCATCCGTTCATTGTGCACTGAGAGAAGCTATCCGAGCAGCAAGAGTAGAGTTTTCAAACAGAACTGTACCTGGACGCTCACCACTGGAATTTCAGATGGATGTCCCTGCACCAATGACACTGGTGAAAGAACTATGTGGTTTAGATATTGTGGAGAAGTACTTAGAATCTCTATCTACCTATGAACGTGCGGCTGGGGCGTAATCTAAAGTCATGTTACCTCATGAAAAGGAGTGGTATCATCCTATTGCTTGTTGTTTTACAATAAAACGTGCGCGCAGCATGTTGGGGTTGGGAGTGGGGTGTTAGCACAATATTTGAATGCTTTCGAGTGTCAATCATCTGTATTCATGAATCCTTATTAAAATCAATGGTACTGGTTGTTTTAAGTAATTTATTGTTATGAAGTTTGAGTGCTGGTCAATTTTATAAAAATGTTTTCCTGCAGGTTAGTTAAAAAAGCTGGAGAACCGGAACCTTTATTTGAATGAACATTTCATGACTTATTTGAATGGCACTGCCACCAGCCCAGCGCCGCTCCTGAACAGTGAGCACCACGCCACCACCACCGTCCTCTGTGCCGCCCTCGAGCACCACTCCTGCCACCGTCGAGCACCACCACCGCTATCACCGTTCAGCGCCGTCTCTGTCCCTTCTTGGTTCTGTGCGTGCTTGCTTCAGAGGTGTGAGCTTGCTTCCGACGTGCAGGCATGGTTTGTTTTTGATAATGTGTGAGCTAGTACATATTATGAGGATAGAAGATATTATATATATCTACTATAACTAAAGGTATTAGTTCGCATAATAGATCTATTTAATTTGGTGTTGTTGTATTAAGGTTGGCATTGCCTTGTTAGTTTTGATGTTATTATGGATGCTAGTATTAATATTAATAATCTGAAAAAATGTTAATAGTTTGATATTCTTGTGCAACGTAGAATGGGACGCCACCTTCCGAATGAGCTGTGCACATCACTCTCCTCTACTACTATCCAACCAATCAGGACCTAGAAGGCCAAATTCTTTCAAGTTCAAAAATTATTGCACTACTACAGAAATGATTTTGCATGACACCTGGTTTCCATTAACCGTGGCGGTTAGGCCTGGCAGCCGCCGCCGTTAATAGGTGGCAAGCTAGGCGTCTACCGCCAGCCAACTAACCGCCACGGTTAATGATTAACCGTGGCGGTTGAGTTAAAACAACCGCCACGGTTAAAGTACATTAACCGTGGCGGTTTACTTAGAATAACTGCCACGGTTAAACGATTAACCATGGCGGTTTACTTAGAACAATCCTCACCATATATACAACACGCAGACTTCTTCTTCCTCCCGACGGCTCCTCTTCTCTCCATTAGAAGGGGGGAGCTTTTGATCTATTTTCTTTTGAATTGACCTCAAATTTAACATCTGGACTTGGATTCGAAGGAGAAGCACATCTAAAAGAGGTTTCCACTTTCTCCCCACCTTTTTCCCCTCTTCTTCTTGCCCTTTTACCCTCTAGATCTAGTTTCCACTCTCTAGATCTAATTTTCATAGTGGAGTGTGAATTCTTTCTTTAATTTGAATATTTCACTTAGTTTTGAAGAAGAAGCACGCACAAGAGAGGTTCCCAACTTTCCCTCTCCTTTTTCCCCTCTCCTATTCTTTTTATAATACTGTTTCTCACATCTATTTTTCACTTTGTTTTATTGAAAAGGCTGGCATGGAGCGATTGAAATGGATGTACCAGACTTCTAGGGTGGAAATGACCATTTTTGATGAGGTGAAAAAGTTCATTGCCATTCTTGAAGAAACATTGACTCGGCTGAATGTAACATCTCTGGTGTTACGTTAACCTAAATCTGCCATGTCATTATAAGCATTGCATGAGCATTCATGATTAGAGAACTTTGACATGTGTAACTGAAATGAGTTTACAAAGTTCTAGGGTTGTTTGAGCTCTTTTGTATCTCATGTGTATGTGTACACCACTTAAATTTCACTTAAATGTTTGATTATGGTTATAAAAGTGGTTAACCTAAAATCAACTTTGGTGTGTCCAAGTGCTTGGCTAATATTGACTTTAAATGCTAACAATGTTTTATAGATCAAAAAAGGTAAAAGAAAGAATCAAATTTGGATTTGGAGTTCAAATTCCAAACCCTAGCCCAAGTGGCTAAGTCTGGAATCTTGAATATCAAGTTCATTTTTGAGGAGCTAACCATAATTAATTTTATTAATAAAACCTACCAAACTTTGGTACCATTTCAAAGTATAAACTTTGTACTTTGAAAGTATGCCATTGATTCAATTTGAAAATCCTTTTCAAAAGCTTTGAAATTAAAAAGCTATTTGCCCCTTCTCAATTTCATCTCAAAATATTTAAAATTTAGGAAAACTTCAAAAATACAGATTGTGCATCTCTTTGAGCTCTACAAGTTTGTTAAATAAAGTTTTTCAAGTTTTTGAATAAAATTTGAAATAATTTCAAAAGTTCCCTAAAATGAAAATTGTCCCCTTTTTGATTTTTAAACTTCAATTCAAAAATTATTCAGTTTCATACAAAACTCCTTTAATAAAAGTTGTAGATCTTGAAAAATGGAACAACTTTTATTTTTGGAGATTTTCATCTTTTATTCAAAATTTGAAAGTAATTTTGAAATCCCAAAAGTTAAATTTAAACCTTTTTCAAATTCAAACTACAATTTAAAAAATATTTGAAATTTGACAAAACTTGTTTAATAAAGTTTGTAGAGCATGAAAAGTTGCACAATTTGTATTGTGGGAGTTTTTCAAGTTGTGTTCAATTTTTGGGAGTAATTTGGAAAAGAGAAGGGAGAGGTGGCACTGTGCTACAGTAACCGGGGGGGGGGGGAGATTTTGTTTTCTCCTCTGCCCATACCGTCGATCACCGCTGCCGTGGCCTGTCCCACGTGTTCTCCGGCAAAGCCACGCTACCGACCACCTGGTCTGCGTCGCGAAGGTGCCAGCCACCTCTTCATTTCCTTCTCTGCCCTTATAAGCCCGAGTCGGCCGCCGTTTCTCCTCTTCCTTTTTCCTGCACGGCCGCCGGCCATCACCACCCGCCACCCAAATTCCCGCTGCTCACGCTGTCACTGCCTCAACCGCCTTGCCGACGTCTCCACCACTCCTCTGCGACGCGTTTGAGCCGCCTATCGCAAGCTAGGTCCGCCGGGGCAGCCGCAGTGCCGTTTTCTTCTCCGGCAACGGCCTGAGCGCCGTTGAGATGAGCTTGCGCTCGCTAGACCATCACAGAGCGTCTCCGGCCGATCCAAGCAGCACCCTAGCATCGCCTTGAGCCCCTGTTTCTCGTCGGCTCGCTAGTTTTGTCGCTACCACGACCAACGCAGCGAAACGCAGGCTCACCGCTGGAGTACGCCGCTGCGATCCGCTCCGCCACGAACTTCCCTGTCCGCTCGGTCACCGACTCAGCCAGTAGGGGCACCGGGTTCGCTTCGAGCTCCTCAGCCTACCCCGAGCCCCAATTGAGCTGGGCGCCGCCCTGCTGCGGTTCCGCCGCCGTCCCACCGTGAGCACCACGGCCGCGCCGCCATGGCCGCCGGTGTGTCTTCACCGAGCGCCAATTGGCCCGTTCAACGGCTTCGCCGTGTTCGCCATGGAGAGAGGGATCCGTTGGTGGCGATGGCGCCGCGATTCCTCGCCGCCGCCGGCGAAAACCGGCCGGCAGCGCCGCCCCCCACCTCGGTTCAAACGAAGAAGAAGAGGAGAGCCCGGCCGAGTGGGCCGAGCTGGGCCGAATGGGGCCAGATCAGCGGTCCAGTAGAAAGAAAAGGTTTTCCTTTTTCGAAATGTTTTTCATATCCTAATTTTTTAGAAATTCATAACTAAATATTGTGGGCAATTAAAAATGTGATAAAAATATGTGTGTGATCCTCATGATGTGTAGTTTCATAGAAAAATATGTTTGTAGCATGTTAATTATTTTTGTTATGCTTGATAATTCCATATTTTAATTAATAAATGCAACTTCCCTGATTTTTAATAATTAAAATATAAGTCCAAAAATCATGAAATTTGTTTTGTGTGCTAAGCAAATGATAATAATCTTAATTATAAAGTTTGATCATGATTTGACTAATTTTTTGTTTTATGCTTAATTAATGCCTTAATTTAATTAAGGTTTAATTAGTAATTTCTTGATTGATTAGTGTGTAATTAATCTTTACTTAGCAAGTTTAGTTGGTGGCTTCCAACAACTGTGAAAATGGTTAATAAATTAGTAATTAACCTTAATCATTCTAGGGTTGATTGACTTTGGAATTAAGTGATGACCCTAGGTCATTAACCCTAATGACCTTCGGCAATTTACATTGATTGCGCCGTGTTATCCGCTTTTGTTGTTAATTATGATCTCTTAATACAACTTCACCGTGAAGGAAAGTTGTACTCAAGATAATAAAGAGTTATGTTGTTTCATCCATATTGCATCATCTAGCATCGGGTCATATATGCCATTATGTTAAGCATGCATTATTATCACGTGTAGTATACGAGAGAGTTGGATCGCGATGGTCAAGCATCGAGAGAAGATTTGCGATGATCCAAAAGATTTGTGGTGATCCAACCACGACAAGGTGAATCCATGAAGAGTTTGATGTCAAGATTAATAGCTAACCTTCTCTTCAACATAGGCAAACCCCGGATACATTTTACCTTTCCTTGAATTTTGAAAATTGTTTATAAGTTTATGCTTATGATATGATGCATTAGGTGTTAGAGTTGTGTGATATCCTATATGATGCATTTACCTTATATTATCCCTGAAACCTGTTTTGATTTGAAAATGCTTAGTATATGCTTAGTCTTGCTGATAGCCTAGGCTTTACAAATAAAATGTTTTCAAAAGTTTGATAACAATATCCTCTTGAGAGAAGTTATGAAAACTTGATGTTGCTTGTTGTTTATCCTTCACCTTGGCCGGGTCAAGGATACACAATAAGAACATGATGAGTACATTGAGACATCGATGGAGTGACTTGCATCAGGAAGGGCTAGTGCCCTGGTGTAGTGTCGTCCACTTTTGTCGGTTAAGGACCGTCCGTTGCCCTGGCCCTAGGATCATGAGGTTGTTGAATAGTACTAGTCGCATGCTAATGGCGGTAAGCTCCCTTGTACTATCCATGACGAGAACGGACAACTGGGACGGGAAGTAGCGTGTACCCATCCTACGAGCGCACCGTCGACAGACTGACGATGTAGGGAGGTGCTGTACTATACTCTCATGGCTAGGACCTGTTCTGGTATGGAGAAATTCAAGCGTCGAGTTGATGTATGTAAGATGTTGGATCCTGCATACATCATGTGGCTAGGAAGCCCCAGCTGGGTATATAAGCGATTCGGATCGTCGTTGCTCCACGATATGGGAGACTTGATCCTAGCACCGGCATCGTAGTAATGATGAAAGTTGCTGAGGTTGAAGAGTTTTGAAATCAAGATCTTGTTCAACAAGTGTTTGCTATAGACTAGGATAACCTAGATGGATAGCTTAATGCTTAATGAAAATATCATATAAGAATAAAGAGTAAGGATCAACATTAGTCGCTTTTCCACAAAGGTGTCTTTGATTCTTGCTAAAGCCTTACCTTGATTCCTATCAACCAGCATTTCTGAGTCTTCTCCACTCTTTTCTGTCGGGTAAGTCTTGCGAAGTACTTTTGTACTCAGGGTTTATTTGACCCCTATTGCAGGTGCTGACTAATGCTGCTAAGTTTGGTCATACCAGTGGGCTTGGCATGATCAAATATCTTCCACCTGAGATATTCTCTTATAGGTGCTCTATAGTTCTGTCTTACTTCCGCAAACTTTGTTAAGTTTTGTTTAATCAATCTCTGATCAAATGTTGTAACATCTTTTGTAAATCTTCCGCTACTCTATTGTATTTGAATAAAAACGGTTGTAATACTACAATATCTCTATAAGAATTCGATCTTGGAGAATCGTGGTATCATCGAGGTTTCACCCGTGAGAGCATTTTAAGTTATGTGGTACACCAGCATGGCCAACAGAGGTCTTAGAGACAAGGTCAGGTGCTTGTGGGCCATATAATTTAGAAGGCTCTGCCACGCTGAAGCGGGAGAACACCATATGTCCGTGTAAGACCTGTGACAACAAGAAAGCCCATCCAGACAATGTGGTGCAATCTCACCTCATGAGGTATGGTTTCGTGAAGGATTACACGGTTTGGACTTATCATGGTGAGAAAGTAGATTCGAATGGTGGTCCATCTTCTGGAGGAAATTTGTCGGCTACTACTCATGCAGATCATGGACGACAACCCTCATCAGGCGCCGGTGGTGGTGCCGGTGTTGCTGGCGTGGAGGATCATCGCGATTACATCACGTTGGAGGATCTATTAGGGCAAGGCATGGCCGATGATGATGGTGGTGATGGTAGGGACGGTGATGGTTGCTTTGTGCTAACTCTAGAGGATGTGGATCTTTTTGAGACTATAGTGAACCGCTTCGACGAGGATGATATTCTATTTGGTAATGCAAAGTGGTTGGAGAATTTTAGATAGATGAAGCAGGCGGCAATTGATCCTCTCTACAATGATTGTCCAAAGAAGTGGACAGCGTTGCGTTTTAACCTCCACATGCTGATGTTGAAGGGTCATTTTGGATGGTCTGACATGAGCTTCAATGAGCTGCTGCAAGTCCTTGGTGACGTGCTCCCAAAGGACAACAAGGTGCAAGCCAACACGTACCGGGCGAAGAAGCTAATCCGACCAGTTGCTCTGAATGTGAAGAAGTTCGATGCTTGCCCTAACCACTATATCCTGTATTGGGGCCAGTATGAGAGTTTGCAGAGCTGTCCACACTGTGGCTTCAGTTGATACAAGAAGAACGCCGGTTGTCACGTGGATTCAAACGCTGATGAGGGGTAGGTTGGACCAAAGAAGAAGGTGGCCAAGAAGAGTTGTATAAAACAGATCTCGTCTAAGGTGGAGGAGGAAGAAGAGGCTGGTTACATGCAGAGGAGGAGTCCTGCCTTGTCGGTGTGGTACCTGCCCGTTATCGATCGCCTGCGTTGTATGTTCGGGAACCCAGAGGATGCGAAGCTGATGTCCTGGCATGCATCTAGTGATCATGATAAGTTTAAGGGCGATGGCAAGCGGCGACATCCTTCCGACGGCCAGTAGTGGAAGCGTTTCGATGACATGTTCCCAGAATTTGGCAAAGAGGCAAGGAACATCAGGTTCGTGCTGAGTACTGACGGAATGAATCCATTCGGTGACCTGAGCAGCACGCACAACACTTGGCCGGTCATTCTGACTATCTACAACCTACCTCCATATCTATGTCAGAAACAGAGGTACCTTATGCTTACAATACTTATTTCGGGACCAAAGCAGCCCGACAATGATATAGACGTGTTCCTAGAGCCGTTAATGAAGGATATGCAGACCCTATGGGACAAAGGGGTCAAGATGATTGATGCCACTATGGGGAAGGACTTCACCCTAAAAACCATCATCTTTGTCACCATTACCGACTACCCAGGCCTTTTTTCATTGTCAGGGCAGATAAAAGGGAAGAGCGGCCGCGTAGTTTGCATCGACGGTACTTGCTATACTTACCTTAAGGCATCTAGGAAGATGGTGTATATGAGACACAGACGATGGCTTCCCAAGGGCCACAGATATCGAAAACGTGAGATGAACAAGTACTTCAATAATAACGATGAGCCGCAACTTGATGTACCCGAACTGACCAGATATGGGGAAAAGGTGTTGTTGGCGGTGATTACCGACATATATTAACCACCAACTATTATCCAAAAAGGGAGAATTATCATAGATATATTCACATATACCTTTACTATTGACCTATTTCCACTTGTATTGGAGAATTATTGATTTACAGGAAACATACAAGAAATAGAGGAAAAGGACACAAGAATGCGCTTTCCGGCAAGACGTATTTCACACAATAAAGCAAAGTCTAAAGCCAAGATGCTCAACTAGGCCAACAACCCACGGGAAAGGAGCCCAGGGGCACCAAGGAGCAAGTGGGCCAAGGCTGGGCCCAAGGGGATCCACCCCTGGTGCGGCCGCACCAGAGTGCGGGCACACCCCCAAGGTGGTCGGCCCAGCCCAATCTTCTCTAGCGGTTTCCTGAGGCGGTTGTGAAGGCGGTTCAGCCAGGCATTCAATACCCCTACCCCTGGAAACCGACCTAGAACTAGTATATAAGAGAGGGGGCACTCCCTCATTTTAGACACAACACACTACACCTCTCATCTGTACTCTCAAGTGTACCTCTCCACCTTTCTCTTTATCCTTAGTAGAAGTAGAGGAGCAAGGCTCAACTTGTAAGAGGAGGAGACATCTTGGCTACTTTTAGTATGAATACTATTCTTTCCATTATGCTCTTCTTCTCTTTTTATCAATATAGCAATGTTCTAGAATTAGAGTGTAGTTCTAGCGCTATGATCTTGTTAGATGAACTAGGTACTAGTTTGTGTAGATGAACTAGGTACTAGTTTGTGTAGCTAGATCATAGAACATAGGACTTCTAGTTCATTTGCCTTGTTCATGATATGTGTGCTAGTTCTTAATGTTCATATCATGTTCGTAGCATATAGAGCTCCATTCTTAGTCGTTCATACATTTAGATGATGAAGAATAGAGTTGTGTGCGGGTTGGTGGTTCATCGCACAACATCCAAGTCCTTTACTTGTTCATCCGTATGGTGAGAGACCCGGGGGGCTTGGGTAGCTATTTTATATGCGAGCGTGGCGCTCGGGTATAGGGTAGCCGGTGATTGCACTTCATAGTCCACGGATGAGGGGGTAGGCGGCAGGTAGTGACAACCCTGTCCGTCCCTTCGTAATCCCCCCACGTTCGGCTATGTGTAGGAGTCTAAATTACCACCCATCTCGCTGGCAGACCAGCGGCAGGCGGTCTTTCGATCCATCGCAAGCACAGCTCTAGCTCTGATTCATGTATTTGTATGACTATCCACTATCTAGACATTAGCTATATTCACTGCTACATTATTTTTAACCGTGACGGTTGAAATGGATTAACCGTGGCGGTTTTCCTAACCGCCACCAAGCATAGGTCATGGTTAATCGGAATTAACCATGACGGTTGGGAAAAACCGCCCGCATTAATCGATCGAAAAAAAAAAAAAAAAAAAAAAAAAGCCCAAATGGGCTTGGATCCGGCTTGGTGCCGCCGCCCGCTTCTTTGGGGCCAGCGCCGCCACCTCGCCGAATCCGCGCCGCCGTGCGCCGGAGCTCGAAGGAGGCCAGATCCGCGTCGCCGAGGCTCGGAGGAGGCGGATCCGGCCCGTGCTTGCCGGATCCACACCAGGGGGTCGGAGGAGGCTGGATCCAGCCCGTGCTGGCGGATCCGCGCCCCGCCCGGGCTCGGGGAGGCGGATCACGCCGCCGGGGCTCCAGCCGCCGGATTGCGAAGGAGGACCGGACGCCCGAAACACGCCCGCGCGAGCCGCGTCGCCGGCCCCCGAAAACGCCGACGCCCTCGCCGCCGCGAGCAGCGCCGCCCGCCGCCGCCTTACGCCGCTTCTTTGAAATCGCGCCGTCGGCGCTCCACGCTTCGCCCCGCAAAACCCACGCCGCCGACCGCCCGAACCCGTCTGCGCGAGCGCGCCGCCGCCGTCCCCACGCCCGCTGCGCGAGTCGCGCCCGTTAGCCGCCCGAGCACGCCCCACTGCCCGCCCGGCCGCCCGGCGGCCACACACACCAGCGCGGCGGCGCCTCCGGCCATGGGTAGCCCACGCCCCATCGCACGCCCCCCATCTGAGGATAGGATGGAGGTGGAGGGAGGAAAGAGAGCGCCCTCGAGAGAGGATAGGATGGAGGTGCGGCTCGGGGTGAATGCGAAATGGGGAGGAAAACCCTAAGTCTACATTATATATATGTGTATGCGAGGTATTGGGCCGGCCGGGCTGGACCATGTTAATCGTGGCGGGCTTTTTCAAGGCGACCGCCTCGGAAAATACTGGTATTTTAGGTGGCGGATATTTTTAAGGCAACCGCCACCGTAAATCAATTTTACGTGGCGGTTAGATGTGACCGCCATGATTAATGTAAAATGACCGCCACGGTTAATCGTAGTATTAACGGTGGCGTTTGAATCTGTAACCGTCACGGTTAATAAAAGTGTGGTGCCATGCAAAATCATTTTACGTAGTAGTGATTAGGACCATTGCTCACATAGGATATTCTTCTATTCTTTATTCTTTTTTCTTTATGTTTCATTCATCTTTCCCCACTTGAGAGACATCTATTCGTATGTGTGTGTCCACTATCATAAAAAACGTATTGCTTACCCCTTTTATGAACATTGGTCTACCTTTCATACAACATATAATATTCTTGATTATGGTTTCATACTAAAATCTACACTAGCCTTCCTTTGGGAAAATATAAATACGACACCTAGGAATTCTCCGGATTGAAATGCTACAACGGTAATTCCGTGCGCTTGTGGAGTAACATCCAAAACTGCAAAGGTTTACTGGATCACCGTTATCTTTTACTGTAGTTAGGAATATAGTTTTAGCCCTAGTGTCAAGGAATGCTGAAAGTGCGCCGTATAGCATCTCCGAGGCATTAGCAGCTAAAGCTATAGTCCTAGCGTTATTAGGGATATAACTCTCTTGATAGAGGTAAGGATAGTCTTGGTATGCCATGGTGCCCGTGCCAGGCTATTCTGAAACTATCATCCGAGGTATATCACTAGTAGCGGTAACGGGAATAACTGGTGAGGTGTGCCTTAGTACCATGGCTGATCTAGTGATATGGTAACTGAGGTACACCACCCCAAGCATTTCTTACTTATTACTAGGGATAGACTCACCTCTATTCTTAGTAGTAATGTTAAGAAATGTCAACTGTATTTCTAGCGTTATCACCAGGGATCCAAACTTGGTGATGCGCTAAGAAACGCCAACAAGCATTTCTGGCGCCGTTACCGAGGAAGGCTAGAAAAGATTTTATATGAAAACATAAACTTGGATAATATACCTGTCTAAAAGTAACCTTTGTTCATACAGGATAACTTTTCTTGTTTTCTCCTGTTGTGGATGAAAATAGATAGTGTATGACTGGGTTCGATCTACCGGAAAACTTCACCAGCAATCCAGAGGCTATCTTGAAAAAGTCTCGGTCCCGTACCGTTTCTTCTTCAAGTACTCCATCGACAACCGAACCAGTCACCTTCGCACCCGAGACCACCGCTATGGCCGGAAAGTCACTCCGCGAGTACTCTGTCCCCAATGTTGCCAACGTGCCCACTGGGCCCGCTGTCAACCTTGGTGACAAGAACTTCGAACTTCGTACCGGTCTTATCAATATGGTGCAGGCAAGCACATTCTGTGGCTTGCCAAGTGAGGACGCCAACGCTCATCTCCAACAGTTCCTGGAGCTGTGCGACACCATCGTCATAAAAGACGTCGCACCGGAGGCCATCCGCCTTCGTCTGTTCCCCTTCTCCCTCACAGGAAAGGCGAAACAGTGGTTCTACAAGGACCGGGAAGCTGTTGACACCTGGGCCAAGTGCTCAGCGGCGTTCCTTGCGAAGTTCTTCCCTCTAGGCAAAACGACTGCCCTTAGAGGGAAGATCACCTTATTCCAGCAGAGCAGTCTAGAGAACATCCCCGAAGCATGGGACAGGCTGCAAGACTACATTCAAGCCTACCCACACCACGGGATGGAAGATTGGATGATCCTGCAAACCTTCTATGAGGGGTTAATCCCCATGTCGAAGGGCCATCTGGACGCTGCAGCTGGAGGAGCATCCCTCTCCCTCACCATCACAGGGGCAAAAGCTCTGATTGAGAAAATTCTGTCCAATCAAGGATGGGGAGGAAAGGTCCCAGTCACAAAAACAAAAAGGCATGCATACTGTCAAAGAGGCAGATATGCTTGTTGCAAAAATGGACCTACTGCTCAAAAGATTGGACGAAAGAGCCCATGAGAAAGAGGCCATAAAGAAGGGCTACGTCCAAGCTATAGACTCACCATGACATGTGAAGTCTATGGCAATGTTGGCCACTCGGAGAATGACTGCCCCGAAACCCGTGAAGAAGCTGCCTACATCAACAACAGCAGCAACGGGTATCGCCAACAAAACAATGGCGGATGGAGTAATCAACCCCGTCAACAAGGAGGTAATTCGAAATTCAATCCCAATTATAATTCGAACCAACCTTCCTTGAAAGACTTGGTATTAGGCCAAGCAAAAATAAATGAAAATTTGAATAAAAAGTTATCTTATAATGATAAAATGTTTGAAAACTTAAATACAAAAATAGAAAATCTATCCTCTGCTGTTAAAAATCAACTGAGCTTTAATAAGATGTTAGAAACTCAACTAGCTCAGATAACTGCTGCTTTACCTTCAAATAATGAGGGAGAATCGGGACAACCCGAAACACCCCTCAAATCTGTCAAAATGGTCACTACAAGGCCTGGTAAGCCTTCCGTTTGTAACGGGTATCTTCTGAACCCTCCATTCATTACCAAGAAAGAAGACCCAGGCCAACCAACAATCGAGTGCTCGATTGGCCCAATGGTTTTTCAACATGCATACTGTGACCTTGGGGCCAGTGTGAACATCATGTCAAAGGTGACATTTGACAACCTGATCGGCGGGCCCTGACAACCCATACACTTCAAACTGCAAATGGTGGACCGGTCGATGCGAGCTGTGGAAGGAATGACTGAGGACATCCTGGTGCGCATCCAGGACAATTATGTACCCACTGACTTTGTTGTCCTAGACATGGGGAAAGATAATGGTGTACCACTCCTCTTGGGAAGACCATTCCTTAATACCACCAACGCCATTATCTATGTGGGGTCAGGACAAATTCACTTTCAGTTCCCTGGATGGAGAGTGAAATGTCCATTTAACAACTACACACAGAAACCCATGGAGTCAAAAAAAGTGTCCAAACCCCTAGCAAATCCCTCAACTAGCAAAAGACAACCGAAGAAGGGTAATCGCCAGCAAAGGAAGACACGCAAGTCAAAGCCCATAACAAGAGGCCCTATTGGTATTTCTAACGTCATTACTAATTAACGAGATTAGAAACACATGGTATGAAATTAACTTGTCATTAACAACTAGCCACGTATCTCTCACCCACATCCCTAAGCATGAACTAGGTTGTCATCCCTAATTGTATACGCTAAGGATAAATATAGGTATATATATGTATATGTATCAATCAATATGACTAGGCAGAAATATCGATATAAACTAAGAACGGTTACGCAAGCGGACAGATAATTATACCATTGTAGCATTTTACCTAGGGAGTTCTTCGGGTTGTCGATTTATATTTATACCACTTGGGAAGGTCTATGTAGAACTTATATCTATAATTTACACTATTAATGTCAACTTATACTATTAATATGAAAAAAAGTAAACCATAACTAGAATCCTACTCATAACAGGGGATAAGTCACTTGATAAAAGATATATGATAGATAATGATCAGTCATCATAAATAGATAAACATCGAGCTCTTCTAGTCATAGTAATAGCTAGCCAATGGATAAACTCAGGGAATAAATACTAAGGTAATTCAATAACTACATCAATGAATACTCTAATTAGTGCAATTGCATCTAGCAATCATTGTTAAGTTAATTCTACATCATGATCACATGTAAAGAGGCATCAACTAGGAAGGATGTGAAACAGAGTCATCATCCAACTTCGCGACCGTGCCCATGCTAGTCCTACGTATGGAGGGTGGACTACAGAGGAACCAACGCAGCTGTCACCTACGCGGACTACCACACGTCCCGGCACATCAGGGTGCACTCATAGATAAGCAAGATATCTAAACATCACGTCTACATACTGTCAATCATTCACCCACGATATCTCTGGATGAACGCTATACGAGCAATTACATGAATTCAATAGGATCAAACTAACTATGCTAAATATATAATCAAAGTAGACAATGACTATTGCAATTAAGAACATATATAAGATTAAGAACAATGTTTCCCAAATCATAATATTGAATACAATAAGAGAAAAGAACTAGAACTATACCGAACTCCGCGCTCCAGACAGACGCCGGGGGCTCCAGATCCCGCTGAAGAACTAGAACTCTTCTACTTCTAATCTAACTAGGCTAAAGCTATGAACTAGAGAGGCTCTGATGAACTAGAGAAGGCTCTTGATGGCTTGATCTCCAAATGACTTGATGCCTCCAGGGAGGGATCTGCCTTTTATTTATAGCCCCTAGGATGAACATGCGCCCGCAGGATCAAACCGACTTAACCAAGGGCCGAGATGACTCCTCATAGGCGGTGGAAGAAGCTTCCAGAAGGAGGGGCCGAAACCCTAACTTGGGGCGCCGGCCCGCGCAGGGGGGGGCCAGTCGGCCCCACCTGGCGGCGTCTGCGGGTCCCGTTGCTTCCAGTGTCTTCTAGATCCTTCCCACATCTCGATGGCTATCTTTCTCGTGGCGCGATAAGTTTCATGATTATTATGGACTCTAATCCCTCTTTTAAGCTTTTCTGAAATAGTCTCTGCAAAATATAGAATATGCAAAACTCGTGGAAATTGTCAGTTAAAACCCTAGACTAGTGTGTATTCGTGTATCCTTTTGTGTCTAAAGTTCTACTGAAGGTTGACGTTATCCACCGCCAACAACTCCCCCAAGCTTACCATTTGCCAGTCCCTTGGCAAACAAACTAAGCCTAATTACTAATATATTTGGATCAGGAGTTGCTACAATGCTTCCTCAAAGGTACACAAGCTTTCAAACAGAGATTCTCCTCCGGATTAGACAGTAACAGCTTTAACCTTCCAACTTACCTATTCTACCTTTAACCATAGGGCTTTATAGCTTTTGCATAAGTCTTGAGCAATCGAAAGACAGAACAATCAAGTCAAACACTATGTCTCAGATTCTTCCACAGTACCAATATTCGGAGTTTTATAAGTTTTTGAAATAAAACTCGAAACTTAACTGTATGACACCCTCAAGTCTCTTATTATATGTGGTATTTATGGATCTCACTTGAGGCATTCATGTTGTCATGCCCTCCTACAACTAATGATTATAGAGGAGCTTCTAGGAGTGGCAATAACAAGGATAGGCATACTTGCAATACATATGTTATAAAATCAAACAATGGATCCACAGAGAATCGAGGCATACAATCAAACCAAGATGTGCATGTGTATGGAATATGGTGGATAGGTGTATATATGGTATTTTGTGGCTAATTCTAATTCTACTTTTGCTCTTTGAAAATAAACCTCTCTCCCTTGGAACTTAGAACTTTCGTGGAAAAATATGGGCTATCTTTAATCTTTCTTTCTTCTTCTCTTTCTCTCTTTTTTTAGAACCCAGGGAGGCGGGCATCTAAGTGTCCATTGTTTTAATTGCTAGGACACTTGTCCTTCTTTTACTCCCTCTTTTTTTTGATAACATTCCTTTTGCATAGCCACATGCATCCTTTGAATAAATGATTGGAGAGATAACAATAATAACTTAAAGCATTTATAATAGGGCTGTCCTATGGGATATATTCTTGGTGTCTACTCCAAGTGCAGGAGAGATATATTTTTTTTATTTTTTTATGATGAACATGGGTGAAAGTGAAAATGGTTGTGATTACTCCTAGAGTAGAAATAATGCATATGTGGCTGGAGTGTGTAAGTGATCTTGGTTTTAAAAAAGCATGACAAGACTCTCATAAGATATACAACAAACATTGATGAACTCAATGCAAAGCAAGTAGCATAAATGTAAAAAAGTTTCCTATCTCTAAATATATCATCTCTGGCTTTGGTAGGAATTCACAACTTGTCATACAAGAGCTCATCATGTAAGATTTTGAATTTTTAAAAGATAAATCTCAGAACTTAGTAATGCTAGGAATAAGATAAATAGCAGCTCAACCTTCATGAATCATATCAATCAATCATCTAGACTTAGCTCAAGCATATGCCTCCACGAGTTTCAGGCTCAGAGTAAATACTTAAGTCAAAACAGTAATATCTAAAACTCGAGAGAATTTAATGTTGAAAACTAGACACTTGAAAGGAATGACAACAGAGCAACTATTCATCATCTCCAAGATAAAATTTTAATGTTCATCGGTTTTAATTGATTCTAGCCTAGACTGACTCTAAACATACTCTTTAATATATTGCTAAGTATTTATTTGGTTTTAATGGCTATTCATCTTTTTATTTGTTTTAAACTATCGGACTCACAAAAGACTCTATGACTTGTGGACCTTCATCTGTCCACATGTTTTTTGGTATTTTATGACTTTATAATATAGACCCGATAATCGCATAGGTATATTTACCTGATAACTAGGGGATGCTCCTCCCCAAGCTAGATATTTGCAATACTTAGTGTTGATGATCTTCGGGGCGAGCTTGCCAAGTAGTAGTCCTAGGGAGCTCCACTGATGGGCTCACTCCTTAGTCATAATGTTGTTCCTGCATAATTATGATCCAAAAAAAAACCAAAACTTCGAGGCTCGAATTATGACAAGGGGTTAGCGGTCAGCCCCGGATGAGTAATTAATTATTCTTAATGGGCAAATATTAATTGGCGATTCTAGCGAGGATTCTTTTTTTTTCTTCTTTATTATTATTATTATTATTATTATTATTATTATTATTATTATTATTATTATTATTATTCTCTTTTTTTAGATTTTATATTTTATGATGCTCTAAAATAAATTTAGGTTCTATTTATTTTTTATTTTGATGCTATCACAAGTAAATATTTCTACGGGGGTTACCATAAGTCTACTTGCATGAGATTTAAATATTTATGATGCACTAATAAAAGCTATAAATATTTTTGTCTTTCTTTTCAATGTACTGATATAAAATGATAAAGATTTTTATTTTATTTTTAGTATGCAGAAGGATATATATATATTTATATGCTATATATATATATTTTTTTTAGGCCACCACGGTGAGTACTCCTACAAGTTTTATACAACAAGGGTTTCAGATGGAGCTTCAAGTTTTTAAGATGCATGAATACAACTTAATGCATGTCTATTCATTTTTGTCATTTCCTATGCAAAGCTAATGCAGAAAAGTGAACCTACTTAAGAGAAAATAAATCAATGTAGAAAAGTAAAAATGGTTAACTACCGATGCTACCTCACGGCGAGGGTTCGATGTTTTGAGTCTTCCGAACTAGACTCCTCCTTGCAAAGATTCATTAATCAAATACTTCGGTTTGCTCTTGAGGTGGTGCCTCCACTAGTGGCTCCTAATGGCGGTGCCACCTTCTTCCTTTCTTTTATAGGCGTCTCAAAGCTAATCTTATTTGTATCATTATTACTAGTTTAAAACTTCCACTTATAGAATTTAGAGGATTATCTCCCCACACTTTGACTGCAGTGTGTTCTGCCCATAAAGACAAGGTAGAGATCAAGTGTATGGGCTCTGCTGGTAGAAAAACACCAACAGAACCAGAAATTTATTCATTCTCTAACCTTGGACACAATAAGATTGATATTATTCATATTGTTCATTCATAACATGGGTGAGAATACAGAAATATAAATATGGCATTTAAACTTGTGAGATAAAGAGTGAAGTTACTTAACCATTAGAAAGACTGTTCATCTTTATAATATATCAAGAATAATAGGTGAAGTATTTCTAGCTTACTTGGTTAAGACTGAGATTAAAATAATAGCGCTATGAACAAACTTAGAGAACAAATCATATTGAGTTTAATCAGGTTAATCAATTTAAGTTGTAACTCTAACATGGTTGTATTTTTCATTTATTGCATACCAAGATCAAGAGGAAATTAATGACCACTTATCTTAAGATGTTACCTCCATTATTAGAGCATGATGAAGGGTAAATAAATTTCAATCGTCTTTTCCTTTCTTGTATCTTGGGTTGTTCGTTACCATCTTGTCTCGTATGTTGTACTTCTTTCTCATTCTTCAGACCTCTCTTCTTCTCTCATTATTTCTTCTCTCAAGGGGTTAGTAGACAACACATACCCGAAGGAATATACTATTTATTAAAGTACGGATAGTGTTTGCCAAAGAGTTAAAGATTAATCTGTAGCTCGTATTTTTAATGATTCACCACTATTTTGAATTTTTTTCCATCAAGATTAAAGCGAGGATATTATTTTGAAGCATACCTTTAACCTTGACTTGATTCTACGAACAGTCTCCTAATATGATTTAAATATCTTTTATGTAGGAGGGGTTAGTCTATATGTATAACTAAATTCTTATATAAGTATGCTTGATTTTCATAATGTTTAAGTAATATTCTAAAGCATACTTATAATAGAATAAGAAAGTTTACAAGACTAAAGGTATTTATTCATATAGAACCAAGAATATGTATGGTGAACCACAGGAGCATTTTATTATATATATATATATTATAGCAAGTTATGTTTGAGCATGGCATAGGATAGAAATGACCAAGACAAATTAGCAACATGGTATGAGATGTTGAGTGTAGTTACATATTATATGAGGCTTGGAAAAACGTATTACCTCATGTCTTCATCCTTCTAAGTAAGTGATGATGAACTTACTTGAAAGAGGAGGGTTATCCGTTTCATCTGTTGGTGAGAGCTTGTGGTCTTGCTTTGAGCAACGCCTTCCTTTTATCTTCTTTGTCTTTTCACCATTTAATGAAACTATGGAAGATTACATGCTCTTCACTCATCAACCTTTTTCTGATTTCTTTGATTAATTTGCGGGTCATGAGCTGGGGTCTATTAGAGATACAATAATGTTCACTTGAAATCGTCTTCTCTAATAGATTAAAGTTATTCTTTCCTGCAAAATGTTAATGGACACATACCCGAGGGAATAGCAAGATTGAAATACAGGTTTTGTTGTCCATACTTTTTTTTATGATTTTCATCTATGCTAATCAAGATGATATATGGTTTAAGATTATTTAGCATAAATTATGTCTATCGTGTTTTATGTTGTTGTTGCAATCTAGCATGGCTCAAGACAAAGATAACTTGTAATAAAAGATAAATGAATAAATATTAATACACATGAGCTGGACTTCTTATGCAAAGTTATCATCTGTCTTGATTCATCCCGGTTTGAACTTATCTCTTGACTTTCCTAGATTTAATTCAAAATTTTTCTGCAGGGGTTAGTCTGACAAAATATCCAGTATCCACTATAACATACTATCGG
This sequence comes from Chrysopogon serrulatus, assembly GCA_015844335.1. NCBI lineage: Eukaryota > Viridiplantae > Streptophyta > Magnoliopsida > Poales > Poaceae > Chrysopogon > Chrysopogon serrulatus. The sequence continues at coordinate 96,882 of JADLZL010005611.1, read as the reverse complement.
TTCAAAAATCAACTTAGACACCACGTCTAATTTAATTTAGGAAGGTATTTTAATCTGAGTTCAGTTTAAAAGCCTTTTAAAAGTAAAACCACCACTCCTAAACTAAGCACCATGCCTCATTTAAGAGATTTATGAAAGTACTTCAAAACCTAAACATATATCATAGCAAATAAAGGTAGCATAAAAATATAGTAGAGATTTATTCAGATAGAGATAAAAAAGCATGATCATGGTGAGTTTTTTTTAACGTGAGATGAATATATAAAATGAAACAAGTTATGGCTGAGGAAATTTAAACTAAATAGTGTGGATTAAAGTAAACATGCAGTGGAATGCAAAAAATAACTACTCATAAATTTTGAAGTCCATGAGCAAGACTTTCTCACCTTTATTTGATCATACTTACCATGACTCACATGCTGAAATTTGTGAGTGATGCAACATCTTTGTTCCCGTCACTTGAGATATGAATTAAAGTCCTGTGACGTCGACCTCTTTCTCCAACATTGGATTTGTTATGTTTCTTCTTATTTTGTGGGGGCATGCCGGAAGGTCGTAAACCGGTCGTTCATTACCCTGTATAAGATATTAAAGTAGACAAACAAGGGTAATCCTGCTTGAGCAGGGGTTAATGGTTATCTCAATCACATAATTGAGTATAAGTCTATCAATGTTCCTTAATTGCCTAACTACCTTCCCCGGCAACGGCACCAAAAATACTTGTTGGTATTTCTAACGTCATTACTAATTAACGAGATTAGAAACACATGATATGAAATTAACTTGTCATTAACAACTAGCCAGTTATCTCTCACCCACATCCCTAAGCATGAACTAGGTTGTCATCCCTAATTGTATACGCTAAGGATAAATATAGGTATATATATGTATATGTATCAATCAATATGACTAGGCGTAAATATCGATATAAACTAAGAACGGTTACGCAAGCGGACGTATAATTATACCATTGTAGCATTTTACCTAGGGAGTTCTTCCAAAGTTGTTGATTTATATTTATACCAATGGGAAGGTCTATGTAGGACTTATATCTATAACTTAGACTATTAATGTCAACTTATACTATTAATATGAAAAGTAAACCATAACTAGAATCCTACTCATAACAGTGATAAGTCATGTGATAAAAGATATATGATAGATAATGATCAGTCATCATAAATAGATAAACATCAGAGCTCTTCTAGTCATAGTAATAGCTAGCCAATGGATAAACTCAGGAATAAATACTAAGGTAATTCAATAACTACATCAATAAATACTCTAATTAGTGTAATTACGTCTAGCAATTATTGTTAAGTTAATCCTACATCATGATCACATGTAAAGAGGCATCAACTAGGAAGGATGTGAAACAAAGTCATCATCCAACTTCACGACCGTGCCCATGCTAGTCCTACGTACGGAGGGTGGACTACAGAGGAACCAACGCAGCTGTCACCTACGCGGACTACCACACGTCCCGGCACATCAGGGTGCACTTGCAGATAAGCAAGATATCTAAACACCACGTCTACATACTGCCAATCATTCACCCACGATATCTCTGGATGAACACTATACGAGCAATTATATGAATTCAATAGGATCAAACTAACTATGCTAAATATATAATCAAAGTAGACAATGACTATTGCAATTAAGAACATATAAAAGATTAAGAACAATGTTTCCTAAATCATAATGTTGAATACAATAAAAGAAAAGAACTAGAACTATGCCGAACTCCGTGCTCCAGACAGACGCCGGGGGCTCCAGATCCCGCTGAAGAACTAGAACTCTTCTACTTCTAATCTAACTAGGCTAAAGCTATGAACTATAGAGGCTCTGATGAACTAGAGAAGGCTCTTGATGGCTTGATCTTCAAATGACTTGATGCCTCCAGGGAGGGGGGTCTGCCCCTTTATTTATAGCCCGGTGGGACGAACGTGCGCCGCAGGATCAAACCGACTTAACCAAGGGCCGAGATGACTCCTCATAGGCGGTGGAAGAAGCTTCCGAAGGAGGGGCCGAAACCCCTAACTTGGGGGCCGGCCGGCGCGGGGGGTGGGGCCGGCCGGCCCCACCCCAGCGGCGTCTGCGGGTCCCGTTGCTTCCAATGTCTTCTAGATCCTTCCCACATCTCGATGGTTATCTTTCTCGTGGCGGATAAGTTTCGTGATTATTATGGACTCTAATCCCTCTTTTAAGCTTTTCTAGAATAGTCCCTGCAAAATATAGAATATGCAAAACTCATAGAAATTGTCAGTTAAAACCCTAGACTAGTGTGTATTCGTGTATCCTTTTGTGTCTAAAGTTCTACTGAAGGTTGACGTTATCCACCGCCAATAGGCCCGCTGGAGCACCAACCTAAACAAGAGAAGTGCAAAATGATCAGAATCAAATACGGGCCAAATCCTCAGGGTATCAAGGAAGTAGAGGTTAACCCTCTACCGGTGGGTGGCCTTCCGAAGAAAGCCAAGAACAAGGGGAAGCAAGAACAGAAAATGTCAAGCCAACCCCAATCAAAAACAAAACGAAACCCACACCATCACCAAAGACAGATCAAAAGGTGTGGAAATTCAAAGAGGCTCCGAAGCCACCCACCGCACCAGTATAAAAGCCCACCACCACACCATCAAGGGAGACCAAGATGGTGTGGCGACCAAAGGTGCCAGCATTCGTGCCTTCTTCTCCAAGCACGAGTATTCCATCTACCTCAAAATCCAAAGACAAGGAGAAAAGTCCGGCTCCCTAGACTCAAAATGGAGAGCCCTCTACCAAAAGGTAATTTGGTAAGTTATCCTACTAACATTACTAAAATATCTTCATGATCTTTATAAACAAAATTTTGGTTTGAGGATTGTTGATTGATCCAACATATTGTCATAAACTTTCTATCTTTAAGCATGGTGCTTAGCATAGGAAGTTTACTCTGATTAAACTTAACAATTGTTTAGGTTTGATCAGTGAACCAAACTCTAGTTTACAAAGGATCATAAAAACTAACTATAATATAAAATAAAATATCTTACCCATAAAAGTTTTTGAGCATAAAACCTTTTGGAGAAGTTTCTCTTCACTAACATATAAGTCTTGAGCTAGCTTGGGGAGGACCCCCAAATAAAGGTATACCTCTCTCACTTTTTAATAATAATAATAATAATGATAATTAAAAAATTTAAATTCCACTCCAAATATGTGAATATTGCTATGCATAGTCTTTCCATGTTGAAATGATGAATAGTTGCTCTATCTTATAATTCATCTGTGCCTAGCTTATGACTTAGTCTTATTTCAAGGCTTAAGTTTATTGGTTTTAAATATTTACTCTAGAAACTTGAAAACTTAGTGGGATGCATAGAGCTTAATCTAGTCTAGGGATGGTATTAAGCCTGATTTAGTTAGACTAAATATTTGTTACAATCTTACTCTACGAAAAGCTTGAATACCAGAGTCTTAAAAATTAAAAAAAACCAAAGTCCTTTGATATGATCTAAAGTAGATTTCTTTGTTATACACCCAAGATCGGAATTCACATACACAATGAAAATCAACTTTTGTTCTCTATGTATTGATTCTCTCTTAGAAGTCAAAAGAGAGTGTGTGTGCTATAAATGAAAAGATGCCATGCCAAAGAAGCATGAGCCAATAAAAGATGCCATACCAAAAAGGTATGTGCCTAAAAAAAAGAGAGAATAAAACAAGGGGTGCAAAGACACCCGCCCGAGCGAAAAAATGGGTACAAAAAGTACCCGCCAGAGAGATAGCCCTCACTTCTCAGAAAGACAGAAAAGAGATAGTCATGCATAAGAGTTCAAAAGAAAAATATAATAAACTTGCCCTCCGATCAAAGTGTATAGCTTAGTAATTTACTATGATCTCATCATTTGGCTTTGTTCTTCATACAAAAATACGAGCTCCAGGGAGAAAGCAATTCAAAAGAGTAAAATGTATACAAAATCTATGTCTAACTCTCTTGCTAACATACCAACCTAAAGATAAAGTGATAGCTACAAGCCCCACAAGTGACAAGTGAAAAGGATGAGTATGACGACCAATCTATTTAAATCAGGGAGGAAAACTTTGTTATAATCCTGGCACTTGTGAAACATAATCAGCATCGTAGCAACTCCTGATCTACAACCAAGTTCTTAGCTTTGCTCGAGGACGAGCAAAGGGTAAGCTTGGGGGATTTTGTTGGCGGTGATTACCGACATATATTAACCGCCAACTATTATCCAAAAAGGGAGAATTATCATAGATATATTCACATATACCTTTACTATTGACCCATTTCCACTTGTATTGGAGAATTATTAATTTACAGGAAACATACAAGAAATAGAGGAAAAGGTCATAAGAATGCGCTTTCCGGCAAGGCGTATTTCACACAATAAAGCAAAGTCTAAAGCCAAGATGCTCAACTGGGCCAACAACCCACGGGAGAGGAGCCCAGGGGCACCAAGGAGCAAGTGGGCCAAGGCTAGGCCTGAGGGGACCCACCCCTGGTGCGGCCGCACCCCCAAGGTGGCCGGCCCAGCCCAATCTTCTCTGGCGGTTTCCTGAGGCGGTTGTGAAGGCGGTTCGGCCAGGCATTCAATGCCCCTACCCCTAGAAACCAGCCTAGAACTAGTATATAAGAGAGGGGGCACTCCCTCATTTTAGACACAACACACCACACCTCTCACCTGTACTCTCAAGTGTACCTCTCCACCTTTCTCTTTATCCTTAGTAGAAGTAGAGGAGCAAGGCTCAACTTGTAAGAGGAGGAGACATCTTGGCTACTTTTGGTATGAATACTATTCTTTCCATTATGCTCTTCTTCTCTTTTTATCAATATAGCAATATTCTAGAATTAGAGTGTAGTTCTAGCACTATGATCTTGTTAGATGAACTAGATACTAGTTTGTGTAGATGAACTAGGTACTAGTTTGTGTAGCTAGATCATAGAACATAGGACTTCTAGTTCATATGCCTTATTCATGATATGTGTGCTAGTTCATAGTGTTCATATCATGTTCGTAGCATATAGAGCTCCGTTCTTAGTCGTTCATACATTTAGATGATGAAGAATAGAGTTGTGTGCGGGTTGGTGGTTCATTGCACAACATCCAAGTCCTTTACTTGTTCATCCGTAGGGTGAGAGACCCGGGGGGCTTGGGTAGCTATTTTATATGTGAGCGTGGTGCTCGGGTATAGGGTAGCCGGTGATTGCACTTCATAGTCCACGGATGAGGGGGTAGGCGGCAGGTAGTGACAGCCCTGTCCGTCCCTTCGTAATCCCCTCACGTTCGGCTATGGTGTAGGAGTCTAAATTACCACCCATCTCGTAGGCAGACCAGCGGCAGGTGGTCTTCCGATCCATCGCAAACACAGCTCTAGCTCTGATTCATGTATTTGTATGACTATCCACTGTCTAGACATTAGCTATATTAGGACCATTGCTCCTATAGGATATTCTTTTATTCTTTATTCTTTTTTCTTTATGTTTCATTCATCTTTCCCCACTTGAGAGACATCTATTCGTACGTGTGTGTCCACTATCATAAAAACTGTATTGCTTATCCTTGTTATGAACATTGGTCTACCTTTCATACAATGTATAATATTCTTGATTATGGTTTCATATTAAAATCTACACTAGCCTTCCTTTGGGAAAATATAAAGACGACACCTAGGAACTCTCCAGGTTGAAATGCTACAACAGTAATTCCGTGCGCTTGTGGAGTAACATCTAAAACTGCAAAGGTTTACCGGATCACCATTATCTCTTACTGTAGTTAGGAATATAGTTTTAGCCCTAGTGTCAAGGAATGCTGAAAGTGCGCCGTATAGCATCTCCGAGGCATTAGCAGCTAAAGCTATAGTCCTAGCGTTATTAGGGATATAACTCTCTTGATAGAGGTAAGGATAGTCTTGGTATGCCACGATACCCGTGCCAGGCTATTTTGAAACTATCATCCGAGGTATATCACTAGTAGCAGTAACGGAAATAACTGGTAAGGTGTGCCTTAGTATCATGGCTGATCTAGTGATATGGTAACTGAGGTAGACCACCCCAAGCATTTCTTACTTATTACTAGGGATAGACTCACCTCTATTCTCAGTAGTAATGTTAAGGAATGTCAACTGCATTTCTGGCGTTATCACTAGGGACCCAAACTTAGTGATGCGCTAAGAAATGCCAACAGGTGTTCGGCATCGTCAAGGACAAGGAGGTCCAGTTTGGAAAGAAGAAAAAGAGAAAGAGGGGACAACCAAGAAGACAAGGAAGAAGAGAAAAATAAGTCATTGTTGACTAAGTATAGCTTCCTCTCGGCTGATGCTTGGGACCGCTTCGTCAAACAGAAGACCAGCGATGAATCAAAGGCCAAGGGTGAGAAGTTTGGTGAGCTTGCAAGGAGAAACACGATCCCTCACCACTTGGGCATGACAGTTATGCCGGTAAGACGCCGATATGGCGGCAGCAAGAGAGGGCGGCAGCTAAGGCAGGGCAACAGATCCCGTACGAGGGCTGTGATGAGAGGGCAAGGGAATTCCTCTATGCCCGCCAACCCAAAAAGCTAAAGCTGGGGAAGAGCAAGTTCAATAATCCGGAGGCCAAGGAGGCGGAGAAGAAGATCTTGGCTGTCGCTGCGGCCGAGAAGACCGAAACATTTGAACCTCGCCGGGAGAAAGACGTGCTCACCGAGGTGTTGGGAAACCCTGAGCACCTTGGCCGTGTTCGTGGCATGTCATCGAGGAAGAGCTGGAAGACAGTGGATTCTTGGGCATCCGACGCGACCTCGCAAAGGACGAGGTAGGCATACAAGGAAAGACTTGTTCAACAAGGCCACGATGAAGTGATGAAGGAGTTGGTAATGGGCCAGATTAAGGATGTGTTCACGAGCAATGACCCTAGGATGCAGGAGCTGAGGGCGCAGATGTTTTGGCAAATTGGCGTGGATGTGCCACAGGTTGAAGCCAGCAGTCAAGGGGTGAAAGGTCCTTGTTTGGTTTTGGTAATTGAGTGACAACCTAGGTGGACTAATTGTGTTTATGTGAGATATGCAGAGAATTAGTCCACAGGTGATAAAGGAGCTTAATGCATGATACATGACATAGAGTCATGTGGCTAGAGGTGAAGATCGAGACAAGACTTGGCTTGATGGACCGATCGTGAGGGTGAATGGCAAGTTGGAGGCTTTGAAGCCATTGGTACCGAGTGTCGGGAGGCTTGAGCAAAGACTTGGCGCTGAAGGACCGAAGCGATGGTAAAGAGCAAGTGAGGTCAAGATTGATGGACCAAAGGCCATGTGATGATATGAAGTGGATCATATCATTCATGTGGAGTGGTCAGTGCATGTGTTGCATCGGCATTAGAGGAGATGGAGTGGAAAGCGCAAGGCAAAGGTATAACCTAGGGTGTTTCTATTTCACCGGTAATAGGGGTGTAGAGAAGTTGATGACCAGGTTTAGGATAGATGGCTGTACTATCAAGAGGGGCAAACTTGTTTGCATATCGGTCATCTAGTGCCACTTGAGCGATCTAACTTTGCATCATGTTGCTAGGATCGAGTGGCGATGTGAGAAGGAGTGAAAACCCTTTGAAAAATGATTGTGAAAATGCTAACACACTTGCACATGGTGATGTACACTTGGTGGTGTTGGCACATCTGCAAAGGGGGTTAAAGTTGGTAGGGTAGAGAGGGGTTTGGGATTAGGGTTTAGGGGCGTTTTCGGTGGTGACCGGACGCCGGTCAAGTGTGCGCGTCTGGGGCGTTTTTGGTGGTGACCGGACGCCGGCGACCGGACGCTCCGGTGCCACGTCCGGTCGATGTGCCGTGGTGAGGCGCTGGCGAGCAGAGGAGGACCGGACGCCGGCAAAGAGGAGGACCGGACGCCGGCGAAGTCCGTCGATGCTGTCCGGACGCGTCCGGTCAGGATTTTTGGCTCTCGGGAGCTCTACGGTGCATGACCGGACGCTGGGCGTCGCTTGCGTCCGGTCGATGGACAGGCACGCGTCCGGTCAAGGTGGCATGGCGCGCCGCGCGAGTTAGCCGTTGTGCGCCAACGGCTACTTTCGAATGGCGAGGGCACGTGGCGTCGCGGGAGCGGCCGGACGCTGCGACCGGACGCGTCCGGTCATCACTTGGTGAGTGTCCGGTCAACTCTGCTGACTAGTTTCATGGCAAGGCTCTTTAGCCCTTGGGGCTATAAGAAGTTGCCTTGGCCGGCCTTGGCTGGTGGATGAGCACCCTTGGGGCTATGTGGCTTTTGTGTGGGAGTGCCTGGAAAGCCTCTAACTCGCTTATGCTTGTAGTGATTACTTCCAATTGCGAGTGAGCGATTCTAGTGCGTTGCATTGAGAGATTGCAAGGTGTGGCACTAGGTGATCGAGTTGCAAGCCGGTGGTGCTTATTACTCTTGGAGGTTGCCACCTCCTAGATGGCTTGGAGGCTTGTGGGCATCATTGTAGCATGCTCGGAGACTGAGTAGTGCTCCGATTGCTAGTCACGTGGAGTGACATTTTGAGGGGGATTGTGCTCACCCCGCGGGAGATCATGAAGAGCAACTCTAGTAAAAAGGGGGACTTGAGGGTCACCGCTAGCAAGAGGACCGGTGACAACCTTAGAGCTTGTCTCAACGAGGACTAGCTTGGTGGCAACCAAGTGAACCTTGGTAAAAAATCAACGTGTCAACTTGTCTACTCTTCTCGTCGGTTTGCAAAATCTCCGATCACTAGCTTGTCTTTACTTGATTCATTACTTGTGCTAGTGAGTAGTGTTGCTCTTGTATAGCTAGTTTGCTTGTGTAGCTTTCTAGTTACCTTCTTAGCTTGTGTAGCTTAGAAGTAGCGATTGTATGGCTAGTTGGCTTGTGTAGCCTTGCTAGTCACTTTGCTTAGTTTGTAGCTAAGCAAGTGAGCTCACTAGTTAGGCTTGTATAGTCGTGCTAGTGAGAACTACTAGTGTGTTTAGGCTTTGTGCGCTTTCCGGTTTGATTGAGTACTAGTTGCTTAGGTTTATGTGACCTTGTAACCTAGTATTGGATAGGCGAGCACTACCTAGCCTTGCACCTTAGTGGCTCAACCTAGGATTATTTTGTAAGGTACTTGATCATAGATAGAGGGGTGAAGTCTTGATTAGACCGATAGTTTTAATTCCACATTTATTTTGGTTATCCGCTGTGATTAGATTTTAAAAAGGACTATTCACCCCCTCTAGTCCGCCATCTCGACCCTTCGAGCGGACGTGCCACAATCAGGAGCCGCACCTCCTAGATTTGCCATTGATGAGATCACCAAAGAAACCAGTGTCCTGCTATTGGTGCCCTTCGGTAGAATGAATAAGAAGACAGTGGCCACCGGAGTGTTATATCCTAGGGAAGGAACCAGTATATACAATGGCATGCCGAAACCGGCCGATTATGCTGTGGTGACCGTGACATGGTTCAATCCAGAGTTTGCAGATGAGGAACTCAACTTTTCAACTCTGACTGGACAAAGGTTCCTCAGAGGTGTGTTCTGGAGGATGTGCTGTGGAATAAGAGTGACATTATGTTGGACCCGAAGATGCCTGTGTCATCACATCATACGTCTTCTTCCAGGACTGGCGACTACGATGACCATCACAGTGGTGGTGGCAACCATGGTGGTCCGGACACTCCTTCCGGCACAAGCACTCCACAAGCCGAGGCGGGGGAGCATCGGGCTTTGCAACACCGCCTCCAAGTGTTGAGAAGGACACAAGGCAATGTCCTCCCGCACCAGCGAAGCCTACCGATGACGACACAAGTGTTCCAAAGGACACAACAAGCCAATGCCCCCCGCGCCGGCAAAGCCTACCAACGACGAGACAGAACGGATCGATGGCTATACCAAGGTGGAAAGGGTGGCCATCGCCTTGTCCAACGAGTTCGCATACTCCACTAAGTGTGAAAGGTATGATTGCAAGCATGCATAAGTATTGAATGCATGGAGAGGGTGTAATCAGGAGATATTTTACTATTGAGTATCTTAAGTACAGGCCAAAGTCTCCAGTGTCGATTTGGGGGTTCTCAGATGATTGCCCGTACAACTATGAGCATGGAAAGTTCATGCTGACTGTTGACGGTCGCTAAGTCCAAATTTTATACCGTCAACAATAGCTTCTAAACAGGGCAATAAGTAGACTAATAGGGTTTTATCGACAAATTCCACGAGTTTTGGTTATTTGTGAAATTTCCGGGTGATTTTCGAAAAAAGGTTAAAAGAAGGATTTCAATGCAAATATACCACGAAAACTTAACCGCGACGAAACAATATCACCAGAGGACTCCGAAGACTCGAAGACACCGGAGGAGCGGAGGCCGCGGCCGCCACCAGTGGGGCGGTCGGCCCCACCCACCGCCCCGCCGCCCCCCCGCTAAGGTTTGGGCCCCGGCTTACGGAACCTTCTCCTGGCGGCTAGGGTTTCCATCTTCACCGTTGGTTGAAGTCGGTTTGATCCTACGGCACGTATGCACTCCACCCGGGCTATAAAAGGAGGGGTAGACCCCCCCCTAGGAGGCAATTCATTCCTCCCGCTTCATTTGTCAAGAGTAGTCGGTTAGGGTTTCGAGATTAGAAGTAGAGCTCTAGTTCTTCAAGTTCTTAGTTTAGTCGTCTAGCAAGATTCAAGTAGAGATCGGGCGCTCCGCTCGGGATTCCAGATCTGTCTTCTAGAATTTGGTAATTTATCTTGTATTTCATTATGACTTTGCTCTACTTTAATATATTGCTATTTATTCAGTTCTTAGTTTATTCTAGTTGCACATTCGATATAGATGTAGTTTATGATGATTATTGTTATATGATCGTAAAAGCGCTGATTCAATACTCGAGTGGGTCGGGTGGTGCACATTATGTAGACGTGGTGTCTAGATATATTGTGTACCTACGGAGGCACCCCGATGTGCTTGGGTCGTGTGGTAGTCCGCGTAGGTGACAACTTGCGTTGGTTCCTCTGTAGTCCACCCCGTGCGTAGGACTAGCCGAGCATGGTCGCGAAGGAGGTGACTTCATTGTCGTAATATCCTCATTAGTTGATGCTCCTTATGATGTTTTCTGAGTTTATTGCACTATAGATGAGAGTGTGTAGTAATGGAGTAGGCTGTAGACTTTATATTAGTAATTACATAGGTTTCTTTATTTCTAAATTGAATCTCTAGACTGCTTTACTACATTAGAGAGTCTCTATATTCTAGCTCTGGAATACCATTTATCTTAATCACTCATTTATCATTTATCGTTACTATTGACTAGTTATTGCTAAAGCATAGGTGTAATAGGTTATGATAATGTTCATTTATTAATCTTAATCTTAGCAACCCACTCCTAATAGATAGAATGCTTTGCTTTATCCTTTTGGCATAAAATAAATCAACGATACTCGGAATATTCACTCGGGTGAAGTGCTACAACGGGAGAATTATCTCGTGGCGCTTGCGGATACATTCTAATTAGAGTTATTGCGTTTAGATTATTTTATCCTTGGTTTTTGGCATCATGTTAGGGATGACAACTTAACTTAAAGTGATGTTAAAAATACCAACACCGACCTTGGGCGATCTCATGGACGAGCCGTGGGATGTCAGGAGGTTCCATCTGTGGTACATGGAGACGGCGAAGGTAGGCCTCAAAGACTTCATTGTCAAGGTGCCAAAGGAGTACTTTCACTTAGACGATGATGTTGAAATACCTGTCGAGTTTAGAGACATGCACTACCTGCTACGACGGAAGGACCTTGACGTCACTCAAATCACCTTGTTTGCCCTGTAAGTTCATTGCGATATTGACACCTTTATTGCATCACTAAAGCTACTTTAGAAAGAACCTAATAATACTATATGGAATGACTTGTCCTTGCAGGATGCAGACCCATATATCCAAGCAAATGGGCTTAAACATTGTATACGCCTCTCCGATGTATATTATGGAGGGAGTCATCACGGGGTATGATGTGCCAGATGATCATCCAGACATGCTAAAATTAAAACCAGAAGCAAGACCGTAGCCCGAAGAATAACAATACAAAGTATGAGGTATAATGCGGGAATGTACCTCAAAAGATGCATGAAGGCGGTCGACGAAACTGGATGTCTCATGGCCGCCCACTAGTTTGGGTAAGTCTTGGATACTTGGCACATTTGAAATCATTCAGTTTCCATGTCTCGAGGTCTGAGATCTTTATTCTTTGAATGGTGCAAAAAGGGCCTAGTGGGCCATTGGATTTCATTCTTAATCTATCCTCAGGACGGAAGGGCCATCGTATTAGACTCTTTGAACACTCCAAAGCAAGGCTGCCACGAGTTTGAACTAACATTGAAATAGTAAGTAAATGTACCTATCCTTTTACATTTAATTTAACTATATGTTCAATCTGGCGCTGACTAATAGTCATTTGCTTACACAACGCTTATAAGAAGTACTTGCAAGATCCCAAATGTGTCGATCGGAGATCAGAGGCGAAGAAGCTAAAGGATGGTGACACTTTGAAGATCAAGCGCAACTTCAAGGTACGTGTGGCAAAAGCCATGCTATTGAAGTATTCTCGGTCTCACACTATATGTTTGTAATCGATTGTACATTACATTTCGTGCAGTGCGCAAAACAACCCGAGGGTTCTTCACTATGTGGATTCTTCGTTTGCGACCACCTTAGAGTGTGCCTCCAATACAGCAACAGTTGGCGGGTTCTTAAAAAAGAACTAAAGAAAAGGAGTCGAAGAGAAATAGGAGACAAGCAAAATACCCAAACTGTAGTAGACATATGCAAGTTTATCATGCAGGACTGTGTGCTTGAAGGAAGAACGTTCTTCAACCCCGATAGCGATTATGCTCAAAACCCTCGGTATGAGAAGATTAGGAACTAGACAACCAAGCTACGCATCTAGGACTACAAGTTAGGGGACATCTTCTTAGGTTCGAAACAAGCCACTCCTTAGGTTGTAGCGGAGAAACGCATTACAATTAGGAGAAAACTTTGAATTCTCGCATGTTTAATTCAATCTTCATCATGACTTGAATGTGCTACACTTATGATGTCATCATGTATATATATATGTGTGTGTTATCTGTTTATGTTTAATGTGGCGGTTAAGTTATGATGTCCAGCACTGCTCAACATTTTTTTAATTTGACAATCAATAACCGTGGCCGTTGCTTTACATAAACCGCCACCGTTAATCGATTAACCGTGGCGGTTCTGTTGTGCTCGCCATGGTTAATCAATTAACTGTGGGCGGTTGTGGGAATCGCTATTAACCGTGACACATTGTGCTTGGTGGCGATTAAGAAAACCGCCCACGGTTAACCTGTTTAACCATCACGGTTAAACATGCTTGTAGTAGTCTTTGGGCCAAACTCCCGGGTTTCAAAGATTTACTCCTTCCGTTCTAAATTATAAGTCATTTTAACTTTTTTTTGGTACATCCATTTTAGTATGTATCTAGATATAATAATATGTCTAGATACATAGCAAAATGGATGAACCAAAAAAGTCAAAGCGACTTATAATTTAGAACGGGGTAGTCATGAATGCTAGCTCCAACAGACCACCATGAGATGTTTCATGTCCTGTACCACAAACTGCATACTACTTTGCAAAAGCTGAAAGCATGGAGCAAGGAAATTACTTGGGACGCCAAAAAGCTTTTCTTCATGGCGCAAGAGGTGATCCTAAGGCTTGATATTAGCCAAGAGAACAGAGAAGTTCTCGAGCTGCTGCTGCGGGCAAAGCTCAAGAAAAAGTGCTGGGTTTAGCCGTGGTTGAAAGAGCTAGGTGTAAACAAGCCTCGAGACTATCTTCCATCAAGCTAGGTGACGCTAACATAAAATTTTTCCATCGTAAAGTAAATACAAGAAGGAAAAAGCACATGCAAAGATTGAGTCATGTGTATAAAGCTTCATTAATACAAGACCATTTCTCAAACTTCATGGGACACCCTCCACCACGGCAGCACACACGGCATCAACTGGGATGAACTACACTTGCCATCCAACGATCATAGGCAAATTGACATAACATTCACCGAGGAGGAGATAAAACATGCTATCCACCAAATGCCCTTTGATAAGGCCCCAGGGCTGGATGGATATACTGGGGCCTTCTTCAAAATGTGCGCTGGGAAATCATAAAGGTTTGATGTCATCAATGTGGCAAATGCTTTCCATTCATTGTAGACAAGCAATCTTGCAATCCTCAACTCAGCCAACGTGGTCTTAATTCAAAAAAAGGATGACGCGCCAAAGCTATTACAACTTTCGACCGATCAACCTGATCTATTCCTTTGCCAAAATAATTGCCAAGGTACTTGCACTATGGCTAGTGCCCCATATGAGCTCCATCGTCTCCCCAGCGCAAAGCGCTTTTGTCATAAGTCCAATAAAGACGGTGACAAAACACAGAGTTGATGGGCCAAAAGAGGCCCCTAAGGAGGATGCGGCCAAGACTAATGGGCCCCATGGGCCGCCCTAGGGATGGGTGACGTGGGGCGCCAGGGGGCGCGCAGTGGCTACCCTAGGCGCTGCTACCGCCGCCTGCAACGCGCATGGGTGGGGAGTGGGGGCCCCACCCCAAACTCCCGGAGATGTTTGTGATGCTAGCTCCAACAGACCACCATGAGATGTTTCATGTTATGTACCATAAGCTGCATACTACTTCACAAAAGTTGAAAGCATGGAGCAAGGAAATTACTTGGGATACCAAAAAACTTCATGGCACAAGAGGTGATCCTAACGGTTGCTGAGCTGCTGCTGTGTGCAAAGCTCAAGAAAAAAATGCTGGGTTTAGCGGTGGTCGAAAGAGCTAGGTGTAAATAAGCCTCAAGACTATCTTCCATCAAGCTGGTGACGCTAACAAAAAATTTTTCCATCGTAAAGTAAATACGAGAAGGAAAAATCACATACAAAGATTGAGTCATTAGTACAAAGCTTCATTAATACAAGACCATTTCTCAAACTTCATGGGATACCCTCCACCACGGTAGCACAACATCAACTGGGATGGGCTGTGCCTGCCATCCCATGATCTTAGTCAAATTGACAGCATTCACCGAGGAGATAGAACATGTTGTCCACCAAATGCCCTTTGATAAGGCACCGGGGCCAGATGGATACACTGGGGCCATCTTCAAAATGTGTTGGAAAATCATAAAGGTTTGATGTCGTCAATGTGGCAAACGCTTTCCATTCACTGTAGAGAAGCAATCTTGCAATCCTCAACTCAGCCAAGGTGGTCTTAATCCTCAAAAAGGATGCACCAAAGCTATTACAGCTTTCGACCCATCAACCTATTCCATTGCTTTTCCAAAATATTTGCCAAGTTACTAGCACTATGGCTAGTGCCCCATATATATGAACTCCATCGTCTCTCCAGTGCAAAGCGCTTTTATCAGAAGACAAAGCATTCATGACAACTTCATGTTTGTCTGGTGCTAAAGTAATTCGATGCTATTGTAGATTACGCCTACAAACTAGGCATGGTAAGTAGAGGATGTTGTGTACTCGCCTTTTTCCTCAAATTTTATGCAATGATCAAATGGCGACCTGTTGTGCTAGTACCTAAATCAAAGCTAGATCATAACCCGGACCAATGTTGATGTCTCGTTCATTGCTGCCGAATGGTATGCCCAACCGACATATTGTTTTCTCCGTCATCACTGCTAGAACGTATGCAACACTGGGGTTAGGGTAAGTGACCAATTGCCACCGGATTATGCTCTGACAAGGCGCTAAAGTAACTGACACACAGCCGTATCGTATGCTGATCTAGTGGTGATGAACAATACAACCGCCGGGCTCGCAACCAACGGTGATCAACCAGGCTAGCTATCACCAATGACTTCCACTAACCATGGCCAAAATTGTTGACAAAGAGGGGTTTGGAACCGGTGGTGATGAACTTTCTGCGGTAGTGTTTAATGGAAATCATCAAAAAGAGTCATCAAGTCCTCTTTGACAACATTTCAAAAGACCTGGTAGAACTCGGCTAGAAACTCATCTGGACCTGAAGATGAGTTATGATTCATTTGAAAAATGGCCTCCCTTAATTACATCGGATTTGGAGAAGCTCTTCACATGAATTTCATTTTCCTGTGGTGAAATTTGAGGGATGTCCCCTCTTTGAGACTCGTCCATAGAAACAAAAATGTCTCCGACGGTCCAAAGAGATTATTGCAGTGCTTATTTAGTGGTATACTTTTTTAGTTTAGCATCATAATTTATTACACCACCCTCTTCTTGTTCCAGCTGGAAAATCCTTGTTTTCCTATGCTTCCTATTATAGCCACTAACTAGAAATATTTTATGTTAGCATCGCCTTCTAACGGATTTTTAACTTTTTGCAAGTTGGTACCATTTGATCTCCTCCGCTCTAAGCAAGGTAGTTAGTCTTTCATTTAAATAATGCTTTAGATTAAGTTGATCAGATGATAGCATGACATCCTATGACTTCTTATCTAACTCATCAAGTTTGTCTAACAGACTCCTTTAAGGGCATAATAGCCAACAATTTATAGTCATTGCAGTTCAAATGGTAAGGAAAATGTGCAAAGAAGAGTTGATCCCCATCCTTTTTGGGAATAAGACCAATCGGTTTAGCCCATGAACCAAAGAGTTGATCAGCCACAAGCCGAAGTCGTATTGATATTAGCCAATTTAAACAAATCGGTTAGCCGATGTCTCATATACCAGCTGAATTGCAGAGCATGTGGATCAGCTAAACCAACTCCAAGAGTCGGTTAAACCGATTGTCGCTTAGAAACCGACTTGGTTTGTTCCCATGTTTGGTTTAGGCATGTTTGTAACATAGGAAACATGGAGAACAAGTTTTGGATTTGCTTTCTGCTTGGGATAAAGACCACCCTCTCTATGAGAGGATCACATAGCCAATTAATTTCTCATCTATCCAATCGTCAAAAAAAACATATCTACTCCTACACCCTTTACCCTTATTTCAATCCCTCCTGTTGTTCGTCGTGTCTCTTGACGAGATCCGGCGGCATTCTAGGCAGTTTTGTTGGTCTTAGAGCAACTTTCACGTGCTCCTCGCCTAGATAGGTCTTTCAGGAAGAAGTTCAGGAGTCTATCCGGTTTCTAGGCCAGTTCTGTCGATCACACGGCGTTCTTGCTGCTATCTAGGTTGTTTGTAACTTCTTAGGTGTGCTAGGTTCCGCTAGTATGTGATTCGGCATCAACATAGCGTTATAATGAAGTACTGCAGTAACACTGGTACGTACGGCGAAGGAGCTGTAGTAATAATGTGATGTACCCGGCGTTGAATCGGAGAAAAAGGAAGGAAGAAAGAAAATCTCGAGGTGTATGATTCGTCGTTGTTCATTTTCCGACCCATTTTTTTGTCAAAGAAATTAAAGGAAAAAAGTGTGATCGGTCATAGGTGGTGTGACATACTAGTAGTAGATTTCAATTTGCATGCATTGCACGATTGCACGTGAGCCTGCACCTACAGATAATCGAAGTCGACATGGCTCCTTTTCCACTCGGCCTTGTTTAGATTGGGGATGGAGAGAGATTGAAAAGTCCTATAGCATTTCGTTTGTATTTGGTAAATATTGTCCAATCATGGCCCAACTAGGCTCAAAAGATTCGTCTCGTGATTTACAACCAAACTGTGCAATTAGTTATTTTTTTATTTATATTTAATGCTCCATACATGCGGCTACAAATTGATGTGATGGAGAGAGAGTGAAAAGTTCTGTAGCATTTCGTTTGTATTTGGTAAATATTATCCAATCGTGGCCCAACTAGGCTTAAAAGATTCGTCTCGTGATTTACAACCAAATTGTGCAATTAGTTATTTTTTTATTTATATTTACTGTTTCATACATGCGGCTAAAAATTGATGTGATTGAGAGAGTCAAAAAACTTAAAATTTGAGGGGTGATCTAAACAAGGCCTCACTTCCACATAAACAAAACTACCCGTCACCATCGCGCGTGATACTCGCCGTGTCACCGTCGGGCGGCGACGACTACATGAGATGCGCCGGGTCCATTTCGGATCCGTGGCAACCGGCGTCACGCAACCTAGCCAACAGAGCTCGATCGCTATTATTTTTTTATTTTTTCTAGATGCCGTCTATTCTCCTCCTCCAATACATATTTGTCTCATTCCTGACCTTTCAGCATTGATTCCAAAATCTCTTTCCACGTGTCACAATCTCGTTGGATGTCCGTACGGCACCAGACAGGTGCTGACGGTTCGTGGAATTTTTTTTCCATCCACACCGGCCGTTTATATTATACTCTTCTTATATATGACCACTCGCCGCGTGTGTGCCGACCAGCCTGCAACACCACACGCCTCCGATCGATCCCTCACAAAGCTTAGCTTTGCTTGCTTGCACAGTTCTGTCGATCGATCTGATCGACGTACAAGCTATAGCTAGCTTGGACGACCTACGCATATGCAACAAGGTGGTCCACCCATGGCGACGGCGGCGGCGACGGTGACGGCAAAGACGATTGATCGGGTGGTGTTCGCTCTCAACGGGCAGCGGTACGAGGTGGCCGGACTCGACCCATCCACGAGGCTGCTGGAGTTCATCCGCACCCGGACGCCCTTCAAGGGACCCAAGTTCGGCTGTGGCGAAGGTGCGCGCGTGCTACCGTGCATATATTTTTCGTTCTCCTATACAATTGCAATATATATATATATATATATATATAGTTATTCTATATAGTGGCTACAAATAATGATCCATTAATTGTCCTGCTAGTGAGGTACATAGGAGGGCTGGAGCCTGGTCTTCTACTTGAGGCCGTCGTACTAAAAAATTCATATTTAAAATTTAAAATCAGATAGATAGATAGGTTACAAAAAGTATTCTAGTAACCACCATCGATTAGGTTAATAAACAAGTAATACTCCCTTCATTCCAAATTACAAGTTATTTTGATTTTTTATCTATTTTACTACACATCTAGATATAATAATATGTCTAGATACGTAGTAAAATAAATAAACAAAAAGTCAAAACGACTTATAATCTAGAATGGATAGAGTAGAATTTATTGAACAATAGAAAAACTATCTATCTACACTTAGCAACGGATTTCTCCCTGCAACTGCCACAAATCGCAAATTCAGGCCCAAAAAATATGCATGCACATGTCTGATAAATATAACTAAAATTTCAACTATATATACATACTTTGGATGCTCGAGTAGAAGATATCACTACTGGAAACGTGAATTTCCTTTACGGAGAAATTACCATCAAGGAAAACAAAAATACCATCAAGAAAATTTAAAATCAATCTCCTTGACGGTGTGCGGTCAAGGGTAGACTGATATGGAAATTTCAAATAGCTTGACATTGCGCCATGAGGTAAATTGATTTAATTTTCTTATGGGTGTCAAACCGATTGGGAAATTAAAAACTGTCAAGCCTATCTCTATCGATTACAACAGTAAAAAAGATGTGAAACACTGACAGGGAAAAAGATTTCTTTCCACTTTCCTGAAAACCGACAGGATAGGACCTATTCTGTCAGTCGAAGTATAGTCAAAAAAATATTTTTTCTATTGGTTATGCGCAGCACTCACAAGTTAATTAGGAATTTTCCTAATGGTTATTTAATTTTTATATGTGTTTTCCATAAACCATCAAGATAATCTTAATTTCTCTATTTTTTTAAAAACTGTCAAGATAATTTTATTTACTCTAACGGTTTATGCAACAACTAAAAAAATTAAAATCATCAGTTTCCAGTAGTGTACAGAGGGGGCTGGCTGTCATATACATGAGCTTGTACGGAAGCTTGTCTTTTAACTATAAATTATGAAATTAGATATTGCACACCCTCCAACTGCCGAAACTATATAAACTTGATCATCTAGCTAATCTCAATGCTGATTTTTCTAGTTTTCTAAAATAATAAAAATATGTTTTAGTCTCTTGTAATTTATTTATTTAAATGGAAAAATGTGAGATGAATACCATTATTTTCCTAAAAATGTTGTTTATTTTTTGTTGCTCAATTTGGAGTTATTTGAATCTCTTATTTGGTCATGTTATTAATAAACCAGACCACAAGCAATAAAACAATAGAAACAAAAAAAAAATTAAATGAGTTCCAAATAAGTGCAGATAAGTTACCCAACACTTAGATAACATTTTTTTAGAGAAAACTTAGAATTAGTTTCATATTTTCTGATTTAAAATAGATTACCTTTCGAACCAGTTAAGGGACTAAATTTATCCAGTTTCAACAGTCGGAGGGTGTCCAAAAGCCTGTTTTGAAACTTAAGGTTGGAAACTTAACGAACTCTCTGGGAGCCGATGGTTGAAAAATACACTTGACCCGGCATATACAGTACACCGATTGTATTGGTGCATATATATATATATATATATATAGCTGCTACATTGATGGGTGATCATCAATCCCATTCTGGAACGACAGGGCAGAATTAGCTATATATAGCTAGCTAGGCACGCGCGCAAGCTAGGCACCACACGGACATACGCAACTGTGAACGAACAATTCTCGCTAGCTGCCACTGGTGGCGCGGCGGCTGCTCAACGGTACTCTCAACATCCGCCAGCCCATGATGTGATTTGATCTGATCGTTTGTGGTCAACTAGCTGTTGAATATTGCTCGCTAGGCCATCATCAGCTTCTATCGGTGTCCCTAGCGATCGAGCAGGCCGGCGGGACTCAACTATCAGCTACGGTTGGAAAAGAAAAAGTTAAATTTATCTTTCTCAACTATCGCGGTCCACTTTTTCTCATTGATTTACAAACCCAGGTTCTTAACCCCCTTCAATTTAGAAAACTATTCACTTTTGCACCAGCAACAATTTTGCTGATGTAGCATCAGAGTAGGTAAATCAAACTAAGTTGAAAGTTGGGAGAAGATAAATCGGACTAGAAATATTTTTTATAAAAAATATATCTATCAAAATAACTGGTGGAATTGCGTGGCGTAAAGGGCTTGCACACACCACAGTGACGGTGCCAAATAAAACGGAAGCGCCAGATCGAGAAAAAAAAAAAAAAAACAGGAACACCAAAATAACTGGCCCTAGCGATTTTGTGAACACCAGACGATCGGTGTTGTAGCGTCGGCGCGTGCAGATACGCGCAGGAGATGATTTGATGCTTGGCTAGCTGGACTGTCCGATGATGCACTGAATTTTGCCTCGATTACGTATGAACACCTTTCGGACCGGGGATGATCCATTAGCGAGATGTACTTAGGTAGGTTCTATTTAGTTTATTTCGCAAAAAATTTTTTCACCTATTATATTGAATGTTTGAACATATGCATGGAGTATTAAATATAAGTCTAAAAAAATAACTAATTACACAGATTGCGATAACTTTGCGAGACGAATATTTTAAGCCTAACTAGTCTATGATTTGACAATATGGTGCTACAGTAAATATTTGCTAATGATAGATTAATTATGCTTAAAAAATTCATCTCATTGTTTTCTCACAAGTTCTATAATTTATTTTTATATATGTATCCGAAAATCCCTTCTGACATCACATAAAACATCTGATGTGACACGCAAAAACTTTTCATCCAGGAAATATGTTATTCTAAGTCAAAAAAAAGTATCTCAAACATTGAAAAACTTTAGCTCCGTTCGGCTGGATAGTATGAGCTGCAAAGACACTATAGCGGTGAGGTAAAACACTGTAGCAGCTGAAAACCTGCTTCTGGAATGCGCGCGACGCTGGAATGCGCGTGGCGACAAGCCGATACCAGCCAGTCGAGCGGAGCCTTTGTCAGGAAGCTTGTAGAAGGACAGATTTATCTGGAAAAATTAGGACAAAGAAAGAATAAAAAACGTAAAGGCAAAAAAAAACATAAAAGTTGTATCATTGATTGATTGGATATCTGAATCCGCTGTAGCCTTTATATGTATAATAAGGTGGGAGGTCTATCTCGACTTCTCGAGATACATTTCAAATGCATTATAAGAAAACAAGAAAATTACACTACAGGACTCGGGTTCTTTGCCGAGTGTCCCAAGCCCTCGCCGAAGGCAAGATTGCACTTAGCAAAGCCTTTGCCAAGTGCAACACTCGACAAAGAAGTTCCAGCATATCTCTTCACGGTAAAGAATTCTTTGCCGAGTGCCAAATCTCAGGCACTCGGCAAAGGCTTTACCGAGTGCTGTGTTAGTTCTGGGCCTTGTTTTTGACACACATGCAGTCTAGCGCTGTTAATCATCATATGTATACACCAGATTGTTTGATGGAGTGCCGCCTGGTTTGGCAAACAATTTACCTTTTTGCGTGGATCTTGCTAAAGTGCTTTGTCTTTTATGGGGGTCATGCCAATTTCTAGTTGGTTGACCAGTCTTTTTGCGTGGCTCTTGCTAAAGTTTGTATTGTGCGGGTCTTGCTAATTGAGTTAGCTTGGCTAAAATTAGTAGCCAAATTTCATAGTTTAGGAGTGTTTGGATTCTAGGACTAAAGTTTAGTCCTTGTCATATCGGATATCGGGATATAATAATTAGAAGAATTAAAACATAAGTTATCTGCAAAACTAATTATTTAGACGGTGGAGTCTAATTCGCAAAGAAAAAATTTATTAATTCTAATTAATTCATTGTTAGCACATATTTGTTGTAATACTATAATGTCAAATAAACTATTTAGGCCCCATAGATTCATCTCACAAATTAGCTTCAGCCTATGTAATTAGTTTTGTAATTAGTCTAAATTTAATAATCTTAATTGGTATCAAACATTTGATGGGATGACACGGACTAAACTTTACGAGGTGAAACGAAACACCCCTTTAGCCATTTTGTAAAATAGAAAACTTCTCAAGAGAAGATGTCTACAACAACATTGTTATTTCACATCTTCAAATGTTATTTCACATCTTCAAATAGATAATGTCCGTGGTTAGCTTTATATGGCTACCGAAAACCAAAGGATACTAAGCTTCCTATTTTATAAAGTCAGGTAGAACATTTGTTAAAGTCTGCTTTATAGTATACAAATTCAAAAATAGTCTCCAAAACAATAATTGCCGAGGTGTTGGATTTTACGTTAATTTGGATTTCATCAAAGAACCTAGCTAGCTAAAGCTTTAAATTTTACCACTTCTCTTTAATTTTTTTTTGAGTAGCCGTATTTTGAGTTGGCTAACTAATCTTCACATTGCCGACGCACGATCGTGCTGTTCGGGTGATCATAAATGGACTACTATGGATGGACAGGGATGGCAGACGTGTGGATATGGCGTATTATGGGATGCAAAATATATTGTGGTGGTTTGAGAGCATCAATTGATGAACTTTTTCTTCGGAGAAAGACACTGGACTACATGAGTGCTGGCAGTGTAGCTATATAGCCATCGCGATCGCGATATAGACCTGCCGTGGTTCAAAGACGTGCAATACTCGCCAAATCCCCTTTTTTTGTGTGCACGACGTACGCATGGTGCATGAGTCTCGCAACAAGTATAGGAAAAACGAGCATTAGGGACTATCCGCAACGCATCGTTTCGTACCTCTTTGCGAAACATAATAAAATTAAGGCGGCGTTTAATTAGATCCATGAGTCATAATTGTAAGAGGTTAATGTTAACGGACTCAAACGGTCTTATTAAGGACAACCTCAGTTGGAGTTTCATCTATATCTAATCTAGTTTTCACATATACATTTTTAGTGACATGGCAATGTTTTCAAGAAGACACAAGTGAGTTTCAAGTCTCTGTGAGTCATACAATTAAATGTCTATAAAACTATAGAACACAATTTAACGAGAGCGGTTGTTTCATCCATTTTCTATTTTATTCTATATGACATGAAAGTCTTGTAAACAACGTCATGAATCTTCTTTACTAAGATTGGTCTAAGGGTTTCATTCCTATTTAATGAGATGGCACCTCAACAAAAATAATGACGTGACATAAAAATTATGCAGAGAGAGAAGATGAAATTTATAGCAAAGTTTATTACCTGACTCGTCGCAAGCATGCTGAGCGCGCCGCCTCACCACTTGACGGAAGGAAGAAAGAGGTCATGCCCGTGCTGAAGAAGATTAGAAGGAGGAGGCTGTGCCCAACCGCGCTTGCGCTTGTGTCGAAGAGGAAGAAGTTGGCGGTGTCTAGGGTTCTAGCGACGGTGGGGTAAGGTTTCTTTTCCAACTCTGGCAAACATAGAATGGAGCTTTGCGGGAGGCCATCCGCGGTGGGAAAGGCAGCTGGACAGGGAGGGAGAGGGGGCGCCATGGCTGAAGGGAGGTTGCCATGGTTAGAGCTCACCATCGCAAGAGGGGGGAGGGGAAGAAGACGGCCATTGCAGGTGTGTTGCGGCATGGCGGTGCCCGCTGGCGGGGGTGATGACATGGAGAAGGGGGTCGAGGACAAGCAGGGGGTACTTGACAGCATGGCATGGGGTGGTGGACGAAGAAGGGTCACGGGCCCAGGTGCGTGACTCATAGCGGCTTAATTGCGTCTGAATTTCATGTAGATGAAACTTAGAATACCAATGCACTCAAGATACAGTGGAGAGTATATTTTTTCATCCCCACACATTGAAAATTCAATGAAACTTCATTTGGAGCATTTCATTCCAAAATTTGAGGTTGAACATCCACATCCCAATGGGGTATTAGGATTTCTAGAAAATGTTAGCAACAATTGTTTCTCCAAATAAATTTATTTTGAAATTTATTCAAAGATCAATCTAATGATACTTATAAAAAATATTAATAATATCTTGTATATATTTGTTTAATGTGGAACTATTTGACCTTTTAGAGGTGAGAATAACACTTTCTAGGGCACACAGAGTAATATACAATTACTTGACTTCCAACCTTGAAACATCACTTGTTTTTCTTGACAATGCATTCATGATCTTTATTAATTAAATATAGTTATATCGTTCCAAATACAATTTGTCTTGGTTTGCATGTGCTACACGATTTGCATATTTAATGTAATGCTCAATAGAAATCTCTTGGAACCAGCGTGCAAATAGTGCTTCACTTCATCGTAGATTATAGCCGTCGAGTTCGCCAAAAAAAAAAAAAAATCCCCTGTTGAGGCCAAAAATCAACATACGGGATCACCAATGAGTAGATTGTTTTACTTTCGCAGAAGTGCCATGACTAGTTTTTGAACAGTTTACTATAATTTCAATTATGATAGAGAACCGACTGTTTTTACATTCAAGAACAACAAAGGAGAAGATTAAACAATATAGGCAAGTCACTTTTGCTAATCATCAGCCATGAGAGCCTATATATGCATCAACATTTATCATGACCATTTTTCTGGAGGCTTTTGCCACCACCTATAACCAGAAAAGGGTACTACCTAAATTTTAGTTTATAACAAATATAGATTTGACTTCTTTTTTTTTCTTGAGTCAATATAGATTTGGCTTTGACGGGAGCCGAAAGACCAATGTGCCCAACACGACGGCTTTGACGCTTTTCGTCGAATAGCTTCCGAGCATTTTTACCTGCCTCGCACTCGCCCGACGCCGCCGCGCTCAAGCCGCCCGTCAGGTCATCAGCTGCCTCTCTTGCCATCGACGCATGAAGAAGCCGCCATTCCTGTGCCTTGCTTCGCTGACGTGTGAAGGCAAGGGACTTCCCTGTCCGTGGCGCATGAGTAGGGGTGGCCGCGGAATTCGCGGACTACTGCCACGAGATGAGCTCGCTTCAGACAGAATTGGTGGCAAAAAGATGCGGCAAAAAGATGCCGCTACTTCTTCTGTGCGTTCGGTCCTGGTGGCGCCCTTTGAATCCACTAGTGACACAAGGGTAACGAAGCGATGTTCTGTGTTTATCCTATGTACGTAGTGCTGCTTCAGATTCAGGCTAGATTTACATTTCTTGATAACAGAAAGATAGGAATTTTTTAGTCTAAACAAACTTGGGAGGGAGTTGAATGTAGGCAGCGTGCTATCTGCCTGTTTATGCGACATTGCAAAAGTTAGGAAGTTGTTGGTTAATGCTCTTAAAAACTGCATGGGAAGGCCTCTAAAATACAATGTCTGAACTCGGAAGTATTTGTTCTGAAAAAGAAGCATGCATAACCATAACCCAGGAGTAGGGAGTCTCACTCTCATTTGGCATTGAGGGGCCTCCTAGGTTGCCCCTTTCATAAAAAGGCTGTGGCCCGCCTTGTTTAGCGAAGTTTATTGCCACATTCTTGTATATAAGCTCTTTTTCTTTTTAACTGAAAGACAGAGCTCCTACCATTGTGTTCCCAAAAAAAAACTGAATTACTTGTTACATCTCCATCACCTTGTATGACTATATTTATTTCTTTTGGGAGGTTTACAATTCTGGTTTGAAATAAAAAATCTTTACGTGACAAATCAAATCGCAGCACATTTGGTTATTTGAGTTAGTTAGATTCATATTTCTCAGTTCGGCCTATGCTTTGTGTGGTATATTTAGTATGACTTTTCTCACTAATTCATATGGCAGGTGGTTGTGGGGCTTGTGCTGTCCTCATAGCAAAGTATAACCCAAAGACGGATGAAGTGACTGAATTTACTGCAAGTTCATGCCTGACACTTCTGTACACTATAAATTTCTGTTCAGTTATCACTGCTGAGGGTCTTGGGAATTCCCGAGATGGCTTTCATGCTGTTCAGGAAAGGATGTCAGGGTTTCATGCCTCTCAGTGTGGCTTCTGCACTCCAGGAATGTGCATGTCTATTTTCACTTCCCTTATCACTGCTGACAAATCTAAGAGGCCTGAGCCACCAAAGGGATTCTCAAAACTAAAAGTATCAGAAGCAGAAAAGGCTTTCTCTGGCAACATGTGCAGGTGCACTGGTTACCGTCCAATTGTTGATGCCTGCAAAAGTTTTGCATCAGATGTTGACTTGGAGGATCTGGGCCTTAATATATTCTGGAAGAAAGGTGATAAGAACCCAGATGTTAGTGAATTGCCAAGTTACACCCTTGGTGGCGGAGTCTGCACCTTCCCAGACTTTCTAAAAACTGAGTTAAAATTGTCGCTTGATCATCTGAATAATCCTTGTATTTCAGCATCCAGGGAGGGTTGGTATCATCCGAGAAGTATCAAAGAGTATTATAAGTTAATAAATTCTAGTTTTTTTAATGACTCAGTGAAAGTGGTTGTTGGGAATACTAGCAGTGGTGTACCAGGATACAAGGATCAAGACCTCTATAGTAAGTATATTGAGATAGGAGGCATTCCAGAACTTTCAATTATTGTAAAGACAGAGTCTGGCTTTGAAATTGGAGCAGCTACATCAATCTCTAGGACCATTGAGATACTTAAGGAAGAATGTGAATCTATATCCTCTCCAAACGGGAGTGTGGTTTTCACAAAACTTGCTAACCACATGAGCAAAGTTGCTACACCTTTTGTTCGTAACACAGCTAGTATTGGAGGAAACATTGTTTTGGCACAAAAATTCCCATTTCCATCAGACATTGCAACCATACTCCTCGGTGCTGGTGCAACTGTTTGTCTTCAGGTTGTTGCAGAACGGAGACAAATTACTTTGGAAGAGTTCCTAGAGCAGCCTCCTATAGATGCTACTACCTTACTCCTGAGCATATTTATTCCGCATTGGATTTCCGATTCTGGGACAAATACAAGTTTGTTATTTGAAACTTACAGAGCAGCGCCTCGACCTCTTGGCAATGCTGTTTCATATGTAAATTGTGCTTTCTTGGGGCATGCTTCTGTGGATGAACAATCAGATACTCTTATATTGAGTAATCTGCGCTTGGCTTTTGGTGCATATGGAACAGAACATGCTATTAGAGCAAAGAAGGTGGAGGAATTCCTTACTGGTAAATCACTCACTGCATCAGTTGTACTTGGTGCAATTCAGTTACTTAGAGAAACAGTTGTACCAATGGAGGGAACATCACATCCTGACTATAGAGTCAGTGCAGCTGTTGGATTTCTCTTCAGTTTCCTATCTCCACTTTCTAAAGGCATCCCAGAGCCTGGAAAGTCTCTGAGTAGTAGTTCTGCTGATTCAGCAGATACAGATGATGTCCGTAATCTGCCATTATCAACACGCCGAGAAACATTTTCCAGTGACGAATATAATCCAGTTGGTGAACCGATTAAGAAGTATGGTGTTGAACTTCAAGCTTCTGGTATGTGGTTACATTAGAACTTTTAGTATTGTTGTCAACATATTCTCCAGAATCTTTTTGCAGAGCCAGATTTGAAGTTTCTATCGTGTGATACAGGGGAGGCTGTATATGTGGATGATATTCCTGCTCCAAAGAATTGCCTTTATGGAGAATTTATTTACAGCACGAGACCCCTTGCTTATGTCAAAAGTATAAAATTCAAGTCTTCTTTAGCATCGGAGAAGATCATCTCTTTTGTTTCTGCAAAGGATATTCCAAGTGGAGGACAAAATATTGGATCAACCTTCAAGTTTGGTGATGAACCACTATTTGGTGATCCGATTGCTGAGTATGCTGGTCAAGCTCTTGGCATTGTGGTACTTACCCTATCATCTTTGTAGTATAATCACTCACAGGAATTATTGCCCTCTTAAAAATATCTTTGATAAAACACAATTATGAATATTAATGACCATAATCTGTATTGCTAAATCATTACCTCTACCTCAGATTGCAGAAACACAAAGGTATGCTGACATGGCAGCCAAGCAGGTTATTATTGAATATGACATAAAAGATTTGAGCCCACCAATCATAACTGTGGAGCAAGCAGTGGAAAAGAGTAGCTACTTTGATGTCCCCCCAGAATTGTATCCTAAAGAAGTTGGTGATGTTTCCAAGGGCATGGCAGAAGCTGATCACAAGACCCCATCAACAGAAGTATTTTAGTTCAACAACTTTCCAGAACTGTTAATTTTTAATTTCACTTGCATCATAAATAATGAAGGGAAATTAAAGCATGCAGTTCTATGTGTTCCAAAATTTTAAGTTTTCATCCTGTGTACAGTCTGCTTTGAACTGTACTGGTCATACTCAATAGACAAAGAAACCTTATACATTTGAGAAGCCAAAAGATGAGATAATCCACCTGAGTTGAATGCTATCTAAACCATTACATCTGAAACTTCGGATTGCCGAGTCACTTTTGTAATGGTTACTTCAAAGTAATTGCTAACAGTTGCTACTTCGATGTTAAGATTGAAGTAACAATTACTAATAGTAATTCTCTGTTTTGTTTTGAGGTGATCAATAGTGTAATGTTGGTCACTATTTTTAATGTCATATTTTTTTTTGGAATTTTAACATATAGAAGTTTGAAATTGCATAGTAAGACCCATCAATGTACTTTCACTAGTATACCTATCCTACTTCCCTTTTCATGGAAGCTAAGAGATGATATCTCATGTAGTTTTGTCGACTGCAGGTAAAACTTGCCTCTGAGTACCACTTTTACATGGAAACTCAGACAGCACTAGCAGTTCCAGATGAGGATAACACTTTGGTAGTCTACAGTTCGTCACAGTGCCCTGAACTTGCACAAAGTGTCATAGCAAGGTGCCTAGGTATTCCATTCAGCAATGTGCGTGTCATTACAAGAAGGGCTGGAGGAGGCTTCGGTGGAAAGGCATTCAGATCATTCCAAGTGAGAATAAACAAAACGAGATCATAATAACCAAAATCTTCCATTTTATGAAAATTAATTATTTTTAATATAAAATCTTTACCCTAGAGTATAATTTATTGTACATTTGTATATTTTTTTTTTACTTGTGATGAGGTCATTGCATGTTTAGACCAGGACAAGTTCATTTTTTTTAAAAAACAATCCTTATTATTCTTCAATTAAGAGCTTTTTCTTTAGACTTGGGAACTGAAAAAGGACATCAAAAGTTCACAGCTTTTACACCATCCAAATAAATCTAACTCTGCCTCTTTTATTTGGCCCTGGCAATAAAAAAAGAAAACCCTAGCCCAAAATCAAATTAAGTCTCATTGTCCTTTAGAAGATCTCTAGCAAGTATTTTGGACTTAAGTTGACATAGTTGATATTTCCATCTGTGGTGATTGCATATGACAATCTGCTAATAATACCATGAAATCATAAAATCATAGTATACATTGTCGGATGAGTAATTTGTTTTCCTGAGTAGAAGGCAACTTGGTTTTAACTAGTAAAGTACAACTTGTTTTGACTACTGAAGTAGGAGCAAAATTGGTTTTATGTATTAGCTAGAACATAGCTGTTGCTAGCTGTGTTTGAGATGTACTAGCACTGTAGCAGGTTGGTTACTGTAGCAAACCGACCTAAATGCCTATATAATGACGGAGCTACCTCATGTACTTGTAACCTTTGTGAGTTTAAATAAGGGAACATTACTAGCTCCATTGGTTCCTTTCCTCTCATTATATTTTCCTTCCCATACTCGTTAGTTTGGGCTAGCTATCATACATTACCATCTGTTTCTTACAATGGTACATGCTTGTGCAGGTTGCAACGGCAGCTGCCCTTTGTGCGTACAAGTTGCGACGTCCTGTACGAATGTACCTTAATCGCAACACTGATATGGTTATGATTGGTGGTAGGCACCCAGTGAAAGCTCATTATTCTGTCGGATTCAAATCTGATGGGAAAATTACGGCCTTGCATCTAGATTTATTAATTAACGCTGGGATATCTCCAGATGCAAGCCCCTTAATACCAGGCCTTATTATATCTAGTGTCAAGAAGTACAATTGGGGTGCTCTGTCATTTGACATCAAGCTCTGCAAAACAAATAATTCATCTAAATCAGTAATGCGTGCTCCTGGAGATACACAAGGCTCTCTAATTGCAGATGCTGTAATTGAGCATGTTGCATCTGTCCTGGCAGTGGATGCTAATAGCGTGAGGGAAAAGAATTTTCACACCTATGATACTCTTCAGTTGTTCTACCCAGATAGTGCGGGCGAAGCTTCTACGTACACATTGCATTCTATTTTTGATAGGTTGGTCTCGACTTCAAGCTACCTAGATCGAGCTGAATCCATAAAGGAATTTAACAGTAACAACAAGTGGCGGAAACGGGGCATCTCTTGTGTGCCCCTCATTTTCAATGTAGAGCCAAGGGCAGCCCCAGGAAGGGTTTCCGTGCTTAATGATGGCTCCATTTTGGTGGAGGTTGGAGGAATTGAAACTGGGCAAGGTCTATGGACTAAAGTACAGCAGATGACTGCCTTTGCTCTGGAAAAATTGTGGCCTGATGGAGGTGAAAGTCTTCTTGAGAGAGTTCGTGTTCTACAGGCGGACACCTTGAACTTAATACAAGGTGGACTTACTGCTGGCAGCACTACTTCTGAATCTAGTTGTGCAGCCACCCTCGAGGCATGCACTATGCTGTTTGACAGATTAAAGCCAGTCTTGGATAGGCTGCAGGAGCAATCAGAACATGTCTCGTGGGATACTTTGATTTCTCAGGCAAGTTTATCCTCTTCTAGCTTGTGATCATGCTTTGTACAATAAAATTTCCTTCTGTAGCAACAATCAGAAAATGTCCTATAATGTTATAATGTTTCCATGCAGGCCTCTACAGATAATATTAATTTATCTGCAAGTGTGTACTGGGTACCTGACCAAGTTTCTAATAAGTATCTTAACTATGGAGCTGGTATAAGTGAGGTGCGCCAAAATTCTCAAGACTAATTTATAGCAGTGTAGTTAAACCATGGTTGGATGTCTTATAGGTGATACTCTTTCTATCCAAAATCTTCTGAAAAGTGCAGGTGGAGATTGATCTTCTTACAGGAGCAATTACTTTAATAAGGGGCGATCTTGTGTATGACTGTGGGAAGAGCTTGAACCCTGCAGTAGACTTAGGACAGGTTTGCTGTCGATCCCATTATGCTTCCTGTCTTAACCAATTTTAATTTTGAATATAATTCAGAGATTTATAGACCATAAGAGTGGCTGGATGAGGACAATATAATTTAAGTACACGTGAAATATGAGTCACATTTTCTGTTAATTGTTTGATATAGAATAGACAGAGTTAACTTGTCGGGTGACATTTTCTAATGAAAATGAATTAACCGGTGGGAATTTAATTTTATATCTGCAAATATTGAATTTATTGCATGTATGTATAGTTTTGAAATATTTTTATTAAAATTAAAGGGAGAAAGAATACATCACAGCCACCATAACCTCAATTAAGAGGGGGGTTGCAAAAAAACAATGACGTGATAGAGAAAGACTGAATGTTGCATGTTTCCATATTTTTGCAACATTCTGTCTTAGCAAAGTTTGCAAACATTGTATCTTGCTGACTAGTTATGCCATGGATAGTCTAATGTGGAGGTGCAACAAACTTACAGAACTAACATTGAGCTATTTTGGCATTTTCCTTGTCAAGAGTTTACCTACAAACACTGTATCTTCCTGACTAGTTATGCCATGGACAGTCTAACATCGAGATGCAACAAACTTACAGAACTAACATTGAGCTATTCCGGGATTTTCCTTGTCAAGAGTTTACTCTGCCCTGTTGTGCTCCATATGATCTCTTGAACATGTATAAGTACAGCTAAATACTGGCACAGGTTTTGCAACATATCTAGTGCCTTATTGCGCTCTTGTACATTACTTTGATGGCACAATATCTTATCCATGGAATTTATCTTGCAGATTGAAGGTTCCTTTATACAGGGAATTGGTTTTTTCGTATATGAAGAGTACAATACGAACAGTGATGGCCTGATGATTAGCAACAGCACATGGGACTACAAGATCCCTAGTGTCGACATAATCCCAAAGCAATTTAATGTTGAGGTGCTGAACACTGGATACCATAAGAACCGTGTGCTTTCTTCAAAAGGTACTCACGTTAGTTGTTTCCTCATTGCATTTTAGATTGAAATAGGCTTGGTAGATACCAATCGATTTGTACTGTTTCTGCCAGCTTGTGGTGAACCTGCATTGGTTCTTGCCTCATCCGTTCATTGTGCACTGAGAGAAGCTATACGAGCAGCAAGAGTGGAGTTTCCAAACAGCACTGCTATATCAGGACTCTCACCACTGGAATTTCAGATGGATGTCCCTGCATCAATGACACTGGTGAAAGAACTGTGTGGTTTAGATATTGTGGAGAAGTACTTAGAATGTCTATCTACCTATGAACGTGTGGCTGGGCCGTAATCTAAAGTCATGTTATCTCATAAAAAGAGTGGTGTCATCCTATTGCTTGTTGTTTACAATAAAACATGTGTGTGGCGTGTTGGGGTTGGGGGTGGGGTACGTGTCAGCTAGCACAATATTAGAATGCTTTCGAGTTTCAACCATCTGTATTCATAAATCCTTATTAAAACTACTGAAGGTGTTTATTTTAAGTAATTTATGTTGTTAAGTTTGAGTGCTAGTTTATATACTTAACTTTTCGTTCCCAAACTCATTGTAGGTTTGTTAAGGTAGGGCACACTAGAAAAAACTAAGGTGAACATCATACCATAGTAGTGATGATATTTCTAGCGTAGATGAAGTTTGTATGTATGTTTATGTTCTAATTGACATAATTCACCCTCCTCTTGGCCACAAATGCCCCTACAAGTGGCATTAGAGCTAGGATTCACACCTTTGACAAGGCTAAGCCAATTTCATTGGCAAATTTGTGAAACCAGGTCATTGGTCCTATATAGGCTTCACTGCCTAGTGAATTTTATTGTTGGGAGTGGGGATGAATACTCATAGAACTCCACATGTTTGATGGTTTTTCTTCAATGGAAGGTGATGTTGGAAGCACACCTTCAAGCTAAGGGGGGTTGATGTTTGGTGTGTAGTCAACAATTAGGGCATGAAGAATGAGACTAAGATAGAGACATAATGGGATCCTATTACTAAATCTCCATCCTCCATGGGAAAAAAACATGATGAGATGATCCCCAACCTGTACTCAACAAGATCATCGCTCATAAGCTCGCTCATAAGCTTTGTATGGTCATAGCTAACAAAACTTCTTTAGCAACACCAAGCGTCAAGAGCTTGGCCACTACATGCAAGCACAAGTGCAAGAAAAGAGACATGGTGGCAAGAATCAAGCTTATGAACAAGAAGAGAGCGATGATGATGGTGATGCAAGCTCCTCAAGTGAAGAAGTACAAAAGCTAGCAACAAGATCATAAGCATGTTTGCATTAATTGGAGGATTTGGTACTCACAAGTCTTGACATTGTCCCACTTTATATCAAGAAGGAGGAAGTATTGAAGCAGAAAATCAAGAAAAAGGGTGAAAAAGAGGAAGGATGAGTAAGAGGCTTTCCCTGCCATTCAAGAATGGATGAGTGGTGAAGATATGAGCTCAAGTTCTTGTGATGGTTCAAGCCATCTCCACCATCCTCTACTCCATGGCAAGCCTATTCACCCAAGTCACCACCAACACGCCTAATGAAAATTGGTAATGAATACAATGTAAGTGATGAGTCCTTTAATGATGAAGTGATCTTAATTGACCCGCTTCATGAATAAAATAGAAGATTAAAAAGAAAATCCAAACAAATTTAGGCCCTCAAGGAAACTAAAGAACTTAATGCTATATTTGTCGCTCGTTATGAGTCATTTCTTAGAAAATTCAAATAGTCAGGCAAGGAGCATGATGAGCTCAAATCCAAATTTGAGTGCCCTAACATGAGCCTATTTTGTACATGGATCAATCTAACTCTTACTAAATTCCTATTTCAAAGGTAGATGACTCCACCTTTTGTGATCTAACAACGCCACCTTTTGTGATCTAACAACGTGTAACGAAGCTTCTTGAGAAAATTGTTGTAAAATCGTGTGAAGACTTCAGAAAAGCGGATAAATGAGAGCTTAGGAAAGAGGTGGAAAGGCTAAAGAAGGACTAGCCAGCATGCATGAATTATAAGTATACTATGAAGTATGTCCACCATCCTCAAGGTAACCATGGGAACAAAGTGGAGAAGCATGAGGAGGGAGCAACCATGATATGCTTTGGTGTAGCAAGGCAATATGTTCATCCAATGCAAGCAAGTCAATAAGGAAAACAAGATGGATGGCAATAAGAAGAATGTGAATCCAACCATCAAATCCTCCATCGTGTACACCAGGCACAACTATATAGTAATAAGACCAAGAGCACAACCACTACATATTCAACAAGGTGAATAATGACAAGGTGGTTTATGACATTTGTCTTTTGTTAGCAGGGGCATTTATGGCTTGCAGAACACTATGAACAGGATAAGGCTTAGCGATTAGGAGTGAAAGCATCTAGACCCCTAGTAAGTTTCGGTGATTAATACAATGTAAGATTATTGTGACTAACATGTATTTTGTAGAGGCTATTAGAGTTAGATCACGATAATGGTGAAATCATTTCGATGTTCAAAGGATGACAAGGTTAAGTACAGCTAGTGCTAAGTGTCATTTGGCGTTGGAGAGACACTTAGAGTAGTTAAGACTTTGTTTTTTCCTTTGGCCCTACTATTAAGGGGCGTATGAATGGGTAGCTTGATGTAGATGAGTCTAATGAGTTAGGTGTGATGCACATATGTTCTTTCTAGCGCTAGGAAGCTTAGAAGATGGCCCAAAGATTAGTCAAAGTTAAGCTGTTCATAAAGATCACAAAATTGGAAGTGAACGGAGCTGTTTCTTAGTGACTGGATACTAGCACTTGAATGACTGGACACGTTCGGTCAGTACAAGTGGGGTGCCGGAGTGAATAGACACTACCCCTAGCAGCTCAACGGATGCTCTGGTGCCCTCCGCTTCTGGTCTAGATGCTGGCCAGCAGTGATCAAACTCTAAGACTCGCATAGTCCAGAGAGGTCTAGAGATGAAAAATATTGACCGTACTCGTCCGTCCTTCCGGTCATGGTGGACCGGACCTGCCCGCGTTCGGTCAATGCCTATTAGACGAAGTACATTAGCCGTTGGCTACTGATCGGACGCATCCGATCAACCTGAAGGACATGTCCGACACCACTTAAACAACAAGGAATGCCCCTTTGTGAGGGGGGTTTGTATGGGGGTATTTATACTCCCTCACCTCATTCAATTAAGCTTTCTTGCTCATTCATTCTGCTAATAGACACCTTTGGAGTGCAAGGGAGTGCAAGAGCCTAGTAAGGTCGAGAGATTTGACACTCCTTAGCGTCAACTTTTACTAGCACTTTAAACCTGAAGGAGAACATGAAAACATACTAGTCTAGGGCTTTATCTGAACAAATCCCCCGATTTTGCATATTCTATATTTTCCAGGGGATTTTCCAGAAAAGGATAAAAGAAGGATTTCAATGCATAATTATCACGAAATTGATCCACGTCGAGCAACATCGCTAGAGGACTCGGGAAGGGTCTAGAAGACACATGAAGCAAAGGGGCCCGCAGGAGGATATAAGGTGGGGCCGGCCGGCCCCACCCCTCGGCCGCCCGGCGCCCTAACTCCACCGATCACCGCCGCCTTACGAGTCTTCCTCCCTCGGTTGCGTGGAGTCCAATCGCAAAGATCCCTACGTTGATTTGAGGTCGGTTTGATCCGACGGTGCACATGAGATGAAGACGCGGATCGCTGACGTGGCGGTTCCTTGCCCCCTACTCCACTTCGGCCTATATAATGACGCCCAAGGCTCCCCCCAAGAGGCATTCTACACCCCAAGGCTTCATATTCTTCATTAGATTAGGGTTAGGGTCCCTCTAGTTGATCTAGTCTAGTTCATCTAGTTCTAGCTAGTTCATCTAGATGTAGCAATTAGGAGAGACTAGTTCTTCTAGATCTAGTCTTGTTTAGAGATTAGAGAGATTGAGTAGAGGAGTAGAGATTCTGGAGGAGCTCCGGCATGTCGGCGCTTCTTCGTGGGGTCATATTCTTTCGATTCAAATTTCCTCGCCCGAGCTGCGCTCGAGGTACTTTTGTATTTACTATTCTCGATTCAAGTAAGCGCCGTTTATATTCGTTCTTTAGTTCACATCTCATATTGAGGACTTTGATCTTGGTAATTGCTTGGTTGAAGTAGTATTTCGTAGTGTAGGCGTGGTGCCTAGGCTAGGTTTACTTGTGGATGTCCCCCCGATTAGCCTGGATAGTGGTAGCTCACGTAGGTGACTTTATAGCTAGCGTTGAATCCTCTCGTAGTCCACTTCCCGTTGATAGGATAGACAGGCCGATAGGTGTCCGGTAGGTAGATTACTCGTTTCTTCTCCTATTCAGGTCACTTGCCCGATAAGACGATATTATACAAAAGTTTACCGGTAGTCGAAATTAGAGTACATTAGCTATTTCTCTTTTTTTCTTGATATGATCTATGCCTAATTGTAGGGTTAAGTCTATACACTTTGTCATTATCACAACTGTTCCCCGTGGATACGATATTTAAAACCTCCGGGTAAAATGTGACACCGGTATGATATCTATGCGCTTATGGATAATCCTACTTAAAACTTATTTAAATAGAGTGCGCTAAAAATACCAACAAGCATTTTTTGGCCGCCGTTCTTGGGACGGGTTTGCTGATTTTGACTTAGTTTAGCTTAATCTTGTATTATACTTTTATCTTTTCTTATTTTATCCCAGTCTCTTCAATAATTTTTGTGTTCATCCTTATGGATGCTTTAATCCCTGTTTTTATCCCAGTCTCTTCATTATTTTTGTGTTCATCCTTATGGATGTCTTTAATTTTATTTCTATCTATCTTTATGACATGTGCGAAGCTTTGAGCCACCAAAATCTATGGAACCTATCATAACACTGGCTATGAGCTACGCCCATGTCTAATTAATATGATTCGGGATAACTTATCACTCGAACTAGATACGGAAGTCTTGGTAGCTAAAACACAATCATTCCATTTCCAAGATTTAGTTATCAATCCTAAACCTTTGACTTTCCACTTCGATGATTTAGACTTCAAGTTGGCTAAGATGCTCATAAATCAATGCACATCAAATCTTCTTAGAGAAGCATCTTAGGAAAAGCATTATCTACTTTCTTTCCTTCCTAAAAGACATTGGGAAAGAATACAAGGATGGCATGTTGAATGATGCCATAGAAGGAGAGCTAACCCACTTAGGAATAAATTCTATCTTCTCCCTTTCTATGCCCACATTAAATAACTTTAAACCCATCTCTAAACACATCCTTGACCCCAATGAATCTTTCATGCTCTTTCTACTAAACTTCATAATAAACCTAGAAATCTATTAAGACATCTTAAAAATAAGAATTATGAAGATTATAGGAATACCCAAGAAGAGTAACATCAATGGCAGGAATATGTAGAATATACTAGAAATACATCTGCCATTGTGAAAGAATGGATGGAAGAAGATGAAGCTTTGGCATCTAAACTTGGTTTAAATTCAAATAGTGAACTTAAATTAATTTCTTTAATAAACAAAACTCACCCAAGTTTAGAGAAACCTTTAGAAGAGACCAACCTTAGGAACATCAATTCATGGGGAATCCTAGAAAATAAAACATCCAATAAATGTCATAGGTATAAAATAATAGATATAAACTTGTTGCCTATAGACAACCATGAATAGACACTCTTAGAGTTTGAAAAGGGAGATCACAGTAATGAGCATAGGAATTATCTCATTAACACTTTATCAAATCCATGCTCATATGAGAAATCTCCT
Organism: Chrysopogon serrulatus; assembly: GCA_015844335.1. Lineage (NCBI taxonomy): Eukaryota > Viridiplantae > Streptophyta > Magnoliopsida > Poales > Poaceae > Chrysopogon > Chrysopogon serrulatus. Next base: position 58,332 of record JADLZL010005611.1, on the reverse strand, counting down.
GAATCTTTTGGTCTCTCTAATATTACCGCACATGAGATCTTTAACCCCCTTATTTTACCTGTTTATAAAATCATTAAGAGGGTGGTTGTAGATGCATATGTTTATCATAAATATTATAGATCTCGTTGTAATATGGATATAGGTGCACAAGGGCTAATGTTCTAGAGGAAACCACCTCACCAATTTAAAGTATGATAATCAGAAGGTTTGCTAAGAACAACTTTGTGTCCCAAAATAACCACTCTTAAAAAAAATTCATTGAGCTTGCACCTTTTGTTATACCCTTGTGAATTGAGCAGAGTTATAATTATCAAAATATTCCTTTGGGTATTTTTGTCACTAACCATTTTAGGTTTGAAGTAAGAAAATAACTAATGGCGGCACTGGTATGTCAAAACAACCATTATGCAATTTTGAATTACATCCACTCAAGCTTACATTTACTTTATAAAATTCCAGCTTGGGGGAATGGTCTTATTTAGAAAATTCTATATTGCTAATATTGGTTGTCTCTACCTTTATTCAATTTATTAATCATACTCTTTCATCTCTGTTTGAATAACATTCTATAAACTTTTATGTTACCTTTGCTTGCTATAGTATGTTTAAGGTTTGGAGAAATTTCATATACCTTTTGAATTAGGCATGGTGCTTAGTTTAAACTGTTTTCTTGAGTCATAATTAGACAAGGTGTTTAGTTTGATTCTTGAACTAAGAGGTGTATTGATTTTACTTTCAAAGGCTTTTTGAATTAAGCGTGGTGCTTAGGTTAGAATGCCTTCCTAAGTCAAATTAGACGTGGTGTCTAGGTTGATTTTTGAACTGATAAGATACTGTAGTAGACATTGGATATTTTGAGATAAATTCGAATTAGAGATGATGCGACAGAGTACATGCTTAACTTTAATAACTTTGTAAAAGAAGACATAGCTCATTCATCATGAATGAGAGAACTATGAGCATTAATGATTCATTCACTTTATCTTCTACTACAAGTTACTTTGCTTTAAGTCATGTCTGTATAAAAATATGATTTATGCTAAACAATATTAATATTATCTTTTCATTAAGCATAGACAAAATAAAATACTTGGACAAGCAACCTGTGTTCAAAATCAGTATATTCCTTCGGGTATGTACTGTCCACTAATCTATTGCAGGCATAATAATAATTGGAGTGAAAAAAAGTCAAAAGATCAAAGAAGCAAAAGATGGTAAAAGAATAAATACGACAAAGGAGTCAAGATGTCTATGAACAACTCAAGATGCAAGAGAAGGAAAAAGCATCACTAGTCAATTACTCTTCATCACTTAGTGCTATCACGCTCTAATAATAAAGGTAATATTTTAAGGTAAGTGGTCACTGCTCTTCTCTTGATCTTGATGTTCACATAAATTAAAACACAAACATGTTAGAGTTACAATTTTAATTGATTAACCTAATTAACTCAACATGATCTGTCTTTTAATATTGTTCATAGCACTGTACTCTTAATCTCAGTCTTAACCAAATAAGTTAAAATATTATATTCAATCTTGGGAAGATGATAGTCATACTCATGTGAAAATTTATCCTTCCATTGGTTAAGCAACTTTATTCTTTTCTCGCCATGTGAACTTAAATGTAACATTAAATGCTTAATCTTTTGATCTTACCACTCATGGCATAAATAAATAATTCATGTAACCCTAACTTTATCTTGTTCAATGTGTCTAGGGATAGAGAAAAATAAATAAAAAAATAGATTTGGTTTTGTTGGTGTTTTTCCACCAACCAGAACCCATGCACTTGATCTCTGCCTTGGTTTTGCAAACAGACAACACATCGAGAAAAAATTATTAAATCTACAAGTGAGGGTTCTGTGAACATGTACATTGAGCAAGATGTTTGCCAGCCATAATTAAAAGCTCTACTTCAACCTATTGGTCAAATCAAAGAACAAAAGTGACATCATCATCACTAAAGGTATGCAACATCATAACCTCCATCTCTCAAGATGGAGAGATACACAAGAGTGGAAGAATAAGTTCTGTCGGTAAACTTAAAATTCCGTACCCTTACCATAAGGTAATATGGTAGTTATCTAATTAATTAGTATTTCTATCTACATTAATAATTTCGCTTTAGTATATTCATCTTCATAAATATTAAAAAAGAAAATAAAAATCTTTATTGCTTCATTTACTGCATCATAAAATATTGAAATCCCTACATGAATAAACTTATGGTAACCCTATAGGAATATTTACTGTGGTGGTATAAATAATAATAATAATAATAATAATAATAATAATAGTAGTAGTAGTAGTAGTAGCAGCAGCAAAGATCATCTATGTTTACTTTCTTGCATTATGAAAGAAAAACCTAAGCCCCATAAGAATAAATATTCTATGTGGAGGCATAAAAAAAAATAATAGAACTATATATCATGCACTCACATTTAATTTCTATATAATTAAAATAGAAAATTCAAAAAAAAAAAGAGAATCCTGCTAGAGCCTGTCAATTCAAATCAACTCAAAGAATAATCAATTACTTATTGGTCGACCGCTAACCTATTATTAAATTCGAGCCTCGAGTTTTGGTTTTCTTGTTGGAGTATAATTATGCAGAACAACATTATGACAAGGAGAGAGTCTATCGCTGGCATCCACTAGGGCCGCCGCTGGTTACCTCACTCTAAAGATCATTAACACCAAGAATTGCAAACATCTAGCTTGGGGAGGAGCATCCCCTAGTTATCGTGTAACTATACCTAGGCGATTATCGAGTCTACTTTTTATAGTCATAAAAATACCAAAAATATGTGAGCACATGAAGGTTCACAATAGTATCATAGAAAAATTTAAAAATACCAAAACTATATGAGCACATGAAGGCTCACCCTTAATTAAGAAAAACACAAAAATATTCGGGCACATGAAGGCTCGATGCGATCGAAGGGACTAGCTTGGGGAGATGCACCCCGTTATCATCGTGATTAAGGTATGTCTTTACTATTAATTTTATTTTAGTAAGCTATAGTGTGTGTTAGATTTAATAATTAAAGTATGTTTAAAGAACTCTCTCTCTCTCTAATCTTTTAAAGTGGAAATGATGAATAGTTGCTCTACTGAAATTTCTTTTAAGTGCCTAGTTTTTAACCATGGATTCTCCTGAGTTTGGATATGACTACTTTGATATAAGAATTTACTCTGAACCTGAAATTTGTGGAGGCACACGCTTGAGCTAAAGTCTAGGTAATTGATCGACAATGATACATGAAGGTCTAAGCTACTATCTATCTTATTCTTATCATTACTAAGTTCTGGAGATTTATTTTGAAAACCTAAAATCTTACATGATGAGCTCTTGTATGACAAAATCTAAATTCCTACCAAAGCCATATATGATACATTTAGAATTAGAAAAACCTTTGCACATTTATGCTGCTTGCTTTACATTGAGTTTAGTCAACCTTTGGAATATACCTTATGAGAGTCTTGTCATGCTTTTAAAATCAAGATCACTTACGCACTCCACCCACATATGCATTACTCCTACTCTAGGAAGTAAGCGCAGTCATTTCCACTTTCATCTAGATCCACTTTAAAAATGTTTCTCTCCTACATTAGGAGTAAACACCTAAAAATAGACCCTATAGGACAACCCCCCGTTTAATTGCTCTAAGTTCTTATCATTATCTCTTCAATTATTTATATTCAAAGGATACATGTGGCTATGCAAAAGTATTGAAAAAAAAAAGAGAAGAGAAGAAAAAAAAAAGGGGAGTAAAAGATGGACAAGTGTCCCAAAGATTAAAACAATGGGTACATAGATGCCCGCCTCCCAAATTAAAAAAAAAAAGAAAGAAGAAAAAAAAAAAAGAAGAGAATAAAGATAGCCCATGTTTTCCCCGAAAAAGAGTTCTAAGGAAGAAGATTATTTTTAAAGAGCAAAAGTAGAATTAGGATTAGCCACTAAATACCATATATGCACCTATCCACCATACGCCGCACACATGCACATCTTGATTTGATTGAATGCCTTGATTCTCTATGGATCCATTGTTTGACTTTACAATATATGAATTGCAAGTATGTTCATCCTTGTTATTGCCACTCCTATGAGCACCACTATAAAATACTTAGTTGTAGGAAAGGCATAACATCATTAATGCCTTAAGAGAGAACCATAAATACCACATACATTGAGAGACTTGAGGGTGTCATACAATTAAGCTCGAAGTTTTATTGCGAAAATTTACAAAACTCGGAATATTGGTACTTGAAAGAATTTGAGACATAGTGCTTGACTTGATTGTTCTATCTTTCGATTGCTCAAGATTTATGCACAAGCTGTAAAGCTCCATAGTTAAAGGTAAAATGGGTAAGTTTGAAAGTTAGAGTAGTTTTGTCTAAACCAAAGGAAAATTTATGTTTAAAAGTAAGTGAGCTTAAAAGAAATAAAAGTATTACAAAGAATTCCTGATCCAAGTTTATTAAGAACTAGATTTAGATTGTTTGCCAAGGGACCGGCAAAAAGGTAAGCTTAGGGGTATTGTTGACACTCCTTAGCGTCAACTTTTACTAGCACTTTAAACCCGAAGGAGAACATGAAAACATACTAGTCTAGGGCTTTATCCGACAAATTCCACGAGTTTTGCATATTCTATATTTTCCAGGGATTTTCCGAGAAAAGGATAAAAGAAGGATTTCAATGCATAATTATCACGAAATTGATCCACGTCGAGCAACATCGCTAGAGGACTCGAAGGGTCTAGAAGACACACGGCAAAATGCCGAGGCCCGCAGAGGAGAGAAGGTGGGGCCGGCCGGCCCCACCCCTCGGCCGCCCGGCGCCCCTAACTCCACCGATCACCGCCGCCTTTCGAGTCTTCCTCCCTCGGTTGCGTGGAGTCCAATCGCAGCATCCCTACGTTGATTTGAGGTCGGTTTGATCCGACGGTGCACATGAGATGAAGACGCGGATCGCTGACGTGGCGGTTCCTTGCCCCCTACTCCACCTCGGCCTATATAATGACGCCCAAGGCTCCCCCCAAGAGGCATTCTACACCCCAAGGCTTCATATTCTTCATTAGATTAGGGTTAGGGTCCCTCTAGTTGATCTAGTCTAGTTCATCTAGTTCTAGCTAGTTCATCTAGATGTAGCAATTAGGAGAGACTAGTTCTTCTAGATCTAGTCTTGTTTAGAGATTAGAGAGATTGAGTAGAGGAGTAGAGATTCGGAGGAGCTCCGGCATGTCGGCGCTTCTTCGTGGTCAGTATTCTTCTCGGATTCACTTCCTCGCCCGAGTCGCGCTCGAGGTACTTTTGTATTTACTATTCTCGATTCAAGTAAGCGAAATTTATATTCGTTCTTTAGTTCACATCTCATATTGAGGACTTTGATCTTGGTAATTGCTTGGTTGAAGTAGTATTTCGTAGTGTAGGCGTGGTGCCTAGGCTAGGTTTACTTGTGGATGTCCCCCCCGATTAGCCTGGATAGTGGTAGCTCACGTAGGTGACTTTATATAGCGTTGAATCCTCCGTAGTCCACTTCCCGTTGATAGGATAGACAGTCCGATAGGTGTCCGGTAGGTAGATTACTCTGTTTCTTCTCCTATTCAGGTCACTTGCCCGATAAGACGATATTATACAAAGTTTACCTAGTAGTCGAATTAGAGTACATTAGCTATTTCTCTTTTTCTGATATGATCTATGCCTAATTGTAGGGTTAAGTCTATACACTTTGTCATTATCACAACCGCTCCCTCGTGGATACGATATTTAAAACCTCCGGGTAAAATGTGACACCGGTATGATATCTGCGTGTGCGCTTGCGGATAATCCTACTTAAAACTTATTTAAATAGAGTGCGCTTAAAAATACCTCTTGGTGATCGGCATCACCAAGCTGATTTGGTGGCGGTCGGGAGCTTGGTGATCATCCGGTGGAGCTTGTGGATGATTCAACTCATGGTATGAGCGGTGGTGGGAGATTCACCACGTCAGAGTGACAAAGAATCAGCCCGTAGAGAGCACTAGGTCCTTGAGTGGATCAAGGGGACTATACTCTTGCGAGGGTGCTCCAATGAGGACTAGTGGGGAGTGCCGACTCTCCGATACCTTAAAAAACATCACCATGTTCCTATCCCTCTCTTTACTCTGGGCATTTATATTTGAGCAATTACTTAATGTCTTTACATTCTTAGAATTGCTATGCTAGAGTAGGATTGGAACCTAGTGAGCAAAACTTTTATGCGGTAGAATTATAGAACATACTTTTAGACATCCCCCTCTTAGGCATCTTGATCCTTTCAAGTAGCATATCTTTATAGATTGGGTTGCTGTGTTTTGGAAGCTGGTGCCATAGGATAAATCCTTTTTTCTAAGAATTTTTCCTCTCTTGACATGATCTTTACCTTACCCATTTAAGCTTCCACATTATGCTTGTCTTATGTGACCTTTACCTTTTCTAGGTTAGAATAGGCTAGTCGATAGTATTGGCTCTAGTTGCAAAACTATTTGTAGGTTGGTTATGGTAGAGCGTACTAGAACAAACTAATGTGCACATCATACTAGAATAATTTATGTTCTGTTGAGCCTAGGTTTAATTTTTAAGTGATCCAATTCAAAGCCGCTCTCGAGCTCATGTTGACCCTACATAATGACTTACGTATTATTATCCTAGATGTGATGGAAACATGGGTGGTTCTGATTCTCCTTTCAGGTGGGATCAATGGATTATGAAATTTTACTGAGTATTGTAACAGTGACAAGTTCATTTGGGTCAGGTTAGATTTGAAAGCTTTGCCACACGTTTGGTGTGTCAACTGCAGCCATTTTTAAAAAATATATCAAGGTTGACACCTCCAATAAGCCATACAATTTCTGGTCAACATGTAAATGTTATGATTGAAACATGAAAGTTTGTGGTCTAGTATACTCATGTACCTCCAAACCCACTATATCAACTAAACATCACTACAACATAATAGATTTGTAGGGCGGTTTCTCTAGCCACCACTACGCACTGTCTCTACAAATCGGTGATTTATGGGAGTGGTTGGCCAACCGCCTCTATAAATCGATTTATAGGGATGACTGCTAATTTATAGGAGCAGTTCATTTGGAAACTATTTTTAGGGTGGCTCAATATAGAGCCGCCCCTACAAAAAAGGAAGGTATTGCTATGTTTTTGGTAGTAGTACATATTAGCACTAAGCATTGTGCTCTATCTAACATATTACACAAATTTACCAATAGCAAAAAAAAATCTCCTTTAATAGTGTACTCATGTACATCCAAACCCACCATATCCACTAAACATGATTATCTAACTTCACAAACAACAAGATAGAGCACATGCTCTATACATGAAACATTAATAAACCCTTGTGATCTAGAGAATTTTTACGTTCATATTTATTAAACAAATCAAGTAGCCTAGAAGAGCATTTGTAGTAACTTTCTTTAAAGGGGGTACCATCAATCTGAACACCACAAAAATCATCTTCCTCCCGAGAGACTCGAAAACGTGCCAACACTTGTAGTTAATGGTGGATGCAACATGTTAGGTGATTCAAATCCTTCGTCATGAGTTAAGGCCTGCATAGTGAAGTTGAAATGTGTTGATGTCAGCTCTGGTATTGGTGTATCACCTTCGAGGTACTGCACCACTTGCCGCATGGTGGGTCTTGCACTAATAAATGGATGTGAGCATAAAAGTCCCAGATTTAGAACTAGGCATGCCTCATTGAAATTATAATCATTTCTAAGTCTTGGGTCTACTGTCTCAATTAACAATCCATTATGCCAATGCTCTAAAACCCAATCCATCAATGTATGTTGGGAACCTTGTGCATTTTGCTTAACAGGCCTTTGGGCACAAGTGATCTCGAGAAGAAGTATGCCAAAGGCAAACACGTCTGTCGATGGTGATGCTTTACCTGAGCGTACCAACTCTGGGGCTAGATAACCCATGGTGCCAACCATATGTGTGGTCTGTGGATCGGTGCCATGATCATACAACCTTGAAAGACCAAAGTCACCTATTCTTCCATTCATTTCACTATCAAGGAGTATATTGCTTGGCTTAATGTCTCGGTGGATGACTACTTTCTCCCACTTCTCATGGAGGTAGAACAATCCAAATGCAACACCCTTGATGATGTGGAACCTCTGGGCCCAACTCAATGTTGGTTGGCCTTCTAAGTACAAATACTTATTGAGACTACCATTTGACATATAGTCATACACCAAAAGAAGTTCACCTTCTCGCCTACAATAGCCAAGTAGGGGGACAATGTTGCGATGTCGAATCCGACCAATACTAACAACCTTAGCAATGAACTCCTTCATCCCTTGCCTAGACTCATGGGACACCCTCTTCACAGCGACCTCAACTTTGGACTTTGGAAGAACCCCTTTGTAGACTTTTCCAAAACCACCCACACCAAGTAGATTCTTTTTCCCGAACCCACTTGTGGCATGGAATAATTCCTTGAAGGAGAATCGGTGTGGCCCAAAATCAACTTCCCAATCTTCCCTTACCTCCTTATACCTTAATCTTCTATAAACAAGTAGGACAACGACAAGCCCAACAGCAAAGACAAATAATCCAGTGGCTATAGGCAGGGTGATCTCTAGGACCTTGGAACGAGGCTTTGGTCCAAGTTGTGGTAGCTTTGGCAGCTTGGATACATCAATGGTTGGGGCAGGTCCATTCATAGCAAAGCTCCAGCCAAGAACACAGTGCCGTGTGCTTATTGCACCAGTTGTTGCTGAGAAACCGATGTAGGATTTATCTTTGAGAATCGCTGAGAGATTATAGACAGTGAAAGCGTAGGTCTTACAGTTTGGTCGCTCCCCACAGAGCTAGTTTCACTTCAATCTGTGTGGTCTCTCCCATCGTAGTCTCCGCCCACACCTGCATTGCCTTCCCACTAATCGAGTCAAGTTATTGAAAGAACCACTATTGTCTTCATAGTATCCAGTGTGATGGGCTTGCAAAGAAGTGAGACTATTGATGTTGATGCCTACGTGGTTGTTGTCGATGTCCTTGAATTCATCATTTTGGGTAGTATCAAGCTCGACAGCGAACATGTGGTTGGTCGTGTTGCCGTCGTTACCGCTGTTAAGGAGGCCTATGTATTGTGCCCATGTGTTTGAGAGGTTCTTGGTTGGGGCAACAAAGAAGGCCATGCCGTCGGCACTAATGTCAGCATGGACAGAGAGGATTGCGAACACAAAGGAAACTGAGAAGGATTTCACTGTGCCATTGGGCTGCTGGCTGAAGTTCAATGGAGTAGGGTAAAATGCGTGGCCTAGATTGACTGTATCATTGGTGAGCTCAAGGAGGCCGTCTGGTGTGACTAAGGCGTTGCCATCAAGGGTGAGGTTAACTCTGGCAAAGCCATTGTAGACAAACTGGTCATCACTAGCTGCAAAATCCGAAAAGGCAAAGACAAGGGAGATGATGAAGCTCAAGAAGAAGAAGGACCTTCGCTTCATCTGATGCATATCTGATGATTTGAAGCTTGGCCATTGGGCAAAAAGATTGAAGAGCTGAGTTATAGTAGATTGTCAAATCTTGTGATGGGTGATGGGTGGGTGTTTCTCCTTCTTGTCCTCTCTCTCTCTCTCTCTCTCTCTCTCTCTCTCTCTCTCTCTCTCTCGTGTGTGTGTGGTTTCTCCCTCTTTTCCTTTCCCTCTCTTATTCAATCTCTGGATGGAGCAGAGAAGAACAGCTATCTTAATAAATTATGGCTTAGCTTACAGGGGTTGCTGCTATATATTTTCTTTTCTGTTTGCACCTTTTAGATACTATTAGATACAAGCACGCTGGAGAGTCAATATACTAACGCTGAACATGACAGAGCATACCTGACTCTTCGACGACATCTTGTGGTCTTAGTAGCTGGTCATTCCTACCTACTCCATACAGGTAGAGAAAAGAAAAGAATACTCCCACAGTCCCAAAATGAATGACGTTACATGATACGTGCTAGTTAAACTTTCTCAAGTTTTGACCAGCTTCATAGAAAACGTTAACAAAATTTATATCATTAAATAATTTTATTATGAAATATATTCTACGATTCATTTTTTGGTACTAATTATCTATTATAAATATTAATATTCTCTTATATATAATTAGTCAAAGTTTAAAAATATTTGACTGTTTCTCGAGAAGTGGCATTCTTTTTGGATGGAAGGAGTATTATTGCTCTTCCTTTTTATAATTTGCCCCAAATAGTACTTGCTTTGAAACAACCTAGTATGATATATAGATGCCCACACTTTTAAAAACCACTTTTAAAACAAGGCAATCTTGACCTAATAAAAAAAAAATTCTCAGTTCGTTCATACACCAGAAAGGTCTTTCAATCCCATTCATATATACTAGATGTGATTAGAACACACTAATACGTGAACTTAGGAACTAAATTTAGTATCAAAATGATCACGGAATAGGGATACCCTCTTCCTTGACTGATGTAAATATTATGATGACTAACTATTGAAGTGTGTACACTTACACTGCTGATTAGTTCATCCCGAATTAAACGTTCAAGCTCATTTGAAAGGTGGAAAATTCATTTATGCTCCCAGCACGTAGAGCCACCTAGTCCTTAGATGTTGTAGAATATATATGAGCAACAAATTAATTTATTTCATTGTGCTAGCAACTCAATACTTCAACAATAACTGAAGCAATTATTGTCGCATCAAAGTCAAGTGTAATGAAAATGACTTCAACATAAGTTCATTTGAGTTGAATTTTTATTGAGGAACTTATTTGTCTGCATGCGTCAATTAGACAAGCTACATGATTATGTATCCGTGTCCTGGAACACTATCTGCATGTGCGTTACGGCATCGATCGAGCAGCGGTTCAAAGGTAGCCTAGGTTCAAAGGCACGTAGATCCAAGAATATGTTCAAAATTGACCGAAGAGATCATCTAGATGAGAAGGATGTCTTCGCGTAACTAACTAATCACCAAGAGAATATAATTAGTTTAGGTGCAGTAGGTCTATATGATACTAGTAGGATGCCCCGCGCGTTGCTGCGGGTATGAAGTAGAAATATAAGAGATTTATAATGGTCGAAACTATGAATTAGTAGATACATATATATGGATATAGTAGGTCAATTATGGAGGTTGTATCCATTGACATACATGGTCTAGATTATTTGAACTGGCCATCACCCAAATCTCATCTACCTAAACCTCCACCCCTACTATACTTGAGGGTCATCCCCCTCCTAAAATTTAGGAGTTTTTTTCATAAAATTATGCATGTTTCGGAGGACCACATCTAATCCATGTGATATGTAGTTTTGCTAGGTTTTTGCTTACAAACGGGTTTTTGCTTACAAACGGTTTAAATCATCAAAATATATCCATGTGCGGTCTTGTTTTGAAGAGTTTATTGCGAGGAATACCATGGTGCAATTGGATTTTAACTACCATACTTGGTTTAGGTGCTACGACTTCTTTTCGATTTCAAACGAAAAAGTTAGTGGGAGATAAATGAGCTTTAGTGGAGGTAATTCCTTTGATGATGTCAGCTGACATCACTTTTGAAGTTTCGACCAATCAGAAGCCGAAAAATTAGTTAGTGGGGATTAGGATTATAGGAGTTATAGATTGGGGGGAAGAAATCGTCAAGACAGCATATATGTGTTCATGAGACAAAAACTTTGTAGAAGTCTGTCTTTCTGGTCAAATTATTTTTCTAGACCTCTGCAATATGCCCACTGAAATGCATGCAACAAAGTCGGTTCATTAGTTGTGCCACTGGTTCCGAAGAATACTACTATAATCTGGAGCCTTGTTTGGTTTAAATTTGATTCCTACTCTGTTTAGAAAATACTCCATCTTTTCACAAAAGAATAAAATTCTCATTTTTCAAAAAAGTCAAACCATTTGAAATTTGACTAAATTCCTATGAAGAACTATAAGCATTCATGATTTAAAATAAGTGCCATTAGATTAGTTATAGAATATTTTTTCATTATAAATTTTTTTTGGAGACATCACTACCATGGTGGAGTTCTCCTAGTATTTTTAAGTAGCAATAAAACACTACAATTAGTCATAGCACATGAGAATTCTCACTAGGAGGCATTTACTGATGAAAGTTTTATACTAAATTTTGAATACCAAAACACTATAAGATCATAAGCCCACCTCACTAGGGGAAATTACAAATTCTAGTTCCTAATAATGTTTAATATAAACCTAGTTAAATTAAGCTAATTTGACCGAGACGCATTTCATAATTACATTGTTTTGCGGACGGAGGTAGTATGGCAAACTGCAGCATGAAAAGCATCACATTGTACACGCCATGCATGCTGTCGTTATCACACTACCACTCTCTTAAAGTAGGTGTTTCTGACAGAAAATTTGTTTGTGCATTATTTATACGTAAATTTTGTTCATTTATCATCATTTATCTTTAAAATTGTGATATACGTGTGGGTCACCATTACATCAGATTATTTTTTAAAGATTTTTTATCTAATGCCAAATTGTCACATACACATACTTCTAAAATTATTGCCTTCCAATAGTGATTGAAAATGTAAATAATAATTACATTTGTTTTTTATTTAAATATTTGCCTTCCAATACACATACACTTTACAATAGTGATTGCAAATGTAAATAATAATTACTATTTTATTAATGCAAAAATATATTGATCAATTAATAATTCTAAAATTGTTGCTTTTGGACAGGATTTGTATTGGAAGGCAAATATTTTTTATTCATCGAGTACCCGATTGATCTCAATCTTGTTATTAGGGTCCACTTGCTTAAAAAATTCAAGTCATTTCGATGTAACCTTTCATCATAAAGAAATTTCATTTTAAACGATGGAGAAAAAGAAAACATGATACAAACATCTCAAGTAATTAATAATTGTCACACAACTAATCTCTGATACACACAGTGTCAACAAAATATCTCTAATTAATACACACTATTTATTAAACATTACTAGTTTTCAAGCGGGCACAAATAGTGATCTTCTTTTTTTGACGTATGTTCCTTGGTCATGATCTTGACATAACCATGGAGTGTCCTCGGCATTTATCATGATGCTCGGATCTTTGGTCACATTGAAAGGCGTGATTCGGTCATCCCTTTCATAATCTTCCTCAAATATCCGACTTGTCCTCAATTCCCACAATGTTTCTTTTCCCCGAGAGAACTATATGACGTTTTGGCTCATTCGTTGAGTTGTTGTCATTTTTCCCTCTCTTTTGTTTTGACGACATGTCTTTCACATAGAAAACCCGATTCATATCGCCAGCAAGGACGAATGGTTCACCTTTGTAACCAACATTGTTGAGGTCCACTTTGTTGTTATTCCATAGTCTTTGTCAACCGTTACTCCGCCCCCGTATTCTTGATCCATTGGCACCGAACAAAGGGACTTTGAAATTAGGTGCGTAATCTAGTTCCCAAATCTCCTCTATGCGCCATAATATGTTTGTCTGTTTCCATTCGGTCGGTGGCGTCTCACGCCAACCCCACCTGTTTTTTGGTTCGTGCTTTTTTATCTTGGCCTAGGGTGTAAAATGTATTTCCATTTATCTCGCACCCTTTGTATGTGAGGATGTGCCATGATGGTTGCCTAGCCAACAAATATAGTTGCTCATCAATCTGGTCATTGCCCCGACATTCTTTTCATAACCAATCACCGAAAGTGTCCATGTCTTGACGCATAAGCCAAGCTTCATTCTTCTCTCGGGAACCGGGATCGTAGAAAGTCCTTGTGTTTCTTGACATACGGCTCCACCACGGATGAGTTTTGAAGAACGTGTAGTGTGCTTTATTGAAACAATCGTCCCCCCGTATCGATGTAGGTTTTCTTTCCAATCGTTCTCTTTCCGCCGGTCTCCCTCGTGTCGTGATTCAGGGAACACCAATTGGGTCAAGCTCGGGGAATGAATTCAACACGTAACTCAATGACCTCCTCTGTCCCATAGCCCTCTCGCGATGCTTCCTTCCGGCCGAAAGCACGCCGGTGGACATATTTCTTCAGGACTCCCATAAACCTCTCGAAAAAGGAAACATATTATGCAGAACACAGGGACCAAGAATATTGATCTCCTTGACCGGATGAACTAGGAGGTGTGTCATGATATCAAAGAAGGATGGAGGGAACACTAACTCAAAGCCGACAAGACATTGAACCACATCATTCTCAGAGAGCAGCAAGTTCCAAAGGGATTAATTGCCTTCTAAGAAATTGCATTGAGGAATGCACATAGCTTAACGGTTGCTAGGCGTACATGTGGAGGTAGAATTCCACTTAATGCAACCGAAGCAATTGCGTCATAAGCACATGGCGGTCATGCGACTTTAAGTGCAGAAATTTCTTCTCGGGCACATTTATTATACCTTTTATATTAGAGGAGAATCCAGATGGAACCTTGATGTTTGCTTAAGCATTCAAACATGATTTCTTTCTCTTCATTGCTAAGAGTGTAGCTAGCGTGTCTTAAATATTGGCGTCCATCATCTGCCTTCTCGGATGCGGGTTGTCTCGCTCTTCCATACGCCGCAAGTCTTGTCGTGCTTCAAGTGAATCCTTAGGCTTCCCATACACACCCATGAATCCTAGAAGGTTCACACAAAGATTCTTTGTCAAGTGCATGACGCCGATCGCATTACGGACCTCTAGGACTTGCCAATACGGTAGCTCCCAAAATATTGACTTTTTCTTCCACATGGGTGCATGACCACGCATCTTTTGGAACCGGTTGGCTGCCCCTGTCCCTTACCAAAAAATTACTTTCACATCCTTAACCATCTCAAATACATCTTCTCCAGTTCTTTGCGAGGCTTGAGTCGGTGGTCCGCCTTTACCTTTAAAATGCTTGCCTTTCTTTCTAATCGGGTGATTCACGTAAAAGAAATCGACGATACCCAAGGTACCGACGACCTTTCTGCATTTTTTTCAAATATATACTATCAAGGTCATCAAAACAATGTGTGCATGCATTATATCCCTTGTTTGACTGCCTACGAAAGATTACTTAGAGCAAGCCAATCATTGATTGTCACAAACAACAAGTGCTCGCAGGTCGAAGTGTTCCCGTTTGTACTCATCCCACATACGAACACCTGTTTCGCTCCATAAAAGTAGAAGTTCTTCAATCAATGGCCTTAGATACACATCAATGTCATTGCCCTGTTTGCTTTCGCCCTTGGATGAGCACCGGCATCATAATGAACTTTAAACTTCATGCATAACCATGGAGGAAAGTTGTAGATACATAGTGTAACAGGCCAAGTGCTATGACCACGCTCTCGCTCACCAAAAGGATTCATACCGTCCGTATTTAGAGCGAACCTCAAGTTTCTTTGCGTCTTTTGCAAACTCTAGAAACTCCCTATCTATTGCTCTCCACCGAGACCCATCGCCAGGGGTGTCTCAACATGTTGTCTACCTTACGGTCTTCTTTGTGCCACCGCAACAACTTTGCATAGTCCTTGTTTTTCGAAAAGACGTTTGAGCACGAGGTATTATAGGAGCATACCACATAACCTTTGCGCAGGATTTTCTTCCTAGGACGTTCTTCCCCCTCAACATCGTCGTGGTCATCTCGCCTCGATCTTATACCGTGATGCTTTACATACGGGGCATTCCTCTAAATTCTCGTAGTCCTTGCCACGGTATAGGATGCGGTCGTTAGGACATGCATGTATCTTCTTCCGGATTTCTAATCCCAATGGACGACGACCTGTTTTTTGCTTCGTGCGTAGTGGTGGGCAACTCATTAGGGTTCGGAAGCATCTTTTTTTGGATCTTCGATGAATCGTCCAAATGCCTTATCGGATACACCATTCTCAGCCTTCCATTTCAACAACTCCAGTGTTGTACCCAATTTTTTTGCCCATCTTGGGCGGATGGGTATAATAATTTCTTGTGATCTTCTAGCATGCGGTCAAACTTTGCCTTCTTTTTTCACTTTCACATTCTTTCTTTTTGCATCACGAATGGCATCACCAAGAGCATCACCTTCACCAGAGCACCTCCCTCTTCTTCACTTCTCCCATTGCTTGTATCATCGAAGCCACCGAATTGAGAGATAAGGTCGTCGGGGCTCGGTTGTTCTTGTTCTTCTTCACATTCTTCCATCATTATCCCGGTTTCTCCATGCTTGGTCCAACAAATATAGTTTGGCATGAAACCCGACTTCAATAAATGTGAGTGAATATTTCTAGAGCTAGAATATTCCTTCAAATTCGACACAAAGCACATGGGCAACGTATGAATCCATCCCGCTTGTTTTCCTCGGCCACTCTTAAGAAATAATGCACACCATCAATGAATTCTTTGGAGCGGCGATCGGCATTGTACATCCAACCACGTGTCATTATCTGCATTACAAAATAAAGTATGATAAGTTTCTAATTTTTACTACAGAAATAAAAGTAACAACTTAATTTAAATTTCTTTATTTCTAATTCTTTTCAACAAGCAAAATATAAAAAACACCAAAGTTCTCTATTTATCTAAATAATCAAGAAATTTGGTAGGCATACTAGTTATAATTAACTAATTAACCAGGTCACAAATTGCAAAATAATGTATTATAACAACTTAATTTTTTTATAAAGAAATGAAAGTAATAAATAACCTAAAATTCTCTATTTCTTCATTTTCTAAACAAGCAAAATTAAAAAACACCAAAGTACTCTATTTCTCTAAATAATCCGAAGTTTGGTAGGCATACTAGTTATAATTAATCCGGTCACAAATTGCAAAATAATGTATTATAACCTTAAATTCTCTATTTCTATTTTTTCTAAACAAGCAAAACTAAAAAACACCAAAGTTATTTATTTTTCTAACTAATCAAAAAATGTGGCATGCATACTAGTTTAAATTAACTAATAAAACCAATCACAAATTGCAAAATAATGTATTATAACCTTAAATTCTCTATTTCTATTTTTTTTTCTAAACAAGCAAAACTAAAAAACACCAAAGTTATTTATTTTTCTAACTAATCAAGAAATGTGGCATGCATACTAGTTTAAATTAACTAATAAAACCAATCACAAATTGCAAAAATAAAGAATTCTAAGTAACTAACTAACACATAACCTAAAATTCTCTATTCTTATTTTTCCTAAATAATCCTTCAAATGTATTATTTATAAACAAAAGTATAAACCAAAGTATCATCAAATGTTATTTTTTAAAAAACTAATTATAATGAGAAACCATAAATTTAGTATTTTTCTAACTAAACCAAAACATATGGTACACATAATAGTAATAAATGGTGTATACTAATTTTTAGGGTCTTAATTATAGTTATCTACATTGAAATATTCAAACGATGAAGTGATTGGAGTCTAAAATAGAATCAAAAAATTAAAAAACACATGTATAACACCACAAAATGAGTTACGCTGTCGCTAAAACTAGAGAAGATGAAGTTAGTAACCTTTAAACAAGAAAATGACGGCGTAGAAGTGACAAAATGAATCAATGGCTGGAGATGTGAGTAAGAACCAAGCAAGAACACATGAAGAACAAAGAACAATGGTGAGCTCGGGCTCGGTCGAGGAGGAGGAAGAAGGATTCAAATACGGGCGGGAGGATTTAATCCCGGGCTTTAACACCAACCGGGACTAAAGGCCAATCTTTAGTCTCGGCTGGTGTCACCCACTGGGACAAAACCTTTAGTCCCGGTTGGTAACACCAACCGGGACTAAAGGTTGGCGTTTAGTCCCGGTTGGTGTCCCCAACCAGGACTAACAGTCCCCACTGACAACGTAGCCGTTGGGCATGGGACTTTTAGTCCCGGTTGGTAACAACAACCGGGGCTAAAGGTGTTTTTAGTCCCTGGCTCATTATTTGCGGGAGCTAATGTTGATTTTGGCCGAGTGACCAAAGGCCTGTTTCTGTAGTAGTGTGATGTGCCCATCCTCCAGATTTTTCTCTGAAAAAATCAACAGCTAATGTCAGCATTGGACTAATGTGCCTTGTGTTGTGTCCCAGTGGCATGCGCGTGTTTGGACTTCGCTATTTCACTTCCGTGTGTAGTCTAAAGCTACTGCAATATAGTCGCGCGTCACTTTTCTATCAGAAGACCAAAGAAGGCTTTGATCGAAAATGCGTAGTGCGTGCCTAGCCGCTACTTCTGATTCCAGATCGTTTATAAGGGGCTGGAGTTTATGACATGTGTTTATTTCGTAGAGAATTCTGATGCTAATTCTTCAAAAAAAAAAAAAACCAAAAGGACTGGAATACAAAAGAATAGTGGACGCCCCTCCTTGTGCTTAGGTCCCTTGCCATCTTGCCCTTCAGGCCTTCATCCCCTTCCCTACTTTAGGGTTCAATAATTTTTTTGGAATTTCATGATATGAACTTTTTAAAAACAATATTATTGATTCATATAGTTCTATCTGTCTAAAGACATTTCAAAAAAAAACTTGTTCGTCGTATTTTTTTATGTATACAAGAACTATGATGATCATTGAGCCTCAAACGAACAAAGGTCGCTGGCACTTGTTTTATTTTCTTGCGTTCTGAAATTGGATAATAAATTCGGAGGAATTAAGAAAATCTATATATTCAAGTTTCAAATGAATAATTTGTTTAGATAATGGAAAACTGGCTTCAGCGTTCTTCGAAGATAACCATCAGTCCACACAAAAAATTAAAGAAAACACACCCAGCGTTAAAACTTATTACGAAAACACATGAATACATATTTATTTTTTGAAAGGGACATGAATATATATTTAGGATGTTAAACCTTAACATATACTCCGATGGTGAAGGGAATATACTCCGATGGTGAAGGGAAAACGTCTACTACAGACTACATACATGCATATCAGTATATCATTACCCTGCTTTGTGACAGTTTTACATGGCCTCAGTATTTGTTGCCACAGTACCTCATCTTCCACCAGAAACAACAGAAGTTGTACCAATGCTTGCTGTCGATCCTGTGACGAAGTCATCAAATCCTTCATTCTGCATTATGGTCATCATGTGAAAGCTCATATCTGTTGGTGTCATCTCCGGTAACGGCATCTCACCATCAAGGTACTGCATGACCTGCCGTGTGGTGGGCCTCGAGTTGGAGAATGGATGAGAGCATAACAGTCCTAGCTTTAGAGCCAAACAAGCCTCTGCAGTGTTATAGTTTCCCTGAAGCCTGTTATCCACTGTTTCTAGCAGTGATCCACTGATCCAACGCTCAAGAACCCAATCGACCAACATACACTGACTTTCTTGTGAGTTTCCACTGATAGGCCTTTTGCCACATGTGATCTCAAGAAGAAACATGCCAAAAGAAAATACATCAGTAAGAGGTGTTGCCTTGCTTGTATGTCCTAGCTCTGGAGCAAGGTACCCTATTGTTCCAACGACGTGTGTGGTTTGTGGGTCAGTGTCATGGTCATATAACCTAGCAAGGCCAAAGTCACCAAGTCGTCCATTCATATCACCATCTAAAAGAACATTACTTGGTTTGATATCCCGATGGATGACAACTTTCTCCCACTCCTCATGGAGGTAGAGCAAACAAGATGCAATGCCCTTGATGATATGCCACCTATTAGCCCAACTCAGAATTGGCTTCCCTTCTTCACCATACAAGTACTTGTCAACACTTCCACTGGGCATGTACTCATACACCAAAAACAGCTCACCTCTTCTTCTGCAGTAACCAAGAACACGCACAAGATTGCGGTGCTGGATACGCCCAATGCTAACAACCTCCGCTATGAATTCCTTCATGCCGTGCCTAGAATCATGGGATACTCTTTTCACTGCTACCTCCAGTTTAGACACCGGAAGGATACCCTTGTATACCCTCCCAAATCCTCCAATGCCTAACAAGTGCTTGTCCTTGAATCCTTCTGTTGCATAGAACAAATCCTTGTAGGAGAAGCGGTGCGGTCCAAACTCAACTTCCCTATCTTCTCGCAACTCAGCATACTTCAAATGCCTCCGGACGAGTAAGAACACAACAGTGCCCACAGCGAGGACAAACGCCGCTGTTGCTATTGGTAGAACAATTTGCAATACCTTGGATAGAGGCTTCGGGCCCATACGTGGCAACTTCGGTAGCTTAGAAATATCAATGGCTGGAGCAGGACCATTCATGTTGAAACTCCAGCCAAGCACATAATGCCTTGCATTGATTGTGCCAGTTGCAGAGGAGAAGCCAATGTATGCAACATCAGTAACAACACTTGTAAGGTTGTAGGTGGTTGTGAACAGCGGCTTTTTAGGTCGGGCAACCTTCAATGGAGCCATGGTAACCGTGATGCTTGAAGTCGTGTCATCATAGTCCATCCACACCTGCATAGCCTCACGGCTAATCAGACTCAAGTTGTGGAATTTACCATCCTCATCAGCATAGTAGCCAGCAGAGCTAGAATTCAGTGATTTGAGACCATTGACATTGGCGCCGGCATGGTTGGCATTGATGTCACTGAACTCCTTGTTCTCGATGGTGTCGAGCTCGACGGTGAAGAAGTGGTTGCTGGTGTTGCCGTTGTTCTGGATGTTGGTGAGGCCTAGGAACTGCCCAGGCAATGCGCCCGAGAAGTTTCGGCTTGGCGCCACAACGAAGGCCATGCCATGGGCACTTAGATCGGTGTAGACGGACAAGATTGCGAACACAAAGGAGGTGGAGAAAGAATGCACTGCTCCATTTGGCGACCTCGTGAACCGCAGTGGAGTCGGGTAGAAGGCATGGCCTTTGAGCTGATCTGTTCCATTGGTGAGCTCAAGGAGGCCATTTGATGTAACCGTGGTAGCTCCGTCGACCACAAGATTATTGCTAGAGAAGCCGGAGTAGACGAACTGCTGGCCATCATCCATAGTCAAGGCTGCTAGTAGGTTCAGGCTGAGAAAGAGGAGTTGTAGAAGCATGGCCACAAGCTCTGTCGGTTTTTGCACACACACAGGGCAATGCTAGTTTTCAGTAGTGGTATTGCTATGGAGACGGGGTCGGTAACAATTGTGGTGTGAGTGTATTCAGCATATATTGAAGCAAGGCTGGTTGTCTACTTGACAATATATCTTCTGCGCTAGTGACTAGCAGCATATGTATGTTTTGTGCTAGTCAGTGCCGTAGCTCAGCTCGATGCCACAATAGTTGCATTAGATTCCTCACATGCCTTGTTTTTCCGCTAAGAATTGTGATCTGTATCTATCATAAGTAATACAAATAAAGTTTTAATAAAAATAAGTTTCTGTTCAATACTTGCAGGAGAGGATGTCTCAAGTCAATATTCTAGTCATGGTTAGTTCAGGGTATGATGATGAGGTCAAGGCAAAGAAAAGCTGTCATTTTCTTACCGAGTAAACTGGATCCACTGCTGCATGCATGGAGAAGTAGGCAAAGTCAACAATTGTGCACACAAGTCTTGTAATTTGACCGAAGAAAGTGGAAATTAAGGAAAGTTGAAACTAAGGTAGGACATTCAAACCATTTTTTTCCTTAATTTGAAACTAAATGGGATCGAGAGTCCTTCATGAAGTAGTCATTTTCATTATCTAGCGTGGAAGATCAAAAAGCTATTGCCATGGATGACTTTTTCAATATAATGCAACTTGTCCTGAACGCATGCACTGCAAGAGGAGTCCAACAGCAAGCTAACTAGTCAAGCTTGCGGACTGCCAGATTGAGAGGTCCATCCACTGTTGTTCTTGACCATAATCCACGACACAGCCCATGCCATACGTAGGCTTCACTGCATTCTTGACCATGTTTAACTACTTGTCCGGCCAGGCCATGCATTTGGACAACTAATTGGACAAGCCCAAGAAACTTTTATGCTGGAAAGAATTTGGCCCACCTTAGCTGGCCAATTCGGTTTATAACACATATATACGTGATAATATTTGCAGTTAACATATTTTAAGGACTACTTGTATATATATAACATATAGAAACAGATATTTGGAGCTCACTTCAAGAGCCAATTATTCCTCCACAATAGTATAAAACTAATCATGGGAAATGGGCAAATCCACGGGAGTTATACATGGCTGTGGAAATCTGCTTGCCAACCAAAATATAAAGTCTTCTTTGGTTACTCGTTGCTAGGTACAAAGAAACTTCGAGAAGAAGAAACATACACCTGGGTAGTTATGATTGCGTCCTTTGAACTTAGAAGACTTTAGGACATCTCTTCCTGCTAGAGTACTCTTTTGTGAGAAATTTTTGGAATCTTCTTTTATTGTGAGACTTGGTAACACCCTTAAATCCTGTACGAATATATAAAAATGCAAGCTCTTATGTCAAGTCAAGGACTTCAACCTAGGTGTGCAAGTTCCACCAAATGAACCTAACAAACTTATCATTTGGGATCTTGTTGGTACAAACCTCCCTGCAACAATTGATGTGTCATAGGTGCTACAGATCATCAAAGATAAACTCAACTCCCCCTTATTTACTAATGCAAGCATTGTAATGTGTTGGACAATTTGGACATCTAGAAATGACTTGATATTCAAGGAATTCCAGTGAATATTCAAAGTTCAAACGGAAATGATAGGAAGCAGGTCCGTCTAGACGCACCGAAAGCAAGCGGGTACGGTGGAGGACAGGCCTTAGTGTGCCGCCGCCGTCGTTGTGCTATCGCAACACTGCCCGACAACCAATACCCAGCGGCCTTAGAAAGGGAGGGGCCTGGCGGCGGTCGGCCTGACAGTGGAGATGGTTTGACCGGCAGTGAGCTCGGCGGCAAGGGCACCCTAGCCCCGAGCAGGTGGGGGCAAGACAACTGGTGGGCGGTGTTGCTGGCAAGGGTGACAAAAGTGCATGGTTAGGGAAGAATATGGTTGTGGTTGTGACGCCATTGGTGGGCGGTGAGGTGGCCATTGACAGCCGGGGCAGCGCGGCGTCTAAGGTGGCAACAGTCGGCTGGTCGAAAGGAAAGCCGATTGGGATGGATGGTTGGCGATCAGGTAGACGGTGGCTAGGGAGGGTCCAAGATGGTGATAGGCACGGAGGAGGAAGGATAACAGTACACCCTAGTACATGAAGTTCCCGCGCAAGAGTATTCCAGGGTTTGGAGTAATTATTACGAAGTTATACTATGAAAGAAGTAAAGTCATGGAGTTAGTGGATCAATCTTCCAGCCCTTTTTATTAGGAGTTGGGAGCCCCTGAGTTTAAATTAATTAAAAAGCCTAAAAGGTGTTCATAAAGAGTTGAAGAGATTGAAAAGAGGAAAAAATGGGTCCCAAAAAGAAAGTTACAACAGATTTTGGGTCCATATGCTATTTGCCGACTAAACATTCTTTTGATTCTGTGCGCAAGAGCAAATTATAAGACTTCTCTTTTGAATGTATCCTTTGAATCACTACCGGACTTGTCTACTTTGCCGAGTGTCTGGGGCACTCGGCAAAAGCCCTAATTGCATTCGACAAAGGTTTTGCCGAGTGCCACATTCGGGAAAAACCACATGGTAAAAATTGATCTGCAAGCCGTCTTTGCCGAGTGCTTTTTATCAGGCAATTTGTACGAATGTAACAAATGAAGGCAGGTACCTTGATCATATATTTACTCCTCAGATTGAATGTCTAAATATTATGATATTGAGTAGTACGGCAGCCCAGGTTGAAATAAGGGCATCCCTTGCAGCACGGCGAGCCAGCCAAGCTTCTCTGGAAAGGGGCTGCAGTTGGGAGGGACGACATCACATGCGCCGCATACCTGCAGGCAACCAAACCATGCACCATGCTAATACGGGCAAGCAAGCTGAAATGTTACAGGCAGGCAGGCAAACCAACGCCAGTTCCACCCGCGGAAGGCCGCGCGCTGGCGGGGGTCCTTGATTGCAAGGATATCCCGCGGCGGCCGGCCTGGTTTCCCCGCGGTTCCCCTCCCTTGCGTCCCCAACCCAACCGGCCCGGCGCTGCGATCGATCCCTGTTCTGTTCCTCTCTTCCTCCGCAATCATTCAAGCTCAGCTCGATTGTTGTTGTAGCTGCACCAGCGACGTCGATCGGTGCTGCATACGTGCCTGTGTCTTGAATCTTGAATCCAACAAGATTGATCCACAGGCGACGTACGTGAATCTTGAATCCAACAAGAACTGCAGGATTCTGATCAATCAAGCTTCGAGGTGGGTATAGGTTCATCGCTCCTCGTCATGCATGCATTTTCCCTGGATTTATTTTCATCTTGATGCTAAACGCATGATTATCCATCCCTCATTCTCATCCGTGTCTTCAGCCGGGGGCATGCAGCGTGCTCAAACAACGGCCTCAAAATCTTGCATAAGAGCCGCGTGACAGAAAACAAGAGGTTCTTGGGTTGAACAATCTTGGTGGAGAGCTAGTCAGGAAGCCTGGTTTTGTTGCAAGAACAGAGGTCAACTGCATACGAACGGCCGGCCGGCCGGCCGGCCTAGCATTTGCATTGGTCGATCGGCAGTCGGCACTAATTATCATGCACGATGGCGTCTCTTCTGACGTCGTCGCTGAGCTCCATGGAGGTGATGCTGGACGCGCTGATGCAGCGAGGGATAGGCAAGCCGGAAGAATCCAAGCCCAAAGAAGAGGCAGAGCCACCGGCGCTGCCCACGCGCCCGACGGGACGCGGCAGGCTCCCGGCGCTGCAAAGGCCCGGCGGCACGGCAGGAGCTCCGTGGATCCACCGGCCGTCCTCGCCGTTGTTGCCGGTACCGCAGGCGCCAACACAGGTGCCACGAATTAACCATCCATCCATTTTTCAACATTGCCTTTGCCTAGCTTGAAGATGATTTGATTGCAGGGAAACATGTAATATAAATATAATCGATTAACACATAAATGATACATGTCAGGAAGAAGATGAGGAGAAATGCTTGGTTAATCGGGAGCTGGAAAGTAGGGCCATCAAGGCAGAGGAGGAGGTGAAGCAGAAAGAAGAGGAGATGAGGCAGAAAGAGGAGCTCATCTCCACGCTGCAACGGCAGGTCGAGCACTACGAATCCCGGCTGTCGGAATGCGAGGTCAAGATGAAGTCTGTGGAGGAGGAGCTGCAGAGGCAGATCACTTCGTTACAGCAGGCAGCGGCCCAAACCGCCGCCGCGGCAAGGAGAGATGGATCGACGAGGCACGGCCACGAATCGTCACGTGGTCTCCCCCAGGACGAAGTCGCCGGTGAGGCGCCCGCATCGCGGTCCCGAGCCCACACCCACCGTCGTCGCCGGCGCTGCCAGCTCCGCTGCCGACGAGAGGGCGGCGGCGGCGGCGGGGCCGGTGGACCAGCTGGCCAGGGAGTTCCAGACGGAGAGGGAGGCGTTCGAGCACAAGGCGGAGGCCAAGTCGGTGGAGGAGCTCAAGACGCTGAAGCGCCAGTTTACGACGTGGAAGAAGGAGTACGAGGCCCGGCTCAAGAAGACCAAGGCCGAGCTCAAGAAGCTCGTCCATGCCGAGAAGAAGAGCGGCGGTGGCGGAGGAGGCGGAGGAGGAGGAGACGGACAAGCCCACCAGCGGCGGTGCGGGTGGTGGAGGTTCAAAGCGCCCAAATGCAGGGCGCCAAAGTGCTGCAGCTTCAAGCTACCGAGCCCCAAATCGTGCTGCTGCTGCTTCCGCCGCTGACGCATGCATTGTATGGTTTACTTTACTGCAACAGTTGGTTTGGTTCTTTGCATGTTCTGGGTTGGACAAAAACATTCTTTGAAATTTGGGACCACAGTGACAAACAAGAGAAGTGCTTGTGGATTATCCATTACTAGTATAATGTCCGTGCTAATGCTACGGTAAATCATAAAAAAAATGAAAGCATCTACAAATGTTATAGTAAATATGAAATAAGATAAAATTTGTATAACCAAATATTTTAACCATATCAAAATCAAGACAGGGAAAAATTTATGGTAGCAAGCGAATTCAGGATAGCAAATAAACTTGATTAACTTTCAACTCATTTAGTCTAATCTAGCAACCTTTCACTGAGAACCAGCAAAACCAAATGGAAGGGTGGCAGACTTCATAGCATCCAAGTTCAATAACCTCAGTACATGTTTACTCCAAAACCAAATGCCAAAAAAAAAACAATTACAATACTTTGCAGACAACTCAAGTTTGTACTTACTATACAGGATGCAAGGTTTGCAAAGCCCCCAATGAAAAAGAAGAAAATGTTACAAATGGTTCTCTCTCCACAAATTAAGGGGGTCTGAAATACTTTTCTTGGCCATACACACCAAGCCAAGTTCCTCCTTGAGAGCAGATTTCCAGTCAGCAAGAGTGTCGGCTCTGTTATCAAAGATGGTACCATTTCTAGCTTTCCAAATGGGACACTCAAAGAAAAGGTGTGAACCTTTGTTTGAATTATTTCTGTACATTTCTTTATTCTTAATAAAGCAACAGAAAAAGGTAGGGAGCTTCACTGCGGCCGATTCCCTCAAAAAAAAGTTTGTACGTACTAAATAGGTACTTTGCAACTTTGTGAATACTAACTGAGGTATTGATGCACGGGCTGTGGAGCTTTGTGAACCAATTGTATTTTACCGTTATATGTTTCCTGAGAGGGATGTGAAGAATCTGGCAGTCTGCAGAAGGGATTAAAAACGAACAATGTCAGAAAACACATTACAAATAAAATGAGATCAATGTAAGTAACTTTTCTTCCATACGCAATGCAGCCTGCCATAGGATCTAAAAACTAAGTTTCTTGCAATGCAATGGTTATATTATTATCACTGAACCTGGATGGAAATAAGAGATAATTTGACCTGTCGGATGTTCACGGTATAGCACCATCCTTGACATATCATCTTACCTGGTATTAAGATCATCAGCTGCAAAAATACAAAGGAGGTCGATCCCCCTTTTTCAGTCACAGGAAGTCCACCTGTAGTTAAGATGCAGCCCAAGAAGATATGTCAACAGGATCAGAAAAATTCGTAGATGGAAATTTAACATAGCCTGCTGTAGATAAGCAATGACTCATGAGTACTGCAAAAAGTACCTGTGTTGGAGATACTTGGTTATTACGATATAAACAGAAACTTGCAACAAACACAAGCATCATTGTGGAGCTGCTCTGTCCTCGTGACAAGCCCATCGATCTGTTGTCCATGATCGAAGGCTGGAAATATTTCCACCAAATTAATTCCTCGTTCAGAATTAGTATTTCAAAGTAAGCTAGCCAAGGCTAAATATAACTGCAGTTACTTTTCCCCCTCCATATCTATTGTCGAAGCCCTCCTCGATCATCTTCAGAGAGACAACAGGAATCTACCGCCCAGCTGTCTCAGTTGCGACAATGAAGTATGCTGCAATTTGATTTCGGTTATTAATCCGCTCTTGCCGTAGCCGGCGGCACCTCGTGGAGAGTACGTACATCGTCGCTACGTCCGCCGCGGCTCGATCGTATTCTCTGGTACGGCAATGGAGCAGGCGATCGGCAGATCCCTGCGTGGAGAGATGGCGACGAGATAGGCACTGAAGACACGGCGTTGTTTCTTTTTTTTTTCGTGATTTTTTTTCCGTGGTGCCGGGCGTGTGGAGCGGTTCCCGTGCGTTGGGGGCTGCGTGAGTTTGCAGTCGTGGGGTGAGTTTGAAGCCCATCAAATCAAACTTTGATTTACAGCATCTCCAACAGTTCCTCATCTTAGATTATCATTCTTAGTTTTTTTGGTAAAAACAGGAAAAATTTTCTCCAACGGTTCCTCATCTCAAGTTGTCATTTATCCTAAGTTGGGAAAAAGAGCCTCCGCGCGTATATATACTGCCGACTCGACTCTCACAAGATCCGACCGTATTAGAAGAGGTGGAAGGGTGAAAAAACAATTTTATTTCTGCTTCAGGGTTCCTGATGTAAGTTTTTAAGAGGGTGAATTTTGGCAAACTGATGCTCTTCTATCGGATCGTGTTTAAGCCTTTGATTATAATGAAGACGATTTACCGTGTGCAATTTTCTAGGTACACGAAGTTTAGAGCTCTCAGCAGGGGACATTTCTCTTGGTGGATCTAAAATAATTTAACTCTAATTATAGTAGAATAGATTGATAGATTAGTCCGGCTTTGATTCTGCCTCGCAAGGGTATCGTCGCTGTCCATCCTGTTTTGGTTTTAGGTCGTGTCCTTTTAAGGTTTGTTTATGGGCCGATTTGTTTTATCAAATATCAAAATAGATAGTAAATATATAAAATTATGAACCATTAACCCTTGACCTCTTTCTTATGATTCCACTGCAAGTTGTTCAAGCAGTTTTGGTTAGGTATAAAAATTATCTTATTATCATATCAGTTTCTCGAGGTCTAACTAATTAAACTGTAAACTAAAATCTTGAATAGTTTTTTGTTCACTCCGGTTTAAATAAATGTGTTTTCAAACTTTATTCATGTTTTAGCTTAATCCATGACGAGGGTTACTATATGTAAAATCAAGAGAGATTTCTTATATTGGTCATTCATATGTCGGCAACTAACTACTTGCTGACTTAATTAAAGATTAAAAATTATAAGTTTTTATGACTACAAAGGAAGTCACATAACTCAATATTTACCAATACCAATGCTTTGATATTATAAAATTAAAGTTCCAATACGGGTAAATATTTTTTGTGCTTTATAGTGAGAAAAAAAGTATTAAGATTGTATTTTAAATTTGATTAGACTTAAACGAACATTGTTACATTAATATCAACATTAATTTATATTATGCATTTCATTGTCATCATAAAATAAATATGCCTTTAAAATTTTAAAGAAAGGGTAAAACAATAAAGACATATATATCATTCTAGACATTGTTTTTTTATAAATATGTGATATCTTTTTCTTCAGGTGTAACACATGAGCATAGTTGCTAATATAGCTGGCACTGAACTAAAACCAAACCAAAAGGCTACACATGAGCATGTCCCCGACCCCGAGCCGCACGCTGCAGGCAGAAGCCCACCTCAGTGGCCCAACAAGACCTAGTCCCTCCGGCCCACCCACATTCAAGACCACTCCAGCCAGACTCCTCTATTGCGTCATGATAAAGTTTTTTTTTTCTTATAGTGCTTCTTGCTGTAGCCTACTACTCTCTAAGGGCGTCCGCAATAGCTAGCTATTTGACTATCTAGATGTGGCAAGCAAAAAATAGGAGAGTGAGTGCACACTAGCTACATGCAAATAATAACTTATCTATTTCACGTAGCCTAAGAATATGTGAGAGGAGCATATGAACCCAGTAGTATAAAATAATTTTTTTCTTGTCTCTCACCTCTATGTCAGCTAACTACGTAGCTAGTACTAGCTACTACCATTACGAATGCCCTAAAGCCCCCTTTGACTCATGGGGAACCAAAGGAAAAGCCTAGGATCCAAAAATGTGCGGAAATTGTTCCTGCAAGTTCGATTCCTTCGTCATTCCTATCCCCTCCATCACCTTCCTCCAGCGGCCTCGCCGCCACGTCCTACCTCCTCCAGCCCCCCGCCCCCACCACTCCATCCCCCTCCTTCCTCCGGCGGCCACAGCAGGCCGCACCCTCAGCGGTGGCCGCGCGCCGCCCGTGCCCCAACCGCTGTGGCAGCCCAAGCTCGGCAAATGACGGCAGTGCGTCGGTGACCGCGCCCGGCAAAGACGGCGACTCCGGCATGCTTCCACAAAGAACGCCTTTAGACGGTGGTGCCCTTGCGACGGGCCACGCTCGGCCCGTGCTCCGTCCGCACCGTGCTCGTCGACACCGCACGCCCCGTCCCCCTCCTCTAGAGCCCCCACCTCCGACCCCCTCCGCTCCGTCGACACCCCCGCCATGCACCCGCGCGGAGCTCACGTCGTCCTCCACCATGGGCTTGTGCACGAAAGGAGGACGATGTGGATATGGAGGATGGAGCCCTGGACGGAGGTAGGAACCGCTTCCAATGTTTTCCATGAGCTCGGCGTAGATTTTTGGTATCCTACGCTATAGTGAGGAAACGACGATTCCTCTGGATCGCTTCCTACATTTATTCTTCGGCATCTAAAGGGACGATGATGCCAGCAATTCTAGAGGAACTGATTCCTCTGTTTTCCTTTGAACCAAAGGGGCCTAAGCCTTGAGGATACCCGACAATTCTCCTTCCATAATCCAACAACATCTACGTGATATTAAATGCAATATATATAGACAAAAAAACTGTTCACTTCCACATGCTCCACTGGAGAACATAGTACTGTTAATTCTTCAGAAAGAAAAAAGGATTTTCAGAGTCTAATATTTTAGGTGACAAACTTGTTGGAGCAAGGACTCTTCAGGGATGAGTTCACTTTAGCTCAAAGCCGCACACAAGCCAGGAAGCCTGAAGGAGGCGCAGGGCAACACGAGGAAAAAGGATGACTATTGCCCACGAGGTGATGCAATTCCTATAATAAAAATATTCCAAGAATATAATTGCCATTGCAGAAGTCTTTTGTCACTGTGTACAACCCCACGGTTTCCCTATAAATATGGGGTCTTATAACTAAAGAAATAGAGAATGATGAACCATGCATTTTTTGTATCTTGACAATTTATTTGTGCTTTAACTGAATGGTCCTCGAGGCCTGAAAGCTCCTCTCAGGCCCAGAGTGACCAACAGCCGTGCTCAGGTGACAGCTGCAGATTTCCTAGCAGCACTAAAACCATACCGCAGAAGGGTCCTACACTGCTAGAAAAAAATAAGAACATTACATGGCAGATAATTGAACCTTAAATAGTCATGCCATGAGATAGCATAGCAACATCATGGTGCAGATAGCACATAGCAGCATGGAATGAGCAGGACACAAATGTAATGAACAGGAGAAATAGTGCTTGTGCAGAGCAGATATCAAAATATCCAAGGCAGTAAGCTCTGAATCACCATTACTCAATCACAAACAGAAATAGACATAATTTAACAGTCGAAGTTTAGAGCTGAATCAATCAGTAAACTTATCTAGAAATTTCTGAATTATGGTCGACAAAACGTCGCTGCCAAAAACTGTGCACATGTTCACTGTAGGACAATATAATTAATGACTATAACTGTGTTAGCTTAAATGAATAAACAATCCATTACTATTTACTAGGTACAAAATATTATACGTTGACAGGGACGCGATTGCAGACTAGGTTTCTTTCTATGACCCTTGCTAGGTGGTTTGAATCATGATGTCCAAGACCCCATGTTGTAATTTAGTAACAATACTAGTTCTTCAGTGCAGACGATTAGCATGCAATGTTTGATCTGAAAGTAATTGATACTTTTAAATTGACATTAATTTATTCAAGTTATGTTGATCTGAAATTTTAACAATCCTATAATTCACTATTCATACATAAGCAATATCCGAAGAAATGTTGGGGCAATTAATAAAAAAAAAGTTTACTTTTCCCAACTTTTATAGTCAATAAGGTTAATGGAATCTAATTAATTAAAAGGGCTGACATGGTAAACTTTTTGTGTAGACAAAAAAAAAAAAGCAACAGATAAATGAAAACCAACACCATAATTCCACATGGTTTTGCAAGCAAACAACTGGTAAGACAAGAATTGAAGTTGTTCCCAAAAACATTATATGTCTCCAAAAGATAGATGGGCATGTAAAGTTAGCTGTTGCAACGAACTTGCACACATACTAATACTGTTTGCAACTGTGATAAGAGTGTAAAAATTGCAAAGCCACAAATTAAAGGCTATGAATAAGAGCAGAAAAACCAAACTTTGGGCATTACACATAAAGACAAGACAATATTCTGAATGGGCACGGAATCTTCATGCATCATCTGCAAAGGTGGCTGCCAAAGGGATCATCCGTCCAGAAATCAAGTGTCTTCGGGTAGTGTTCGTTTGCAATCAAATGAGAACCCCATACGAATTTAAATCGAGCACCTTGAGAAGCGCTTTTGTCCAGTTGAAGCCTTCTGTGTTGATTAGCCATCCACTTATAACTGTTGGTGTTATAGGATCCAAAAAACATTTTCTCTAGAACTTTTGCATTTAAAACAAAGAACTTCGCAAAGTCAACATCAGGTCTCATGCCACAATAATTCGTCACAACCACTTGTCTAAGATGAGACTCAAGGCATTCAACTGGATCCAGTGGATTATACCTCCGTTTATTTTTCCTACTCTTCTGTAGGTGAGACTGGATAATAGAGAAAGAAAACAATATGAAAGTGGTTACTAGGTATGCAGTCAGCAATGTGACACAGTAGCTCACTAGATTATCTTATGTCTCAACTGTTCATATTGGCACATGAAGCAAGCAAAGACAAGTACTCACCTCGATATAAAGCTTCTGCAAGCAGGGGAAACACTTAAGGAAATCAACAACTGAGTCCAGATTAGGCCCCAAAGAGCCAATGGCCAAAACATTTACAGTGTGCATTGAGGTTGCCAAGCTTAGGGCAATCATTTTCTGGACAAGAATCCGGTTACACAAAATTAGTCAATAGCAGATATAAATCCAGAATATAAGATGGCAGAATGAAGCCTGCTGATACCTGAAAAACAGTAGTTCCAAGATCAGGTTTAGTGATGGCACTGGATAGCCAGCCCAATATCTCTAGTTTTGGTGCTCGCACGACCCGGATTGTTGCCGAACCATTGTCCAGGCTAGGTGATAGCAATCTTTCAAGGCAAGGGGCATCTTCAATAATAAGATCTTGGAGTAGGATATGATTTTCTACTCCCAACCGATAGGGAGAAACCTTGATGACAATGCTCCTTAGAGTGGGCGAGTTAATGCGGAGGCGACCAAAGCCAACACTCCCTTTCAGCAAGAGGCTCTCAAGAACAGGGCAACCACAGAGCAGGCTGTGAAGAGCATCTTCCAACACGATGACATTATACAGGGTGAGCTGTTTGAGGCAGGGAAACTTGAGCAATGGCGCCACCTCTCTTGGAAAATCGCAGTTCCCAAAGTCGGCAACACAGAGGGTAGGCGCGAAGCGTAACGCAGACGGTGGTAGCGGGTAGGGCAGCTGCGGCTTCTCGATCTCGTAGTGAAACTCGATCTCCCGGAGGCCGGTGAGGGCCCGGGAGCGCAACCAGCCGTCGATTGTGGCGTAGCGGTCGCGGAGGCGGATACCATTAACAGGCAGGGCGAAGCGACGGGCAGGGCCCGGATGATCGGAGAGTATCTTGGAGACGAAGATGATTCGCTTCCGGTCCTGGCCGCTGAGGCCGCTGTCGACACCTAGATTGAGAGGCGCACCGCGCCATAGAGGGCGCCACCGGCGGGAGAGGATCTGGGTGCGGGCGCCTGCCTTAGTGGGGAGGAGGGAGATGACGGTGCCCAGTACCTCATCGGGGAGCCGGCTGATGAGATCGAGGCTGCTTTCCCCCACGCCATTGCCACTCCGCAGCGGTTCTTGCCCTTGATGGGGTTTGTACTTTTTGGCGGTGGCCGCAGCCTCCATGGCCGGCGGCGGCGGCTGTCGAAGGGGAGGGTTTGGGTGAGGTGAGAGAGGATTGGGAAACGGGGGAGCAATGGCTCAAAAAATTGGGGAGCACAATGGCTTTGGTGGCGCGAAAACCGAAAAGCATTTTCTCAGAAAAAAAAAAGTCGGGCGTGAAATATTTTTCCGAGACATTTTAGGTCAGTTTGGCAGGGCTTCCGCTGTCCGGCTTCATCTCCTCCGGAGCAGTCCTGCGCGTTCGGTTCCAGCCGGAACTGGTCGGAAATTTACGCTTGTTAACCTAAAACAATTGTGTTTGTATTTGATAAATATTGTTCAATTGTAGCCTAACTAGGGTCAAAAGATTCGTCTCGTGATTTACAACTAAACTGTATAATTAATTTTTTTTTACTTACATTTAGTGCTTCATATATGCGGGTAGAAATTGATGCGATATAGAGAGAATGTAAAAACTTGCAACTTACATACAATCTAAACAAGGCCTTGTTTAGTTCCTTGTAACTTTCAATGAAAGTTGCAAGTTTTTTTTCACTCTTTCTCCATCACATCAATTTCTACCCGTATTTATGGAGCATTAAATATTAAGTAAAAAAATAACACAGTTTTGTTGTAAATCACTTAAACGAATCTTTTGAGCCTAGTTGGGCCACGATTGGATAATATTTACCAAATACAAACGAAATGCTACAGTTGCAACTTTTTCTAATATTTACGAACTAAACAAGGCCCAAGGCGCAGGAACCATTCCTATTATTTAAATAATTGTAGTAACTTCTGGCTGGAATTATTCCCTTCCTTATTCCCATAAAAACAAACGGGGCCTAAACGTTCTTAGAAAGAGCTGTTTTTCAGCAAAAAAACAGAGAAGTTGGAACCATTTTAGAGGCCTCTTAGAGGATCCCTACCAAACATCTACCAAACACCTTTTACTATTGTTGAAAAAATACCCTGATATCTTTAGGTAATTTTATTTTTTAAATAATTAATTGAAAAATATATATTGTAAAAAATGTTTTAGTGATTGAGGTTGTGCACTTCTGAACGCACGCGGCTCCGTAGGTACAACATGGCGGATAGCGCGGTCATGGCGAGCGCGCCGCGGCGGACTACGCGTGGCACCAAGGCTCATGACGGCGCGACAATTCTGAGGACCACCCTCAAGATCTTGCTCGAGCACGAGAAGCTGGACGGGGCCTACTCGACGGCACGGCCAACCTGCCATCGGCGACCAAGCTACCACCGCTGTCGCCGATGCCGGGGCCTGAGGTGAAGCGCGCGGGAATGGCTAGTCGAGGTGCTGGCCCGGTCGAGTAGGAGTGTAGGACCAAGCACGTCGACCGCTCCTTCATCTCGAGCCTCCTCGTGTTGCTCGGCACCGAGGAATCCTAGGAGCGTATGTATATGCGGCGAGCGGCGGTCAGGGAGCGGAAGGGTCGTGGGCGTGAAGCGGTGCGGCGTGCCTAACGCCGGCCTGAGACGTTCACCGTGCTAATGCTTTTGAGCCATGACTCATGATGGTGTCATAATGACATCATGTACGCTATTTTCCCTTTGGAAATTAAACAATAAATGTCTTCAAAGACATGTACACATATCTCATCCAGCATCTATCCCATTTTTGCCCTTGATGATAGTACGAAATGACCAATTTACCCTTATAAAAAATAAAAAATAAAAAATAGATATTGTCTCACATATTTTGATACTAATCTCACCTGATTTTGTAGTATCACCACCTATTTGGTTCCTCCAGTTGGATACCTCTTATTTTTTCACCACCTGATCTCCTGTGTGCATGCAATTACTTTCTTAACCGATCCGATTATAACTCCCTAATATTTATAGTCCCGAGTGGACTCTAACGGAAAAGTCAATAGGAGTTTCAGTATCTAAATTCCTGAATTTCCTAAATAATAATTAATAATAAAAGGTAATTTGCGGGAAGGCGGCGACGAGGGGCCGAGGCGGCGGCTTGAAGCCGCCCCCCCCCTCTTCCTAGCTGCGCCGCCGCCTCTAGGGCGGGCCATGGGGCTCACTGGCCTCATCTTCCTCCTTTCTTTGGGCCCCTGTTTGGCACATCAACGTTGTAATTTGTCACCGTCTTGATTAGACTTGTGACAGAACTCCCCCTTCTCCAATCGGCACGTCCTCGTGACGAAATGCGAGCCAGGTGTCGATGTTGAGGCCACGTAGAGGTGGTGCAGTGACGACGCGGGGAGCGTTATAGGCCTCCTTGATGTAGGACGCCTGCTGTCGCATCTCCACTTTGTTGAGCCCAAATTCCATGGCGTAGTTGTTGGTGTTGTTGTGCAGAGGTCCAACGCCAATGGTTTCGTAGTAGCTTGACAGAAAAAAGAAGCAGAGCAACCACAGAATAGCCTTGCCTGTAAGATTGAAAAGTTCATACCCATTCTCGTGGTCGTCCGTTGCTTGCTGCAGCCTGTAGAGCGACCCCAACTGATATAGCCACATCATCCACAACATCATCTTTAACGTGCCACTGTTCATTGGTGGTTCCAGTCTGGTGTGCAAAAATTGCTATCGTGACGGTGGTGGATCCAATTGCTTGTTTGTCAGCTCCATCATGTAGAGGTCCCACATTGGTTGCTCCAATTCTGTCAGCCCTGACGTGTCTAAGCCCATGAGCATATAGCTGCCAATGCTGAGGGTGGCACCAGCCATGACTGACACTTTCGTGCCCGTTGCTAGCTTGATCTCCATCAGGGGCATGTATGACAACTCTGAAATATTTTGCAAATCAAGAATTGCATACCTGATTGGTTTGTTGAAAGGGGTCTCAGTTTGTTTGTAGTTGCCATTACTGTCATCTTTGCCAGCTAGGTTGTCCCCTTCGTTCTATGGATGATTTAGTGTATCCACTATCCAAAGCGGATCTCCAGAGCCGGTGAAGAATAGGTACT
The DNA here is from genome assembly GCA_015844335.1 of Chrysopogon serrulatus. NCBI lineage: Eukaryota > Viridiplantae > Streptophyta > Magnoliopsida > Poales > Poaceae > Chrysopogon > Chrysopogon serrulatus. Next base: position 22,061 of record JADLZL010005611.1, on the reverse strand, counting down.
TCAGGCCAATCTCACTGCTAGTACTGATTTCACATATATGTGGCCAATTGAGTGGTGTGGGTAGTACCTTTGCAAACGATTCCTATGGTGGAGTAGCTCCTAGCACCTTGGTTTGCTGGTGGCCAGAGAGCCGACTATCGAGGTAAGTGGCTGTACAGGTGTTCGTCCCAGTATCTGTTCGAGCATCCATTGTCGTAGCCATCAGCGATGTCTCCCATGTCAAAGGCAATGATGAAAACAGTGTTCTCCATACCTGCCCGCTTTACTGCAAGCAAATCTGTGATAGCACCTTCCTGTACCAGTCCTGTTGTGTCTAGCATCACCCGTTGAGCATTGAAGGGAGTTGATGTTTCATTGACCCTCACCTTAAATTGATTGGTGTACGCCTCCATATCTTTCGGTCGTACAGCGTTATCGAGGTCATCTAAATAAATATAATGTAAGCGTGTGCCGAACTATCTAGTAACTGCTGCTGAAAACTGAGGCCAAGACGGATTGTCAATTTCCTTTACCCAACTGATGAACCAAGTTAGTACATCTCCTCGAAAGTGGAACGCGACTAGATGCATCTGCTCATCTGCTTTTGTCTGCTGAGAGGCAAAAAATTTGTTGCATTTATAAAGCCACTGAGAAGGTTCGTCCTTACCATTGTAATCAGGAAACTGTAATTTGTGCTGACTGGAGGAAGTCCTTGCTGGGTTTGATCCGATAGTTGTTTCTCCATAGGTAAATTATATTGATCAAGTACTGCTGCATTTAATTTTTTTTAATAATGTTAGGGAATCTGCCTGTGGTTTGGGGACGGTTGTTCAGGCTCGAGAACGCACTGCTGTTCAGACTGTTGAATTTCGCAAAAAAATATTGACAATTTTTTTTCTCCGCATAGCATGTAAATCCTCATTTGCTGCATCTTTATCGAATAGCTCTAGGGAATCTGCCTGTAATTTAGGGGGGTGCGGAAAGTAGTGGTTGCACTGGTTCAGGAACGTACCTTTAATCAGACTGCTATTGTTCCAGAAAAAATTGACGGATTTTTTCTCCCCTTTGTCAAGCGAGGTGTGCATAACCTCCACTGCTGCATCTGATGTTTCCAATGGCACTACGGAATCTGTCTGTGATTTTGAGGGTGTAGGAAGTTGTGACTGTTCGGGCTGAGGAACGTATCTCTGATTAGACCGTTCCCGCTGTTCAAAAAATTCGATAAATTTCTTCTCTCACTTGCTGAATACGGCGCACAGATCTTCCTTGATGGCATTCTCGATCTTGACCGGCGGAATCTCCCTGCAGGTAGGGGCGCTCATCGGGGCACGTCCACTCTCCCAGGCACGAAGGCGGCTGCCGAGGTCGTCTAGGTACATCTCGTCGACGAGGGTGCGTTCCTCCTTTATAGCACGCTCCTTGGAGAACAGATCTGAGGCCAGCTCTGTGGTGATTCTCTGGAGCTCCTGACTTTCGTGGATCATGGCGGCGGTGGAAGAAATGGTTTCAATCTACAACAGACCTAGTCTCTTACACCAGCTGTAACAGACGCGGGCGGGCAGGGTGGATTAGCGTGGGGAATTGGAAGGGAGGGAGGAGAGGAGGGGCGGCAGTTATGGCATAGGGCGGTGGCGCCCTAGCCTGTGGGTGCGCGGGAGGCGGCGGTGGTGGCGTGCGGCGGCTAGGGTTCGGGGCGGTAGAGAAAGAGTTCGAGAGCTGGAGAGCTAAATAAAAGTTTTCGCCCAATTACTTTCTTAACTGATCCGATTACAACTCCCTAATATTTATAGTCTCGAGTGGATTCTAATGGGAAAGTCCTTATAAAATAGGAGTTTCCAAAGATCTAAATTCCTAAATTTCCTAAATAATAATTTTTGGGAGAAGGCGGCGGCGAGGGCGGTAAAGGGCGGCGGCTGGAAGCCGCGCCCCTCTTGCTGGCGTGGCGCGCCCCCACGCCGCCCTTTAGGCTGGGCCGTGGGGCTCGCTGGCCTCATCTTCCTCCCTTTCCGTGGGCCCCTTTTGGCCCATCAACATTGTAAGTCACAGTCTTGATTAGATGTGTGACATGGAGTCTCAAGTCTATTTTAAGAGGACCATAACCTAAAAGCCCAAAAAGCCATCCTAGAACAGAGGAACAAATAAGTGTCAAGCGACCAATATTGTTGTGTGAACTGGATGGCTCCAGGCCCAAAGTGACCAACAGCCGTGCTCAGGTAACAGCTGTAAATTTTGCAGCATCACAGTAAAATTATATCAAAAGAAGGGTCCACCGCTAGAACACATGGAAACAATCTGCCAGAGATAGGATAGCAACATCATGGTCTAGATAGCAGCATGGTTCCAATGGAATGAGCAGGACACAAATGAAAAGAACAGGAATGCTTGTGCAGAGCAGATATCAAAATACCCGAGGCAGTAAACTTTGAATCACCATTCAATCAATAAACATATCCAAAAAATTGTGCATTATGGTTGACATAACATCACTCCAAAAAACTGTGCACATGCTCAACTGATGCCAGTTAGGTCAAAAAAGCGATCCATTATTTGGTACAAAATATTATGAAAAAGAATACAACTGTAGAATTTCTTTCTCTGACCCTTGATAAAATGATAAGCGATTTGAATCGTGATGTCCAAGACCCCATTTTGTAATTTAATTTACACAACACCAGCTTTCCAGTGCAGACGATTACCATGCAACACATCTGTTTGATGTAAAGATAATAGACATTTCTAAATCGACATTAATTCATTCCAGCTATGTTCATCTGAAATTTAAACAATCTTATAATTCACTATTCATGCATAGGCAACATCAGAAGATATGTTGGGGCAATTAACAAAAACCGAGCTTTTTACTTTTTTCCATACTTATATATCTTCTATCAATAAGGTCAACGTAATCTAATTAACTAAAAGTGTTGATAAGGTAAAGTTTTGTGTACATAAAAAAAGAAGCAACAGATAAATGAAAACCAACACCAGAATTTCACATATGCTTTTCCAAGCAAACAACTACCAAGACAAGAATTCAGGTTGTTACCATGTAAAAACAGTACATATATTTCTCCAAAAGATTGACTTCTTAAACAGGCATGTAAAGTCACCAATTGCAATGAATGTGCACACATAATGATACTGTTCACAACCTCAATAAAGCACAGATTTGCGGTAACTTCAATAAGAGTACAAAATTGGCAAAGCAACAAATTAAACACTATCAGTAAGAGCAGGAAAACTAAATTTGGGCAATAGACATAAAGACAAGATAATCTTCTGATTGGGCATCGAATCTTCATGCATCATCTGCAGAAGTGGCTGAACACTTGTATCAATAGTTTGAACTATTTACTAGAACGGCACGCAGCCCTTTTTTCCAATGCGTAATCAACAACCTGTGTATAAAAAAAAAAAAATTTTTGGATTTGAAGAAAAAAATAAAAAGGAATCTATCAATTTTATTTGCCATTTATTTAGTTTGTTTTTCATAATGAAATTGAAATTAGTAACTTACAGAGCAAACATAAATAAAGAAACAACTTTGCTGACCATGATAGATTTCATGAATCACCAATACCCCATCATCACCATATCAGGGCCTACGCTCAAAGAGGACAAGAGTTGTTGACATATAACAATGACCTACACTCGTCTATGATACTTGCACATAAAGTTGCGTGAAACCATACAGCAAACATGGTGTTCACAACTTCATGAAAAGGTACCTCAAAAACATGTTGATGGTATCCCATTAACTCTGAAAAAGAAACATAATACTACAAATGAAACAGGCACATCAAATTTTAGCTCTAGAAACATAAAAGACGGTCTTTTGAATGGGCATCAAATCCTAGTGCAGCATCTTGTCAAAGGGATCAGAAATCCACAAATCATGGGTATGCTTATTTCCTGTGAATGTACTACAAACTGCACTTTGGAATTTAAACTGAGCACCATGAGAAGCTCTACTGTCCAGTTGAAGCCGTCTGTGTTGATTAGCGAGCCACTTGTCATTGCAGTTGTTAAGAGCTCCAAATTCCATTTTCTGTAGCACTTTTGCATTCAGAACAAAGAATTTGGCAAAGTCAACATCAGGCCTCTTGCCAAAATAGTTCCTGAGGACAACTGTTTTCAGATGGCGCTCAAGGCATTTGATAGGATCTAGGGAATCATACTTCAGTACATTTCTCATATCCTTCTCTGGGTGGGACTGTATATATATAGAGAAAAAAATATAAGTTGGTAGGTAGATGACAAATGTATCGATCAAGATGACAAGATTACATCTCGAGCAATTATCTTAACAATAGACAAACAGGACAACCAACTCACAATGATATAGAGCTTCTCCAAGCAGGGGAAACATTTGATGAAGCCAACAACTGAATCCAGATTAGGACCTCTAGAGTCAAGAACCAAAACCTTCACCATGGGCATGGAGGTTGTCGAGCTGATAGCAGTCATTCCCTAAGCAGAAACCAGGAGTTGATAATTAATAAGCTGCACACAGAAATACCAGGTGCAAGATTCAGAAGGCAACAGGTACCTGAAAAACTGAGTTCCCAAGCTCGAGCCTGGAAATGCCATCTGACAGCAAGCCCAATACCTGCAACCTGGGTGCCTGCATTACCCGGACGGTTGGCGGTCCATAACTAGGATCAAGCGGTAACAATCTTTCAAGCTGGGGCGCGTCCTTGATGATCAGCTCCTGGAACTCGACAGTAGTTCGGTTGTCCCGATGGGCACCGAAGCCAATGCTCCTAAGAGTCTTTGAGACGATGCAGAGGCGACCAATGCCGGAATTACGGTCAAGCAAGAGGCTCTCGAGAATAGGGCAGCCCGAGAGCAGGCTATGAAGGGTGCCCTCCGACACGGTGGCCCAGGACAGGGTAAGCTGCTTCAGGCAGGGAAAATTCAGCGACGACGGGGCTATCTCGCTGGGAAAGTCGCAGAAGTCGAAGGTGGCGACGCAGAGCGTGGGCGCGAAGCGGAACACAGACGGCGGTAGCGGGTGGTGCGGCCGCGGGTTCGGGATGGGGAGCTCCATCTCGTAGCGGAACACGATCTCCCGGAGGCCGGTGAGGGCCCGAGAGCGCAACCAGCCGTCGATCTTGGCGTAGCGGTCGCGGAGGCGGATGCCTCGGAGGGCGAACCGGCGGGCGGGGCCCGGGTGGTCGGAGAGGATCTTGGAGACGAAGGCGACTCGCTTCCGTTCCTGCCGGCTGAGGTCGTAGTCTGCACCTAGGTTGAGAGGCGCGGCGCGCCAGAGAGGACGCCACCGGCGGGAGACGGCCTGCGTGCGCGCACCGTCCTTGGTGGGGAGGAGCGAGATGACGGTGCCCAGAACCTCGTCGGGCAGCCGGCTGATGAGGTCGACGCTGCTTTCGCCAACGCCGTTGCCACTCCCCAGTGGTTCTTGGCCATCGATTAGAAAGGATCTGCGCCTTTTGGCTGCGACGGCGGCCGCCATGGGCGGCGGCGGTGGCTGGCGGCGGTGAGGGTTTGGGTGAGGGAGTGAGGTGAGGCTGTGAGAGAGAATTGGGGAATGGTGGGTAATCTTCAACTGTTGGGAAGAAAAGAACGGCCGAGATTCGCTCTTTTCCTTCCCGCTGTTGCGTTGGACCAAAAAAAATAGAGGGGACGCAAAAGCTTTGATGGCGCGAAAAACATTTCTCGGCTAAAAATGTCAGCCCGTAAACTATTTTTTTTCTGTATTTCTTTTTCATTAGATATATAAAAAATTGCCAAATAATTACTGAGCAGCTAAAATTTTTAAAAGGACTAATGGACTCATTTCATTTGGAGTTCGGAGTAAGAAAATACATTTGGAGATGTTAATGCAGAAAAACATGTTTGTCCGTTTTTTCAAACCAGCTAGGACGTTTTTCAAAAAGAAAAGGCTGTTGTTTTTCTAGAAAAGTGGCCATGCCGATTAAAATTGGCTATTTGCCATCTAAAATGTGGACTTCGCAACTTTTCTATTTCAACATTTCAACAATGACTCGGTAAAAATGTAATGCAGAAGATGTGTGCCTTTACATATTTATATATACTAGGTAAGCATGCCCGTGCGTTGCTACGGGATAACAAAACTTTTGTACTTAAAATACATGGATCGCACGATAAACCGCTCGACATTGCCGGAAACAGGGACGACGATCACTACACCGAGACTGCTGCTCTGCTTGCATTGCACTGGCTCGCCACCGCACTGCCATCCAAACCATCCTAAGCCAACAGTGAGCAACCCATGCCTGCCTTACTCACCTTGGTCGCCGTTGTACTCGCTCCACCTGAAAGGCCCAAGGCCCACCATTTTCTGTCACAATACATAGCGCACACACATGCACATTCGCACGATCCCAAGCACCACCTAGCTGAGTGCACAACACTCGAGAAACATTGGTGCTAGTGAACCGACCAAAATGCGCGCGCCATGTCTGGATCACCGTCAAGCAGCTCCGTTTCGGCCATGACAAGCCGATAGAGACCCCCTGAAGCCCCCACAGCGAGCTCCACCTCGCCAAAGGACATGTGCTGCACGTAGCTAGAAGACCACGAGAACAAAACAATATCACGATAATAAGTTTGGGCGTGTTATACTACTATCAACACTGATTATTCTTATGTGTGATGTTTTACTACTATCAACAATGATTGTTCTTGCGTGTGATGTTCACAACAACCATTTTGTTGTCAATTATCACTCTTCACAAGTGTGTGGAATGCCTTTCCCCCTTCATTCTCAGGTGTAGTAACAATGGAGGCCAGCTTTTGGCTTGTTGGGGATTTTGAATCTGCCATGTGAAATCCAAACTTGCAAGGGTTTGCATCAACAGCTTGAACCTACATCAAGAATAAAATTGCGTTACACTGTTGCTTCCAATTATCAAATAGTATATATTAATAATGCAAATAGTAACAGTCAAAAAACCATTTGACTACATGAAAGAACCATCAGGATATCGTTCAGTTTCTTCTCTAAAATGAATCATCCATCAAAAGATAGTCAACTCAAGGCCCAAATATACAAAGATCCTGAATTGTAATATTTCGAGTAATTCTTCTTTTTTTGGGAGCAAGGTATAGATAGTATATCAGTATGGTCCTTGACAGTGACAATGTTAACCACTGAAAACGATTTAGGAGAAAAGCTGCTCTACAAAAATTATTAAGAACAAAGGTATGACTGATATCTGCTAGGTGGTGTTTCCTTATACTAAGCTACAATATGATGTGTCAGTTCCTTTTTATAAGAAGGTAAACAATAGTACTTCAGTATATTTGGTCAAAAAATAGTACTTCAGTATTTTTAAGACATTAATCATTCCTTTTCGTGCAATAGGTATACTGTCACCACTGAGGAACCATGGTCTTTGCCATGCATTGCCATGATATGCATTGCCATGATACAAATCAACGCCATGCACTGATTCATTGTTTAAGGCATATGGAAAAATGGCTTCAGGAATCATCTAGATATATGCCAGCAATAATTTTTCAAATATAGAGGGGAATATGAGATGTCTTATATGACCTTTCATTGAACTGATCTACTTGACTTCTCCATATGATCAGGTTTCATATGAACAAATTCTTTCACTGCTCGCAATTTACAGGCCCACATTGATTCCTATAGGGTTAGTTGCTAATTCAGAAAGGACCCTAAAATAACTGACTACAAAATGCAACTATAGCAAAGGGGCTTCGATCAGCTGTTAATCAAACAAGTCAATATCCATATTCCACTTATATGGATACCAGGTTGTTAACAAAAGAAGTAAAATATCAACATAATGTTCATCTCTAAAAAAAAAAAAAGAAATACAGCCACAACGCTTTAAATGCCTACACTGGGAATATAGACAGAGTATAGGATTTAGTTGTGACATCAAATTCAAGTAGAATAAAGTTCTCTCATAAACCATTCATGTAATTCATTTCCCAACTCCCAAAGTCCAAGAGAATTGAACATGCACCGCTACAGTAACTCAAGCAACCCTGCATCTACCAAATCATGAAAGAATTTGAATAGGGTAATCAGTAATCAGTAACCTGTATTGTGCTCTGGTGACTGCACCATGTATAGTGGGTTCAATATAAATTGCAACTTTAGGACAGTTCACTTAAAAAAAAAACAGCTCACACTGCTTGACCAATAACCAATTACCTGGCATCATTATAGGCATATGTGAATTATTAGAAAGGTAACAAGACCAATAATTAGAAATGCAGGGCACGGAACAAGTTATAGAATAATCCTGTTAGTAATAAATACATGAACCTTTGGTAGTTCCACTATGATACCGTAATATAAGTTAATCAGCTGAGAATATTGGCAATGAATTTAGGGTAGAAAAAAAATGTAGGACAAGTAGCAGTCATAAAGGGAAATAATTGGCATGATAAACCTGCATTATTTTGACCCCCTTGTGAATAAACAGCGCAAAAACACAGGATAGGCCACTCACTACTCTTATGTCACACCCATAAGACCATGAACTGCCAAAATTAGAATAAACCTGCATGATTGATAAACTTGCATGATACAAATCCTTAGGCATAATGTTGCATTCACCTGCGTATACCCCGCATGAGGCAATGCCATCATCGACCATCTAGCCGAGAATTATGTAGCAAATTTGGTAAACATGAATGGACCTAGCTAACCATAACAACTAAGATGTTCACTGGCAAGTTTTAATTCTAAATCATTAAAAAGTGCCCAAAAATTCATACTATTTCAAATGAGCAATACTACCAGGAGTCCAGGACCTGTGTTTGTGGGGATGGGGAATCATGTATCACCTAAAGAGGCTTATTTATCATTATTTTACATATTTAATGCTACGACAATGCAACCTATCATGAAAAGGACTGGACCTCTGAAAATTCTTGTACAGAAAAAAAAAACACACAACAGAAACCTAGTTCCGGATTTCTACAGATCTATTAATGGATAATGAGTTTTATATGAGATTCGTAAGCTTCCAACAAATCCATAAACTGAAATCCAAACTAAGAATACAAACTTTAATGCTACATTTGATCACTGAACCTAGATCAACGCTCAGACTAAATGACAGTGATAAAAGGGCAGAAATTGCAGAGGACATATGTTTCTATAAGACAGCCTAAACACATCCAAATCGGAATCCTAGTAAAAATTTGTTCTTCCAATCCAAACAGTTGTGTCTAGCTGCCGATGTTAAGATGCAGCAGCTCTAGGATTTTGAGATCTGAGGCTAAGAGCAGAGAGATCGAGAGAGGGGTGTCGCTGGGATCGACGGATGGGGAATTGGGGACGTACCTTCACATGTGTTGCATCATCAGCCACCGTGGCACAACCACTACCAGCGTCGCGGCTGAATACCCAGCAGCCGCCTCGCAGGCCGCAGCCTCGCCTGCCTGGTACACCGTACAGGAGCAGGCAAGGAGGAGAGGCAGGCGACGGCGCGTCGTCGATCCTGGCATCCGCAGCGCGGCCTAGCTCGCCCGCCGCCGGGGAAGACGAAGAAGAGAAGCTAGAGGAGCTCTGCCACCGCCGCCAGTTGAAGGAGATGCCCGTACGGGGACTGATCGTGGAGGTTGTGGCTCGGCGACGAGCGGGTGCGCTGTGAGGATGACGACGTGGGCTCGCAACGAGGATGACGCCCGCGATGGGGAGGAAGTCGATGCGGGATCTCCGAGTGAGGAGGACTGATTGGATGCCGTGATTTCAGGGGAAAGACACGGGAGACCGAGGAAAGAAAAAAACGACTAAGGAAAGAAAAATACGGAGGGGGTGCAGAGATCGCACGGCGGTAGAAGAGGCGAGCAGAAAAATTTACCGCACCAACCAAAACTAACCTCTTTAGTCTTTTTATTAGTTGTAGAAGATAGAAGATTTCTTTACCGTAATTCTTATTTGGTTCTTTTATGTCTCCTAATCTCAGTCATGGTAAAGGACGAATTTTTCCTTGTAGCAAAATGTGAGTGGGAGCCCCAACACCGGCTCCACGCCACCAATACGAGCAGCCAAGACGTACCACAAGCTCCTAGAGTGGCTACGGTCGTATCTACAACAGCGTCGTCGTTGTCAGATGCACATTCTCGTGTGTCCCCGATGCCAACAACGTCGAGCGGCAAGCTCATCCTCTATTCACAACTAGACTGTACGTATGGTAAATTTATAGTTGATGAAACAAAGTTGGCAACTGGACGAGTGACATTGCCAAGGATGGCAAAATTTTAAATTTCCCCTCTTTTGGAATGGCAAATAGCCAACTTTCTCATGTTTTATTCAGTTCCAAAAAAAATGTTTCTACTACCAGAAAGCACAAAGAAAAATGAACAAGTGAAGCCTAAAACTATTTCTTTTAGAAGCACCTTGGACACTATTTTTGGATTCCTTTAATTGATGAAAATAAATAGCTATTTCAAGGAAGATAGAAAGAGGGGTAGATTTTATACTTGTTCTAGCCACATAACATATAGCTTTTAGCATATATAGTACATAGCTCATGACAGTTTTTCCACAAGCTAAGCTTGTTTTAATCTCTCTTTGAACAAGAGTTGAAGTGGCTCCGATGAAGAGTGTTGCTACATCTACTAGAGAATGAAACTCTTTGTAAAAAAAGGATAAAACTTATTAGAGGGGGTTAGCAATCCTATCTTTTATAACTAAATAGGATATTCCCACTGTTTGTTTCCTCTAGCTAGAGACTAAACGAACTAAACTAACACTTATGGAGTTGAACTTTAGTCCCATGATGTGCTCTTTTAATCCTATTTAATCCCACCTTAGGAACTAAATTTTAGTCCACCTAAAAACAAGGGGTGTTTGACACTTTAGAGGTTAAATGAGACTAAAACTTAGCCCCTAAAGTTCAGCAAGGGGGAGCTAAAGAGAACTTTATTTTGCTGGCTTCTCCTTAAGCCAAATCATCCAACTATAGTCTGTGTGCAGTTGCAGCAAAACTATCTCTTTCGTTTGTGCTCACACCACGATAACGACTCTCCATTCTCAAACGTGGCATGCAAAAGAAGTCATTTATGCGCCTCTATCAGCTACACTTCCTCATTGACAAGCATGTTTTCCTTTTAAACTTGTGTTTGCCTCCTGTGCTTTTGTGGCCAGACTGTTGTTACCATGCATCATATACAGCATTACATCGACGGAGCTGCCCTAGGGGCGTGGTGGGGCGGCCGCCCCGCCTACCTACGTAGCGTTGGACCCCGGACCTGCCTTCTTCCCTAACTATAGTTTGCCGAGGACGCCACCAGCGTGGGCTGCGGCCAAGCCTGAGCCATGGCGATGGCGACGGCCGATGAACGACGGAAGGAGGACGAGTAGTCAGGCTAAGCTTCTTTGCTTCGTTGGGCCTTTTCTTGGTCATTTTAGCTTAGCCCAGTAAGGGTATCTTGGTTGTGGCTAGTTAAAGATTGGCTCCCATGATGCAACCCAGCTTGTTTGATTCCATGTTCCTACTAAGATTACAATGCATTTAGAATATGATGACCTTACCCCATCTTTCTCTTTATAGCATTTCATCGAACACCGATTAGGTGTCGGCAACACCATGCCTAGCTTGAGCACCGGCGGGACCTCTCTCACGAAGGGGCATGAGGAGCGGAACCTCCTGGCCCCGGCTAGCCCACCTTCCTTAGCGATGGGAGGGAAGAAGGAGCGCCTCCTAAAAGCCCACAACTCTCGCAAGAAGGGGCGTTAAGGACGCACCGGCAAGAAATAGGAAGCACCGGCACGCGAGTCGCTCCGCTTGGCGACAAATTGAAACATCCCCGATTTTCCACGAAGGGAAAATCCACAGAATTAGATATAATGTGATAAAACCATGAATGGTTCCATCACATTATCATATATCAGTAGATATCACAGTCATACAGCGTTAGATTACAAGATTACAAGTTATTACATCAACTGAGATCACACCTATTACAGAGTAATTCTAGCGGAAGCATATCTAATCATCAGAGTTGACGAAAACGGTCGTCGGGTGAAGGCTCTTCCTTCACGAGCATCATCAGAGTAGAGTGTCAGCGGCGTAGAATCCATCATCTGAACCAAACTTGAGCGCAAGCACGAGACCTCCTAATCCATCACTATTCGACGTCTCTGAGAAGCAGTAAATCTGCACACCGCCAGATGTGTGCAGGCCATGGTCAGCACCGATGAGCTTTAGTGGAAACATAAAATAAGGGATCTGGCGATCCTTATATTTGGCTGTGGTTTGCATCCTTAGCGCATGCGAAAGTAACATCAAGTAGTAAATAATATAATAGTTTGTCAAGTTTTAACATATTTCCAACCACACACATCCACACATCCATCCATCACCTCATCCATCCATCCCAAACCATCCACCTCTTCCACCACATCTCATCTCACTCGTGTCGATAGGCCAACTCCCACTCGGCCTGCCTCAACGGTCCTCGACCGGCTCTATCTCACAACACGGGGAGAGAAGAAGGACAAATCTCTTATCTAGTGAAGCAGGTCCCAGGAAAGGTCCATAACCGACAAGTCGGCTTATGTATCGATCGATCAACCATAACACTCTGCAGAGGTTTCACATACCCACAAGATAGCCATCCTCGACACGGCCGTATCTAGGCAGATTCCGGCTGCTTGCTTGATAGATGCCATCCTACCACTTAGCCCTGGGTCACCCCGGCGAACCAGACTGGGGGAGGCAGCACCGGGCCCATCCAGTGGTACTGCCGACTAGAACGGTATAGGAACTTCCGACATCTATACCGCCCACCCTATCACCTCACAACCTAGCAGTAATGGCATTACTCATACCAAGTAACCGTCTCTCCCATTACAAGAGAGTGAGTGGTATGCAAAGGATTCCCAGTGAGTCTGGATACTAGTAAGTCCATCGGGTTGACCAAGCTGGACATCTTCATCGGGTTTACCATTTTACGTGCCACCACAAAGACCCCCCAAGACTCACCTGGCTCCACCTCTCAACAGGGCTCACACCCGGGATCCCACCTCACACATCACATCACATATACCCGCCACGTATTCATCATCTCATAGGATGCCCAGGTCACATCACACGGCAAGACTCGCCTAAAGCTCGTCATATATCCCCCAAATCGGTCGACACAACCCTCACTCTCCACGCACCCAAGACACACACGCAAAGACGCTCACCATCCACCAAGTCCGGCATCCCAAGCCAAACCATACCCGGGGGTTCACCACCCGCATCACATCACGTATACAATACGAGGTGGAGTCAAAGTAAGTATGGTGATATAAATGCAAGCAAGCATGGCAGATAACAAGAAAGTGAGCGTGAGCGCAAAGCCGGGTGACATGGAAGTGAGGTTGCAATCAAGTAATAAAGGCTTAGGCGGTAGCATGCATTCAGATACTAGCAAAGGAATAAATATAAAGCGCTAGCAGTTCTAAATATTATGCAATGTCTAATAGGATTCTCTAAATGAGGGTGCTGCCATGACACCTGCGATGTCGTGGTAGTAGTGGTACAAATCTCCATTCATTGGGATAGTCGTTAGATCAGCTCCATCCCGCGGGTCCTCTCGTCCACGTTCTCTTTCCCCCGCAAGTCTTGGTCCGAGCGTCGTTTTTCTCGAAGTAGCTACTCCGTGAAGCGACAAACAAGGCAAGAAAACACACGATACTCGAAAGGACTCAAGACACTGGAAGATCCATTAACCCGGAGGTCATTAAAAAGGTACACGATAGCCCTCTCGGCGGATGTCCGAATCCTTGGGCCAAAAAGAAAGAGTGGTGGTTTGCTACGCATAAGCTAGATGGCCAAGCCAGTATGGCTTTAAGATAAATGGTTTAAGCCGGAGCTTATCTACAGCAAACACCACGGCTCACGTTCTCTCGATCCGGGCGTCACGGAGTTGACGAGAATCGAAAGACGGGCTTAGCAAAGAGAAAGAAAGAACAACAGAGCTCGGCTCTTGTAGCCTTTTCTCGACAAATCACAATTGGACATAAAAAGTAAATAGAATCTAACAATACTATTGTGACTTGGCGCTATTGTACTTCAACTATCCCGCCATCGTATCCAGCGGTAGTAGAAGTGGTCGGTGCAAAATAAACAGGGCAACAACTTCGATCTTCTCAATCCACGACACAGTCACGTCGGGAGCCGAGAAGTGAAAAGTTAGCTAGGCACATCTATGTCATGTTCCCGGTCACATCTCCAGTGGAGATGGTTTCACTAGGTCGATCGAGTCGACTCTCACGGTCCGAAACATGACTTCGACCATAGCTTAGCTAACTAAAAAGGGATAGTCCGTGCTTTGATCCATTCACCATGAACTAGACGGGATCGAATAGAGCGGGCTAGCGAGGTAGAAAAGCAAGTTCGATCAAAGAGCAGTGGTCTACTTCCAATGCACATGCCACGGTAACAGACGGGGCATCGGAAGGAAGCAACATTCCAAAGAACACGAGTGCACGAACCACCCATAGGGTACCCGACCTAGGTGCACTGGCACTAAGGCATCTCTCAGATTCGTAGCGGTGCGGTTGTCACCGCGAGAATCAAAGAAACATGACGGTCATATAGGGTACGAGCATACAGAGGTTTGTGCACGAAGAACGACTGAAAGACAAACAAAGTATAGCTCCATAGTCATGGCGAGGCGAGCTCGCGACCACAAGCTATACTAGCGAGGGCTCGAGTTACACTCGGCATTACGGCCATGGCGAGACGAATCCCGCGATCGCAATATCCGAATGAGATACGATTCCTCTGCCGGCTCGAAGGCACCACAGATAGATACAACATCCAAGAATAAGATCCAATAACACAACAAGACAACTCGAAAAGACAGGAGTAGCACAATTCCATTGCATTTTGATGGATGGGCCCTGTATTACAAAGATACATATACAGAGGGATCATCACGAGTGGGTACAACAGTATAGGCACATAAAGTAAAAGGACTGAGGGGGGTCTAGGGGGTCACGGCTTGCAACGAACAAGGTTACAGGACTCTCGACAGCCTATCCTCGTGCCACGAGGCGACCGGAGCGGTGGCAACTCAGAGCAACAGGGCTAGGGTTTCACGGGCTCGCTAAAGCAACCAAAGGGGGCATTCCTGCAGTCCAAGATGAGTAGCACCATACTACGAGGTCCAAGCTACGGCTAAGTGTCCAGAGTTCCGAGGCTCACGTCGAGGTCACAAGCGGCATGTCCTCCCCAAGATCTCGTGCCGGTGGATCCATTTGGCTATGGCCGGTCACGTGCGTGTGTGCATTTGTGTTCCATGTGGGCAAGGCACGAAGGCCGGTCACAGCGTTTCGGGTGCTCACCAACGGTGGAGTCGTTCGGTGCTTGACGAGGCGGAGGCGTGGAAGACGAGGTTGGCAAGGCTTCAACGGAGCGTCGTCGAAGGTTGTAGGAGGGTCATGGCCAGCCGGGCTTGGTCCTAGCCAGTCGTGGCTTGCTGCAGCCACTCCTGGCCGACTCTGGCTGGCTGCAGCCGGCTGTGGCTGGCCGCAGCTGGCTGCTGGTGGCTGTGGCTGGCTGCGGCTGGCCGGCAGTGGCTTGGGGCTGGCCGGAGCAGGCTGGGCGCGGCCAGGAACGTCGGGGTGTTGGTTGTGGCCTCCTGCAAGGTATAGAACATGGCACGATGGCCGGTCTCAGACGGGAACATTGGCAAGTTCGACGGGAAAAGGAAGGGTCATGTTTTGGGTGCTGTCCTGCGGCATGGAGAGGTTGTGCGTGGCATCAGGGTGAGGGCGCTCCCGTGCTTGGTTGGCGGGCAGCAGGCCGGCGAGGCAGTGGCTCGTCAGGACGGAGGTCGCTGCAGGGTGCTCGGCGATGTGTTGCTGTCCACCAGCGAGGAAGGAAGCGGGAGAAGACGCCGCTGCTGCTGCCGTGGCCACCGTCGATGTCCAGCACGGTGTCGGCGAGGTAGAGTTGGTGCTCGGCTGCAGACCAGGGCGGAGCAGCGGGAACGCGGTGCTCCGGCTCGTCGTCGTCGTGGCTGGCTGGTCCAGGCCGTCGCGGCTGCGTTCCGGCGTGGCGTGCTGCGCGACGTCGTGGTCGGAGTGGCGTCGAGGCAGCAGGTCGCGTCTCCGGTTGACGCAGCGGTGGCGAGCAGTGGCGTCGTCGGCGTTGGTGCAGCGGCCGGACCTCGATGTCGACGACGGGGAAGCAGAGGCAGGGGCATCGCAGGAGGCACGACGGTGCAGAGCAGCGTGGCATGGCGGGGTCGTGGCGAGCGGTGTCGGCTTGGCGACGGCGACGTCGTGCGCGGTGCTCGTGGCGCGTTCGGGTGCTGCGCGTGCTTGGGTTGCCGCGTCCGGCGTCGTTGGCGGCGTGCGGCCGTGTTGCTGCAGCTGTGCACGGACGGCGTCGCGGCGTGGTGCTCTGTGGTCGGCAGCGGCGCAGCTGTCGCGGAGGCGGGTCACAGGTTCGTCGTGGAGGCGTAACAGGCTCGGAGGCAGAGCGCGGTGGTGCGGTCGTCGGCGTCGCGGACCAAGGCGCTGCTGGCGAGGAGACGAGGCGAGGCCGGCTTGGCGGAGGCGTTGCAGTGCGCCGGCGTGCGACGTCGTTGCTAGGCACGACGCAGCGCGGCGCTCTGCGCGTCGAGGCAGGGCGTTGGACGGAGGCGGTGGAGCTCCGGCTGGTGGCTGCAGGCGTGGAGACGGTGGCGTTGCTGGCTCGGTGCGGCATCGCACGCGCGGGCACCGGTGTCGCGGACGCGCATGGCGAGAAGAGCAGAGGAGAGCGGCGCGGCGAGCAGCGAGAAGGAAGAAGGGTGGCGGCGGCGTTGGGGAAGAGAGAAGCAGGGGGCGGCGTCCCGGGTCTTTATACGCACAGCTGCTAGGGTTTCGCGGACGGGCAGCCATCCTAGGCGTCCGTGCCTGCGTTGGGGTACGTGGCGTTCATCGGGGCGCGTGCCAGGGGCGTGGGGGTGCGCGCTCGCGCTGCACACGCGCTGGCGGCGGCGGCGGCGCCCAGGCTGGGAGCAAGTGCTCCAGCTAGGGTTTGGGCAGTGGAGCGCGCTGGTGGGCCGGATTGGGCTACGCGAGGCAGGAGGGGGAAACGGCTGCTGGTGGGCTGCCAAGCTGTGCAGCTGCTGCAGCTGCTTGGTGGGCCCCGCGCGGAGGGAAGGGCGCCGGTGGGCCGTGCTGGGCTTAGGCCTGCTCGTGGGGAAAGGGGAGAGAGGGGTCTGGCTGGGCCGCGCGCAAGGGAAAGAAAGGGAGGCCTGCTGGGGCTTTGAGTCCAAAGAAAGGAAGAAAGTTTTCCCATTTTATAGCAAAAGATTTTAAGGAACATCATAAATATGTTTTGGTAAATAACTAACCAATTAGGGAGTACTAGATGAGAGTAAGTGTGATTTGGAGAAGATCTAGTGGAAGACTTTGAGATAGCCTCCATGGAAGATTGGTGGGGTTTTCCAATTGTTCGGGTTATGGTCTAGAAAGAGAATTTGCCATGGCTTGTGCACTCCATACACCGGAAAAACACACAATTGGGAACCGACTCGAAAAACAGAGCGACTCCTACAATCAATCTATATGAATGCGACGTTTCACTAGCTTTTTCTCCAACGTTTGCTCTAGCAGGTGCATGCTTCACACATTCACAGAAAAAGTTTTTGAAAGTTCGTATTTTTGGGTTATGGAAAAATCCGGGTTGTTACACAAATGGCCTCGAGCGGTCACCGTCGTCAGAGAGGTCACTCGCCGCTACAAACTCTTATTTGGCACCAGGTCACAGATGTTCTCGTAAATGAACTCGGACACAGCGGCTGCACTCACCATGGCCACCGTCGTCGAGGCGTCGCCGTCATTGCTGACCTTGCTTCCTGCCTCCACAAGCCTTCATCGTTGCCGGCGACGACATGCCTGACTGACCCGCAGGAGGTGAGAAGCCTAGAGGTGAACTCACTTGTCACTAAATCGGGCCAGGCCGCCAAAAGGCGAACCCCATTCCGCTTCATGGGAGCCAAAATTTAGGTGCTTTGAGGAGCGTGCAAGCCAGGCGGTGGAGTAAGCCAAGCATACCAAACACAGCCAGACCGAACGTGCCCGTAGAGGAATGGGTGCCTGCCCACGGGGATGCTGCCACTACTCAATGAAGAATGAAGCACCTCTGTCCATGGGCGAACCCAGTGTTGTGCCCTGCATTTTTAGGAAACAATCAACAATTTTTAGAAGTATGAACATGTATAATATATATAGTTACGGTCTTAAATTGTTATTTTTATGTCATTTTTTGCCTCTTATTTGACTCTAAACGCAAAGCAGCCCACGGGCCAGCCCACAGCACACGCCTGATGGCCCATTCCGCATTCAGCCTTTTCCAATTCCTACTCCCCATCGGCGGCCCTCGACTCATCACGCGACATGAACACCCCGTCGAGTGATTGAGGAGAAGGCCATATCGGAAAGAAGAAACTCCTCTTTGCTGGCCGCGGGCTGCACGCTTGGCCTCATCCCCGCCCATGCCGTCGGCCACGTAGCACGTTGCCAACGGCCGTCCTTGCCGCCTTGACCGTGGCCGACGACCTCCAGCAGTGCAGCCCCAGCCCCTACGTATAGGCATACCCAACTTCTAAATCCTGGGTCCGCCACTGCCTCCGTCGCACTTGAAAGGCTGCCCCGCGAGTTGGAGGCGGCGCGCAGCAGCTGCCTGAGGCGCGGTGGAGTCGTAGTGGCGGCGGCGCTGTTGCAGAGGAGGCCCCGTGTCTCAGCCTCTCAGGTGAGTCCGCGACGGCGCCCTGCCATGCTTTCGGCTTTCCTCGACAGCGGCAAGCAGGCGAGGGATGTGCGCCATCTAGAGCTGAGGCTGAAGCAATGACGCGGCGCTCTTCTTCTATATCCAATATAGCTAGAAATTTTGGCGTGCTTCGCCGCGCCCTTACCAACGAAATTGTGAAGAACCAGTCAATGGCATCTACTGAAAAATCATAAAATGTGCAGCATGAAGAAAAATGAATGAGTCAAGCTACAACCTACAACTATCCTGACACATTTAAGATTCCATAATCCGATACAGGTTTCAGAATCTAAATTCCTTTCCGTCTTAGCAAGGCTATGTGCACAAACCATAGCTACTGATGAGTAAACAGAAAACAGAGACTGAAGTAGTGAGCATCAATCATTTCCACCATAGTGAAGAGAAATCTAGGTTCGATCTAAAATAAAACACTTGCAATTTTGCATCGGCACAGCACATCAAGGAATGGGGAGAAACTGGAAATAAATGCAAGTGAAAAAAAGAGATCAAAGCAATATCACAAATTCCAAGCAGCCGTGGATCCACAAGGATTACACAAGTAAAAATACTAAAAAAAATCAGAGCTTTTGGAGCCAATTCTTGGTGCCCATTGGCAATCGCAGCATGGTGCCTTCTTGATCTTTTTTTTTTTTTTTCTTTTGGATCTTCCAATGTTCTCTCTATGTTGCTGGGAATAGTCACAATAATTTAATCGGGTAGGCACCACAATTCAGTGGCATTTCGCTGTTATATCATGTACATAGGTCAGCCAGAGCAATAGTGATGAGAAAAAAACAAGTCTGTTTTTTTTATAAAAAATTGGGATTCATTATTCGAAAGTAAACTCAAAACCACTGATCTACACAGCTTGTATGAGGCTGAGGGAGACTGGGCTTACATCAGACACTTTACAACAAAGAATACATGCAGTTGAGTAGTTCCCATTTGACTTTGTGTGCAGGTTATAGTTCATCAATCACTTGCTTAAGATATATAAATTGAAAAAAAAAAAAAGGCAATGGTGTCAAGTTAGACTCAGAAATTGTATACTCTTCAGTTGTAGTTTACAAAAGCGAGCACTCCTGTAACACCACAAGCCAACCCATGTCACAAAAAAATCAAACTGATTGAGGACATTCTCTAACTGATTTTTTTTTTTGATCTTTCCTCTAACTGATTGTTAAAATTGGAAAAGCTAACATGAGCTACAAGGGTCATGTCTACAATTGACTTGAGTCAAAATATTAAGATGATAAAATGAAATTGATGAAACCGATGAACATATATCTATGCCAGTTGCCAGGCAAAGTAAATTTAAGTTATATGCCAAGAGAAGGTGGTTTATAGGTAATCCAAAATTGTATATATTCCTAACAATTGCATGGGCAAAGGAACATCATAATTTTTTAAACGTTTCAAATGGATAACTCCACCTTCCTCTTTAAGAGCAAACTGCATATATGTTGTAGAGCATATTTATCAAAGTATTTTTATACAACGAATGCGTTAGATCTATCATGAACAAAAAAATCAGCTGCATCCTACATAGCATTGAAAGTGATACATTGTGTCGTTAAATGTGAAACCTTAATGGAAGCTTTGTTCATGAAAGGTGAGTGGCATTCATTAATTGACCAAAGATTAATGTTTGCCCTTCAAATACTGAAACAAGAACTTAATGCCTAAATTTCTATGATGGATAGTAATAACTGCACACACCATGTTGTTGAAGCCAACATGATGATATTCAAGGGACTGTTTCTTGCAAGTGCAAATAATGCCTAATTCATAACACACATCAGCAAACTGCAGTAAATGAATAATTAAAATTGATATATATCACAATGGTCATATGTATTCTTTTTTCAGCTTGGTAGAGAAGGTGAGGCTTCCAACACCAGTAAGTAAACAGGAAAAGTTTAAACTACCCATACCAGAATCAACCAATGCAACTGATTTCTATGGTACTGTGCTCACATCAGCCTTCACAGGATTGCTTAGCGGAAGTTTTCTAGCTCCAGGGGCCTCCTGTGGCCGTGGACCAGCACCTTCATACGACTTGCCTTGAGCTTCATGACCATCTCAGGCGACATACGCGTACTCTGCTGTGCTCCCCATCTGCATCAGCCAGATGAACTCCTGATGAGAAGAAAGGAAAAGGAAATTGGGAAGCGTGAGATAAAAGATGGACAAAGTAAAATGACGCAAGAGGAGTGGGCTGTCGGCTCACCAAGCGCTGCTTCCGTTGCTGTGCTCAAGAAACCCGGCCCCGCTCGCCACCACCTGCGGAGAGTGTGCGTGGAGGCCAGATCCGATGAATCAGAGGCCAAATTCACCAGTAGTAGTCTTACAGCAGTGGAAAGATCATACAGCTCTTTGAAGACCGCTACCCCACCTCGCGTTGGTTGCATGTGCCTCCACTCACCGCCGCTTGCGTAGTTGCGCTGCTCCGAGGGCTTATGTCTTCAGTGAGCGGCGGCAGAGCTTCGGCGTACCACAGGGGCGGCAGCATGGCTGTGTGAGCGATGAACCAAAGCAGTTTTTCCATGGCTCACAGATAAACCAAAATGAGAAAAACAGATGACTATATTAGCCCACGAGGTGCTGCAATTCCTAATATTATAACCCCACGAGGTTATGCAATTCCTAATACTATAACCCCAAATGTTCTAAGAATATAATTGTTAGTTCAGGAGCAATTTGTAATTGTATGCACAACCCCTCAGTTTCCCCATAAATATGGGGTACTGTAACTGAACTAGAGAGTGATGAAGCACATTTCAACTGAATGGTCCTCGAGACCTGAAACTCTCCAACTCAGAAGGCTCTGCTCAAGCCCAGAGTGACCAACAGTTCTGCTCAGGTAACAGCTGCAAATTTTGCAGTATCATGCTAAAATCATACCAGATAAGGGTCGGTGCACTGCTATCACACACGGAAATATTACACGGCAGATTATGCGATAACATGGTCCGAATGGAATGAGCAGGACACAAATGTAACGAACAGAATAGTGCTCGTGCAGAGCAGATATCTTCTGTCAATAAGGTCAATGAAATCTAATCTAATTAACTAGAAGTGCTTACATGTTACACTTTTGTGTAGACCAAGAAAAAAAAAGGAAGCAACAGATAAATGAAAAGCAACACCAGAATTTCACATATATGGTTTTATATAAGCAAGCAATTGCTAAGACAAGAATTGATGTTTTACCACATAAAAAAAAGTATATATGTTGCTCCAAAAGATTGACTTCTACAAGGAGGCATGTAAAGTTAGCTGTTGCAACGAATTTGCACATATACTGGTACTGTTCGCAACTTCAATAGAGTGATCACAGATTAG
>JADLZL010005610.1:0-143241 GCA_015844335.1 Chrysopogon serrulatus | reverse complement strand
GCTAGCTCAATCATAAATATGCTTTGGTTGCGCATGGAGGCGGCGTGACCAAGGCTCTTCTTGTGCTTTTGATTGAACGTAACCATGGTTCTTGGG
The DNA here is from genome assembly GCA_015844335.1 of Chrysopogon serrulatus. NCBI lineage: Eukaryota > Viridiplantae > Streptophyta > Magnoliopsida > Poales > Poaceae > Chrysopogon > Chrysopogon serrulatus. Next base: position 143,145 of record JADLZL010005610.1, on the reverse strand, counting down.
ATAATTACTGATTCTACATTTCTACTAGATAAATGCCCACTCTACAATGGGAAAAAAACATATACCACACAATAATAAATATGAACACGTGTTATACTGTTACCCCAAAAAGATGCTTTGAACATGTTTGCAACATCACTACTATTGTTACACGCCTGATGCGCGCGGACAGTTACCACCAACGATAAGAATGGGCCAAAAGAGGCTCGAGAGGGGGAAGGGCGCCACCGTGCTGGCGGGCCCCGCAGCCTGCCCTAGGGCAGGGGAGGGGCCACCAGCGCACCAGGAGGGCTGCAAGCCGCCGCCGTCGCCTTCCTTTTATGTCTCCACCAACTAGCAAATCTAGTATTTATCATTTTTTGGAATAATTAGTTAATATATGGAAACTAGAAGTTGATTGATGAAAGAGAAATTAATTATTCAATAGAGATTTCTTCGTCTTGTTTGTAGGCTAAATCTAATCAAAACTACAAATAAGAGTGCATTATAACTACATCAATCAAGCAATAAACGAGCGAAAAGCTCTTCTATTTCTCTCTCCTCTCTCTAGCCTGCCGCTTCCCTTTCCCTGTGCTGTGCGCCGTGCCGCCGTGCCCACGCCGTGCCGCCCCCTGCCCTGAGCCGCCCCTCCCAAACCCTAAGGCGCCGCCGCTCTAGGGTTCCACGCCGCCGTCTCCGACGTCGTCACGGTAGCCCATCCACTCTACCCACTTAGAATTATATATTAGTTGGCAGATTAATAATCATCAAAGTAAACAAATTTGTCCCACTAGTAAGCTCATGTAGTCATGTTCCGTTCGACACGTACGTACACACAGGCACGCTTGACTGTTTGAGGATCGACATGATGACGATGTCGGGGGCAGACGCCTCCGCGCGCGCGCGGGTAAGCTTTTGGGAATCCTATTTGCATTGACGGACAAGGGATCGGGATCGATGCATCAATCCAATTCATATATATATATATACATATATATATATAAATAAATAAATCAGACGCACGCCTTGAAACTGATGGTCAACTCTGACGGTGACGGACTGATCCGTCGACCGATTGAAACGGCATATATATATATAGACCACTACATATACAAGTTGTATTAATTCTCGGATGCATTTTTAGTTTATCGACGACGCTAGCTAGCTATTGGTCGCATCTTGTATTATGCAGTTATATATATATACACACACACACACACACACACACATCTGTCAAGTGTCGATCTCTTTTGGAGAGAAGTGAAGCAAAAGGGTCGAATCGTATCGTATCTACTACCAGCTATCTCGGTCTGCATCCTGCACGTCATAGTATATCTGAGCCGTGTCTGTTGTATACGGCGCGGCCATCATCTTGCGTACGTCCTTGTTTCAGTTGATCTAAACATCATGCGTGCGTGCACAGACGGTACGTCTTCGCATGTACCAGCGAGAGAGGCCGGGTCCAGCATCCGCCGATGTGTGTAGTGTAGCCATTCGAGATCTTGCAGGCACTTGTGATTTGCGTTGGATCGAAACTTTGTACCTGGAGCTGTTTGGATCCATTAGCGCTAAACATTAGCTAACTAGTAGATAATACTCTTTTTATTCCAAATTATAAGATGTTTTGGTTTTTCTAGATTCATAACTCTTGTTACGCTCCTAAATATATACTATATCTAGGTACATACTAATAAAGGGTATGAATCTAAAAATATTAAACATTTTATAATTTAGGACGGACGAAGTAACTATTGTTTTTTAGCTTGCTAATTTTAGTAGTGGTTGTTTGGTTCCACTGCTTGCTAATAGTAAATGGTTGTATAGTGAGTTTAAATTGCATAACTGCTAATGAAACTAATTTTTATATCAAGTAGCCCTCTAACTAATTATTAGAGGGCTTATTAACATGTCTGTTTGTGTCAAATAAACTAATTTTAGCTGCTAATTTTTAGTGATCCAGTAATCTCAATAGGACCTTATTATATTGCTATTGGATATTGGTTTATCTTTAGCAACTTCGTGCCTTCCACGAAATGAGTACTATGTATATTTGCGGCTGTGTTCCCGTCCACATTCGGTGACAACAGTGTGCTGTCAGACTTGAAAGCGCCCAACCAGCAACGAACGGCAGGTGCAAAAGGTGCAGCCGCAAGCGTGAGGCGGCGCCGGCCTCCCAAGAATTTCTGCATCGTGCTATAGGCATAGGTAGCTAGGTCAGTACACAGGTGAAGTTCTGAGGTTTTTTAATTTCAAATTAATTTTTAGCCAAATTTTTTTAAATATATATAAGTATAAATTTTTAGATCTAATAACCTGTATGGTCGCTCAGTCCGAGTGGCACAACAAATATAAATCACACTATCAAAACAAGCTAAATCACGTGCTCCCTCCGTTCCAAATTTTAAATCGTTTTAACTTTTTAGTATATCTATTTTGCTATATATCTAGATTATTTTAAAAAAAATATTTTGGTAGATTATTTTTAAAGTATTGATTAAAATAGGTTAAAATAAAAAATACACTTCAGATGGTGCTTTTTAAAATAAAAATATTGACTTTACATGCCCGTTCATGCTAAGACAAACCGTGTAGTTGTAATTTACACGGTTGATGAACATCTACCACTATTATATACTGCATGCTGGCCTTTTCCAGGTTGTTTTGTGCCCTTTTATATATCACATTGTTTTTTTTTTTTCGCGAATATTATATATTACGTTGTTGTAACAAGGAGCACAATCATTTATCCGTTTCTTGGTAAAGATTGAATAAATTAGCTTATAAGGGTATTCACCGCTGGCCCTCCACCTTGGCTAGTGGTCTTATTTAGAAAAAAAACATATACTTAACATAACTATATGTTCAAATAAATGCACTATCAAGATATATTTCATAATACTCCCTCTATATAGGAAAAGTAAGTCTTTTTTAGACAAGGTTTGGATTAAATATTAGGAGCATAAATTATGAGTAATTTTTTAGTTATTGAGTTTAGAAATGTGAAAACCATATGAATAGATTTGTCTTGAAAAATACTTTCATAAAAGTATATATAAATATATGACTTTGTGATGAATATTTTCAAAAATATGTAGTCAAAGTTATACTTTGGAGACCGTGTCACTTTGTTTAAAAACGACTTTCTTTTTCTATACGGAGAGAGAACTTCAAGTAAAAATCATTTCATTAAACTAATTTGTATGGTAAATGTTACTGTTTATCTATAAACTTAGTTAGAATTAGAGAAATTTGACTTAGGTAAAAAATAAAGTGCAATAATTTGGAAGGGAGGCCTCTCGGTGTCATCAATTTTGGTGGTGGCAATGTCCGCTCAAATTTGATTTTTGGCCGTGAACTCTTTATGTGATATTTAATAAATTATTAAATTATAATCATCCTTCAAAATAAAAAATTGGTTTTTTTCAACTTAGTGGCACATAATTATTGCAAAATTATAAGATATTTTGAACTTTTTTCTAAATATATATTGTCTTACTATAAATCTAAATGTATAGTAAAAACTACGTATCTAGAAAAGTCAAAATTACTTATATAATTTAGAATAGGTAGTCCTTACTAAGATCTCATTACTGGCAAGATGTCAATTGGCATCTCTTACATACATATATAGCATAATAAAAACATTTTTGTTGTATGTATGTATGCTTGGATATCAAACCAAAACCCGGTACACATTAGCATGACCTCAGTGGAGGATCTTTAATTTCATGCCGATCGATCTACTGATCTTGCGCACATTGCATTGCTTGATGCATTGACATGATAAAACTGCATTATCTATCCGATCCATCGATTGAAAAAATCTGCCTTTTTTCTTTCCCGTCCTGGAAACGTGGGGCCCGGCAGACATAACCTCTTATCCACTTGCATGAAGAATTATAGAAAGGCCGGCCATGCATATATGGAGAGCGAGCTGTAAAACTTTTGCTTTCTTCTACCCCATCGAGTGCCCCTGGCTGTAACTTTCGTCGTCAGGTAAGAAAGGCGATCTCACAGGCGGTGGCAGGCACCACTGCCAGAGCGTGGCACCGCCAGGCGCCGGCCGGCCGGCCGCAAGGACAGCCAGCCAGCACCTGATGCTGCAATGCAAAAGCCTTTTTCTGTTAAAACTTTTGCTTCAATTCGTTTTGACCTGATGGTGGTAGAAATATCTTATCTTAATTAAACTTGTCCGCATCGCGGTGAAAAAGATCAAGAGGCGATCTCCTGGAATTATTACAGTGTGGATGTGGAGGCGGTGGTTAAGCCCAATGATGGTAAGCATCATGGTAACCCCATTGCAAGCTGGGTAAATTGCCCGGGGCATGCAGCAAATCACCCCTGGCCGGGCCGCCACGGCTCATGAGCCGTCTGCATGGCGATGGCCGGAGGCCGACGTGGCGCTCCTCGGTTGGTCGCACGGGGGCCGGCTGGCCAATGGGAAGGGACGTTGCGGGCTGCCCAATCCTGCTGGGGCCCCACCAGAGCTGCGCCTGCACGCACGCACCCACCTGCTCAGTGTACACCATCATGGCCATGACAGCCTACAGCTGGGTCGTCTACGCCACCAAACTACACATACAACAGTACGTGTACATACATACGCACATGCATGTGAAAGGCTGCGCAACCGCGTGCCCGCAGATATTTACAGATCTATTTTCCGGGCCCACCACGCAGTAAGTCTGATCCTCGTCGTTGTATCTGGGTCCCATATGTCATCGATAGAGGACACAACAGAGGTCAGGGGCACAGCAGTATGCAGGGCCTGCGTGGGTTCTGAATTCTGGTGTACGTCTCTGCACCTATCTATCATGTATTTCCCCAGCTTTTCTTGCTGTTGCGAGTGTGTATTTGTACAGCTCATAGTCACAAAGTTTTCAGGGAATGTTCATCTCGTGATTTACAACTAAACTGTGTAATTACTTATTTTTTTACTTACATTTAATATTCCATGCATACGGCTAAAAATTGATATGATGAAGAGAGATAGTGAAAAAATCTAGAATTTTAAAGCAATCTAAACAAGGACCGAGTCAAAAATAAACCCGTGAACCCAGGTTAGGATCGAGGAACCCAGGTCAAGGGTTGAAGATGGTGAACCTATTTTATGTGACTATGGTATAACTTGCACAGACTTGCAACTGGTGGTCCTATATACAATACTGTAGTAGTATAGGAGTATGTCTAAATACAGGCTGCAGGTCGAGCCAGCTAGGTGTATTTTCTTTTGCTACCAGCTACTACTAGCTAGGCTGCTACCAGCTGCGGCTGCAAGTGTTTCTGTGTGGCTGCCATTGGTCACTTGGAAGAGCAGCGAGCTTGCGAAAAGGCAAACCCAAAAGGTAGGACGTTTGGTACGATTTGTCTGTGGAGTGTGTACTCATGTAGTAGCTAGGGTGTGTATACGTCTCAACGTCTGGTATTTTTTTTTAGTATATACACAATCAGTATACTAGTGTCTTTCTCAATCCGGAATTCAGGTTTATATTTTAGCTAATCCGTTCTGCCTTTGGTGGTCCTGTAGCGTACCTACGTTCTCCGTTTGGGTGCGTCGTCTCTCCGTTTGGGTGCGTCGTCAATCGTCATAGGCTCATAGCGGCAGTACATTTTAATATATAGTTTGGTTTGTTATTGACATGATATGGGCGTGTTTGGAACTGATTCTGGGTGAGCATTTACTAGAACGAAATTGAGATTTTGAACCATAGACATGACCACCGGGTGGTGTGGTATCGGTACTATGGCCTTCATCCCGCGATATAGAAAATTTGAGCGCTGGTTCAATCTCACGGTAGTTGTGTCTGCGACAGTGGGAAACAATCATCGATTCTAGTGGGGTGTTTGGCAGTATTTTCTCAATTCTCCAAGTGGGACGACCACAGATCCGATTTCTAAATGGCCCCAAACATGCCATGGTCCAGTAGGGCTAGGGGATTAGGCAAGCTAGACGTACTAGTGAGTAATGACAAATGCAAGTCTCAATGAAAGTTTTCTAAGTTTAATGGGCAATGGATAGGCTTATGTGACATAGTATAAATGAAGAGAGAAAAAAAAGTTTCATGGAAAAAATAGGTTTAATGAAGATGAAACTTGTTTACACCGACTCTCGTTGTCTTTTTTTTTTTTTTTTTTACTTAAAGGATTGTAGGGAAGACCCCCCACGTTAATAACTTCGGCTGAAATTCACTCTAACCGTAATTTGAATTTGGAATCCGAGAGGTGCCGTCAAGTGACTAGACCAACTGATCTAGCACCCTTTGACATAAAGGATGCCGTCTTATGGCACCAAATATGTGTATTACCTATTGATATTTCTTATATAAACTTAGTTAAATTTAATATGGTATGATTCAATGTTATATTAAAATTGTATTCTTCGTTGGACGGAGAAAACATGCATTATTCGGTTATGCCCTAAGTATCTAGAAGAGTATGAGAGTTGTTTGCTCGTCAACTCCAGCAGGTGATTGATGTTTGCCTCAGGGATACTGACATTGAGCTACTACTAGCTCTAGGATGTGTACACTATTGCTAATATACGGATGGAGAGGTCTTGTCATCTTCATTGTAAAGGTGATCCTGGTAAGTGTAAAATGGTGATGTCTTCATTATTGCAAAAACCATAGCTGTCGATAAGCTACTGAAGGTCGAGGATTGGAAAAGAAGAAGTCATAATTAGGTATCGCTGTCAAAATCATTACAAGCAACCGGTGAAATCTGCAAGCTTGATAATTAGAAACAACTGGAACCGCTTTTGTACCAACAACCTTGTACACCGATTTATAGCATCAGTTTAATGATGTAATTAACTTTAGTTCATATTAGAGTTGTTGGTGCAAAAAAAAAAAAAGCTGCAGTCACCAACAAACAAAAATCTGTACTAAACAGGCCATTACACATTACTCTCTCGGACACGTACAGTAGCAAATGAGAAAGAGCCAACAATTCGTCTTCATGGGCCTACCCTAAAGACCACCTTGTTTGGTATAGGCCCATTTATCTCTAATAATACTAGCCCATTAAGTTGCACAAAGGCCCAGTGTTGCTTTGTCGGGAATGCGATTGAAACCTACAGCCAGTGTTGCTTTCGTCATAACAGCATGGATGTATTGTGCCATAAATACACACTTTCCAAAGTAAATAAAGCAGAAACAGAAACCCACAGAAATGGTGACTACATCAAAATCTCAGTGACAGTAGTAGATTATTGTAAATCACTAACAGATTACACAGACAGATAAGTAATGGGACGAAGCACGGCATCAACGACATTGGGCTTGGTGGTCTCCTTCGAAATAACTGTCCCGCGACGCAGACGTCGAGTGCGACGGCGACCGGCGATCAGAGAGGAAGGCAGCTGACGCGGCATTGCCATCACAAGCAGAAAACACGAGGGTCGCCGTCTCTCGTGGTCACTTGGTCCAAGGAAGCTGCGATTTTTCGTACAGTACGTGCAGCAACTTGTCACCAGCAAATTTCATTCCAAGGGTCAATGTTATGTTATTATTATGTTAACTGAGAGACAAACTAATTCAAGTAGCTCTATAATTGAGGTCTCTGCAATTGATTGAAAGGGAACGAACAATATAGTAGGAACGGTATGGGGAGTTCAGACGAAACAGGATTCAGATATTTTATTTATTAACTACAATACTACTGCATGGTAGAGGCTGGAATTTTTAGTTCCATTATCTAAAAAAAAAAACTATAATATAATACTACTGCATAATGGTGACTGTAGAACATGACGAAGCTCCAATGTGAAGGCACAACTAGAATCCCAGAAAAAACTGCTGCCTACTCTTTCTCCGCAGCATCCAAGAGCACGGAAATGGTCAGTTTCCCAAATGGCCAAATAGCAGCCAAAGGCCAATACAAACGCAAATTCACCGCTTCAAACGGGGTGCACATCAGCTGACCTTCCAAGCTCCATAAAGTCAGGGAGGGGGCCAATTAAGGATGCCTGACTCGACTGCATGCAACAGCCCATTAGTCGGCACAGAAAGACTGAGCAAAGAATATGATAATGCTTATTAGAAGCAGATCACACGGGGAGATGTCTCCGCTAAACAACAGGTCACTGTTGGGAACAGGTGAGTTGGAATCATGTGTGTGATCACAATTCACAGATATCTCTGCGCTCCAGCTGTAGCATCGTTCTGGCTCCGAATCATTTGGTGACTGCGACGACCGAATATGTATGGATCTTCGTTGATCCCGCTCAGAGATATTTTGTTTTCCTCTTCACTGTTCGATTTCAGTAGAGGAGTACTCCGTATTCAAGTTCAGAAAAACCCTTTTTTAAAGGGAAAAAAAAAGAAGAAAAGAAGAAGAATGTTACTCACTGATCACTGAACGTTCGTTGTAACCAAATACCAATAATCACTCAACTGTCAGTGACCAATAATATATCTCCCATAACTGATGATGGTCGATGATGCTTGGCTCAAGACCTACGTTGTAGACCTACGTTGTACATATTGTTTCTGAATGAAAATAACATCTGCACTGTCGATCTTTATAGCATATAGAACAATATCTTATCTTGTTTGTTTTGTCTGGGAAACTAGAATATAAATAAATAATAATACTGTATCGTTAGCTGCGTTGAGTAAACAAGTACTAGGGAAGTAGTGTACTTGCCGTCTGTCCAGGTCTCCCGGTAGAAATCAGAGAAGCTGGCCGGCTCTCCGTTCTCCATGTCTAGACGTTCCTGCCGGCCGGTTTCGCTCAGGGGAGGCTGCAGCTATGCAACTGCTCTGACTTTATATACTGCCAACTTCGAACGTCTCCGGTCTTCTCCTAGCTGAGGAGCGGCGCGCCCGCGCACCAGCAGCTCCTATAACACAAACCCGCGCTGTCGCGCTCCCTTCGAAAACGGTTGCCACTAGCTAGGACGCGAAGCACAGCGAGAAAACGCGCGAGTGCGCTACAGAGTGGTTGGTATGCGGACGAGGCGACACGGAAGGTTCCGGCTCGGCCGGAAGCTGCTCAGCGTCTGGCGCTGGGCGCTCTGCCACCGCCGGCGCCGCGGGTACCTCCGCCTGCAGCCAGGGCCGTGCCGAGGAGGAGGCAGCAACAAATCCCCGTCCCCCTGGCGGATGATGCAGCAGCAGCGGTGCGTGCCAAGCAGCAGAAGCAGCAGCAGGAGCAGGTTGCGGTGCAGCAGCAGCGCGATGAGACGCCGCGGATGCTCACGTGGGGGCGGTCTCTAGCGCGGCGGATGAGGCTCCTGCACGGCAAGCACCAGCTACTCGAGGACGCCGCGGCGGAGGCCACCACACCCAAGGGGCAGGTGGCCGTTTACGTGGGCGGCGCCGAGCCCGGGGCGTCGATGCGGTACGTGGTCCCTGTGGTGTACTTCAACCACCCGCTTTTCGGGGAGCTGCTGCGCGAGGCCGAGGAGGAGTTCGGCTTCGAGCACCCCGGCGGGATCACCATCCCGTGCGCGGCCTCGCGGTTCGAGCGCGCCGCTGCCGTGGCCGCCGCGGGCGGCGGCCGGAAAAAGGTGCCTGCTGGCTGGTGGTAGCAGCTCGTGGCCACACCGTGGTGGTGTACATAATACATATACGCACATACAGCCTTAGGAGTTAGGAGGAGGATCCCATGCAATTTCTCTTTTTTTCTTCCTCGTTAAGTTTGATCCTTGATATTTTTCCCTCTTGCCTTGTTTCCTTGTGTGGATTGAACTTAGTGCATGGGATGAGAGAAAGACATAGTTGTAGTTTGAGAGATGAACAATGATGTTTTAGGGTCAGCAAAAACATGTTCTCGATCCGAATTGCAAGTCCATGATAGATAAACATCAGATATGTACGTCAGGTGGTTCTGATTCTCTTTGCAACTAACCCATCAATTCAGCTCTAGTTTTTTAACATATACTACAACTCTAGAGCTTCTTTATATCATTTATAATTAATAATTGGAATAAAGATTTTAGTAAAAAAAACACTCTTCAATGCCTTTTTTTATTGGATCTCTAAATATATTTTCTCAAATACGCAATAGCATCCCACATCTGTACTATATTTGGATCTCCAAATATAGGCATCCCATGTTTTTTTTCTCAAACACGCAAAAGACTTAAGCGTATTTGTATTGAGGAAAAAAAACATTTTAAGTACAATGCGTCTTGGTGGCGTCTTAGATGGGTGTGAAAATACTTAGACTGAAGCTCAGACATAACATCCCCCCCCCCTCGCTCCCGGAACTCGTGTTATAGCCTTTTACTCCGAACAGAAGACAACCAAGATTCTTGGTATTGGCCTACACCCACTATTCTGCCTCATGTTTGATGAGCGCTAGACATGTTGGTACTTGTGTGGCGGCACCTCACATTTCTTTCCTTCCACGACTCCTAGGTGACAAAGAGTGAAGATGGAGTTCGCACCATGTCTGCAAGGTCCAATCCACCAAGTTCTCCGGTCTTCCCACCATTCCCATCCCCTATTCTAGATTTCACTCTGGTCAAAAGAGTGAGAGTGAGAGTGGCTTTTTTGAGCACACAAATATATAGAAAACAGTAAAGTATGTCACCGGTCTCTAAACTTGTACCGTTGTGTCATCCCGATTTCTAAACTTCGCAAATCAATCGTTTAGGTCCTCAAACTTATTCGGATGTGTCCCTAAACTTGTAAATCAATCGTTTAGGTCCTCAAACTTGTTAAGTTATGTTATGCTTGGTCCTTAAACTTCATTTTGAATCTCATCTCGGTCAAAACATGGTGATCTAAATACTCTATATCTAAAAATAATTTATAACTTTTTCATACGAACTCAGATTAATTAATTTAAACTTTATATCAAAATTATAGCCTCGACATGATAAAAAAACTTTGTAGTTGAAAATATTTTAAAATAAAACTGTTTAGGGTCCCAAATATTGTTGTATATTTATAGATTTTGTAATTTGAAAGTTAAAATTACCAAACAATTTTGGGTATTGACATGGTCTATATGAAAGTTATAGTTCTCAATAGGATCTACAACTTTGTAGTTGAAAAGTTTTTTTATTTGAAGTCATTTAGCATCTTAGAATTTAATTTTAAATTTTAAATTTCAAAATCTATAAACGCATAATAATATTTTGGAACCCTAGACAATTTTAATTCAAAAAAAAAGTATCAATGACAAAGTTGTAGATCCGATGGCTACAATTTTAATATAAAGTTTGTCATCATTTGCGTTCGTATGAAAAAAAATGTGAATTGTTTTTTATATAGTTTTAAGATCGCATTGTTTAAACCAGATGGGATTCAAAACCAAGTTTAAGGACCGGTATGATACAACTGAACAAGTTTGAGAACTTAAACAGGTGATTTTCAAATTTAACGATCGGGATGATATAACCAAACAAGTTTAAGGACCATGGTGACACAGCGAAACAAGTTTAAGGACCTAAATGGTCGATTTGCAAGTTTAGAGACCAAGATAACACAACGGTACAAGTTTAGAGACCAATAATGAAGTTTACTCTATAGAAAAGTTGCTGAAATAGATAGAAAATATTTTAAAAAAATGACTTTTGTTCAAATAACTATTCAAATAATAATTTATAGAGTAAGTTTGAAAAAGACTCTTGGAGATGCTAATTTGCGACAAAAAATGAAGTACCGAAGAAGCAATTGACACTACTCCAGATATAAAATTTATGAACAACGTTACTATCACTTTGTCGGATAAGGAAATGACCAAAATAAAAGTTATAGATCTTGATGAGTTCTACAACTTTCGTTTTGATCATCTTTCCATCAAAATCCATCAAATTTTTATGCTTTATTTTTAATATTCAGCATCTAGCGGATCACATCAGTGGCGGTTTGTGGCTAAAGCCGCCATTGATGGCCCTATATCAGTGGCGGTGCCATCAGTGGCGGTTTGTAGCTAAAACCGCCACCGATGGTCCTCAGATTCTTGGCTAGAGCCGGCAAAGATGTTTGAACTCCACATTAGTGCTTTGGTTTCGTCCACAAACCGGTAGTGATGTGGACTTTCGGTGCCGGTTTCATCCACAAATCAGCGATTGAAGCGTACAACCGCAAGATCGAAGAGATATCAATACCGGTTTTTCTAAAACCGGCACAAATATTACCGGCACCGAATGTCGATTCTGTAGTAGTGTGAGCTCATGATCTCGTTGCTTGAGTGATCTCGTTCGTTGCCCCAATATGAGTCTATGAGATCAAGGTCGTGTAAGTCGCCCCATTGTTTATTTCTCTGTTTGTATAACAAGGGGTTTGGTATTCTGTAGTTGTCCAATCCAGCTCTCCAAATAGGGGTGTGCGTGATCAAAGCAAGAAGCTACTACTAGCAACAATATTATTTGCCCAAAATATATATATTGCGAACTGTGAATACAAGGTTTATACTTGTGGTTCAGTTGTAATGATGAGTGATTGATTCAACTACTAGCATCTCGGATAGGGTGCTACTGGCGGTGGTGAAAGCCACGAATTCCATATGTGCCTTGGCTTGAGTTGTGCAGGTGTCGAGCATGGAGGCGGTGACCGACGGCGAGGTGAAGGTCAAGTGATGGCGGGCCGCGCCGAATGGACCGGGAGCGATGAAAGGGCGGACGTATCGAGACTTGGACTGAGGGACCCGGAATCGCCGGACGGGATCGCGCTGCTAGCACTTGGCTTCGACAAGTGCAAGGACATGGGCCGATTTGTTGGTTTGGGCCTCAAAACCAACGGAGGCAGGTTTCTATGGTTTGGACCTCAAAACCACCCGGCGGGTTTCTGGGTTGAGCCTCAAAATCCTGGCGGAGGTCCTGAGACGGACGGACCGACGGCACGTGGCGGATCGGGGAGTTCGCGTCGGCGAAGCTACCGGTGAGAAGGCGGCGGTGGCCGTCGGATCAAAATATCTATCCGGCTCGGTGGAGTTGTACTACAATGTCCTTGGGCTAGGTAGTACGCTCGGTGTCATGTAAGGGCAAAACTGGAATTTAAAATAAGCCCCAGTCGATAAGTATGGAGAGGGGAGCTCTCTTACCCCTTCACCTCCTCCATTTGCACTTTCTCCTTTAGGTTTTTCCCTTCCTCTAGTTGCTTGTGAGAGAGAGGTCCACTAATTTTTCATTAGTGTAAGAACCAAGTTTACTCATGGGAAAGGAGGTCCCAAATCCTCCTTGTCTCCTCGTGGGGTTAGATTGATGTGTTGATTCACGTTTTGATTGTTGTTCATCGCGTTCTTCTTTTCTCTTCTTCTACCCCTCTTGTTCCCGAGTTGATTTCTTGAGTTGTGATCCATCTTAGCGCATGCCATTGTTTCTACTTGATCCTTGCTGTGAGAAGATCCTTTCCACCGAAGGATTTCATCCGATTCCTCACGAGCATATAGATCGGGTCGAATCAAGGTGCAAGGGCATTTTTAGTGGTGTTCTTCGTTCTCCATCAATTTCTCGTTGATTGGCTCTAAATTGGGCGATGACCTCTTAGAGGTAGCTCCCCTACTGTCTTGTGATCATGCTCACCAAGTTTCATGGTAGTTGGTGAAGATTTGGGCCATAAATCGAAAGATCGAAGTGAGGAGACGATTTTCAGGGCGTTGTTCTTGTTTCGGGTCACGCCAACCGGAAGTTTTGGTCATCCACCGGAAGTTCGGTCCAAGTTTTGTTTTGGTTTTTGCGTTGTTTTTTTGCTTGAGGGCACTTTGATCGGAAGTTCTGGTTCCCGACCGAAAGTTCCCGTCTCCAACTGGAAGTTCCGGTCCCCCGACCGGAAGTTCCAGTTCTTGACAGAAGTTCGGAGGCCGACAAGAAGTTCCGGTAAAACTTCCGGTCCCTGACCAGAAGTTCCGGTCCCTCACCGGAAGTTCCGGTCCAACTTCTGGTCCGCGCAGTTTTCGTTGTTTCTTCTTATTTCTTCGAGAGCTTGTCTTTGGTCTTTCTCGATAGTCCCGTTGTGCCTCTAGGACATCTCCTAAGGTATCCAGCCACCCGTTGGCTCGTGGATTTATCGGCCGCGTGTGAGTTCATTTTGGGGGTTAAATTTGGGACACTTGGTCAAAAGTTTCGAAAGAAATTTTAGGCTCCCATTCACCCCTCCCTCTGGTCGCCACTCTCGGTCCTTCAATTGGTATCAGAGCCGGTTAAGGATCATTCCACCCTAACCGGTTCATGATCTGCTAGAAGACGACATGGAGCGCGGTTCGGGCAAGCCGCCGTTTTTCGATGGATCGAATTACCCTTACTAGAAGATACGCATGTCGGCGTATATCCAGAGTCTTGGGTCACGAGTTTGAGAAATTTACGAGGATCCGAATTATGTTGTTCTTCCCGCTCGTGTTGGTCAAGAGCAAATAGAGCAACATGATGCTAATAACAAAGCTCGTAATGCTCTCTTTTCAAGTCTCTCTCCGTCTGAGTTTGAGCGAGTTTCTCACTATACTACCGCTCGAGAGATCTGGGTGAAGCTTCAGAGCTATCACGAGGGGACTCCCCAAGTTAAGACCAGACTCTTCGAAACATACAAACGTGAGTATGAGAACTTCACTCAGTTGGATGGTGAGACCATCGATTCGATGTTTTCTCGCTTTCAGTCGATTGTGAACAAGATGCGAGCAAACAGGGCTCAGCTACCCTATGATGATCATGAGAGGGCTCTCAAGTTAATACACGCCCTGGATCGGAGGGTTTGGGATTTGAAGTTTTAGGCCTTGGTTGAGTCACCCAACTATGCCACTCTCACGGTGGATGAGCTGTTCAGCAAGCTCAAGTCGAGTGAGATCGACAACCAGACCCATGCCAAGATCCGTAACCCCTCTGCTCCGACTATGGCGCTGGTGTCAGGTAAAGGTGTCTCTAGTTCTTCCGCTAACCCTTCCTCTGCGATGTTTGCCTTGTCTTCCTTGATCACAGTGACAGAGGAGCAGTTGGATGTGCTCGGAGACGATGAGCTGGCTCTCGTCATCAGCCGGTTCTCATGGTTTCACAACAACCGCTTGAATCGCCGGCGGGGTGGACCGAAGGATGGATGCTATGGATGCGGTGACCCCGACCACTTCGTCGCCAATTGTCCCAAGCGGAACAAGCATTCCTTCGGGAAGTCCACCTCCGACAAGCACAAGGAGAAGCGCGAGTACACCTCCGGCAAGCACAAGTCCAAAGGAGGCTTTGACAAGGAAGCGATGAAGCGCAAGTTCATGAAGAAGTTCAAGGCAAGAGAGCGCGCCTTCCTCGCCTCCCTCAGCAACCTTGATTCCGACGACGAGCGTGCTTCTTCCTCTTCGAGCGACGACGAGTCCGAGAAGAAGGTCGAGAACAAGCTGAACGGACTCTGCTTCCTCGCCGACTCCACCCACGGAGGCTTCTGCACCATGGCACTTGGTGATGAGGTGGAGGGCGGTAAGGACGATGCTCCCGGTGACGACGACGACGACACATCTAAGGTATCACCTTCCGTCGATGCTCTTGTCGCTGAGGTTGATGACTTAACTGCTACTTTGCTTCGTCAAGATAAGCTGCTTAAGCGTGCTACTAGTGATAGAAAAGAGTATAAGGCTAAGCTAGAAGATGCGCTTAATGAGCTTGAGTTAGTTAAGAACACTCCCATAGTGTCTGACGAGCCAGAGTGTGAGTTTTGTAGCGTTTACATGGCTGATCTTGCTAGTCTGCAGTCCAAGTACGCTGAGTTGGTTGATGAATTTGATAGTGTGCGTGCTTCACCTGTCTTGTTGGGTGCGTGCAAGTCTTGCTCAGACTTACAATCTGAGTTGGCAGAGAAGAATGCCAAGCTTGCCTTACTTGAGAAGACCAACTCAGATAGCACTAGTGTGGCTAAGTGTGCACTTTATGAGGGTTTGGAGCTAGAGATTACCAATTGCCGGCATGACAAAGTGTGTACCAAGGAGAAAAACACATATCTTCGGACCATCTTGAGTTGGGTGTCTTATAGTGAGCCGCAACTTGGCATGATGGTCAACCAATTCAGGAGGGGAATTGGTGGACCGGGATTAGGCTTTACTTCAGGTGGGAAGGGTGATGATCATTATGGCAAAGTTGGTGAGTGTAGTGGTGTGCTCCCGAGTGAAAAACCTACCACTACTCCTAAGCTTCTCAAAATCACACCACCTAAGCCACTTGTGCCTCCCACCAAGGATGGAGTGTTTGAAGAACCTCCAAAAGCTCCACCTCAGAAACAAGTGTGGATTCTAAAACCGAACCATCTAAGGAACCCACTTGACACACTCCCTTCCATCTCTGAGGAACCCCCTTCCTAAAGCCAAGCCACCTCCAAGAGTGAACTATACCCACAAGAAAGTGAGCCAAACACCTAAAAGAGAGGTGTACCATTGTGAGTATTGTCATAGGGATGGTCACTTGGTTGAGTTTTGCTTTAGGAGGAAGAGAGATGATAAGCGTGAGTATGAGTTGAACAACTGGAACATGTACCGTCCTCCTCATGGTGTACATGTACCACCTGTTCAGAGACGCACTACTAGGCCTAGAGGTGCAATGTCTCAAGGTGCTAGGCCTCAGGCTGCGAGACCACGTGGTGGTCGTGCACGGCGAGGTTCGGGTCGTGGTCAATATGACTATGAACCTCGTGGCGGTGCTTTTATGTCCCACAGCTCTAGCGGACCACGTTTTCCCTCTCGTGGTGATCGCTTTCCTCAAATGGGACATGGCATGTTTGGTGTTTTTCCTAACACTTTTTCAGAACTCTTTTAGGTTATGTGGTACACAAGTATGGCTGACAGAGGTCTTAGGGATAATGTCAGGTGCTTGTGGGCCATGTAATTTAGAAGGTTCTGCCACAGAGGGTATCAGAGCGGTACTTGCAAAGATACTCACAGTGTTACTTTTCGAAAACTTCAAAATGTTTTGGATCCAAAAGTTAAAGGTGGTTTGGTCCAAATTGCTTCTGCTCCGTCTTAATTCTTTCTAGTAGCCTTTCTAGGTGCTATTTAAAAAAGTTTTAAGCGGAGTATCATGTTGTTTTCCTTTTTGCCCTATATTATTAAAAGAATGCTTATGTTACTTTAAAAAGTCTTTTGCTTGATCCGTAGGTTCGATCATGCATCATGTTTGATTCACTTGTTTAAAGAATCATATCCCCGATAACAAGTGGTTGGGCTAAGTAAAATCAATCCTATTCTTGCTAGCCCTAGGATTTCCATCTTATAGGCTTTGCTTGTGTATAAATATGATTTTGTCTATAACGGATGTCCGATCATTCTCGCTACCGGTTCTTCACAAGAGAGGGGTGAAGCCCCTTGCAGCACCACCACACCACCGTCCTTGGCTGAAGCTGTGGTAGCTTTAGTCCATGCCACCACTGAGAATGCCCGTATGCTACGGAAAATAAGTCAACAAAATCAGAATGCACCACATGAGAATCATGGCCATCGTAATCACGACGAAGTCACCTATGCGGATTTCACCGAGACCCGTCCCCTGGTCTTTACCAGGGCTGAGGAACCTTTAGAGGCTAATGACTGGCTTCGTATTATAAATCAAAAGTTTGACCTGCTAGAGGGTTGTCCCGACTTGTTGAAACCCAAGTTTGCTGCCCAACAGTTGAGAGGCCCTGCATCTGCGTGGTGGGCAAATTTTCTAGCACGTCAACCCACCGGACAACAAGTCACTTGGGCTATGTTTCAAGATGCCTTCCGTCTGCATTTTATTCCTGACGGAGTGATGCAATCCAAGCTGGAAGAGTTTCTAGCATTAAAGCAAGGTGGTCGATCAGTGGTGCAATATGTGAACCTGTTTAGTCAGCTATCACAGTATGCACCTGAACATATGGACACTGACAGTAAAAAGAAGAAATGTTTTGTTCAGGGTTTAAAGGGTGATATTGAAACTCACCTTACTGCCAATCCAATTGCCACCTTCTATGAGGCGGTGGATATCGCCATATCTTATGAAAGATCCATGCTTAAACAGAAAAATGAAGAGCGGCGTGTGTCCTCTAACCCATCTGGCGGAATCCAGAAACGCCAGAAGATTATATTCCACCCTACTCAGCATACCCACCAGCCATCCAGCTATCCACAGCACCAACAAAGCCATCAACCCTATCACTATCCACAGCAGCAGCAGCAAGCTTACTGGCAGCAGGAGAACACTCATCCTGCTACCACCACCTATCCCCAACAGCCGAATACCCAGGGTAATCGAACTCCCACTCCACCAGCTCCCCAGGCTTCGTCCACTGGTAGAGGTCGCTGTTTTAATTGTGGAGAGCCACACTATGTAAGATATTGCCCCTACCTAATCCAGAATACCTCTAACTTCCAGCAAGGGCCGGGCAATCAGCAGCATCAGGGTCAAGGCAGGGGTAAATCACAGTATGTCCCGAAGGTGAATGCCGGAAAGAAACCTGGGCGTGTGTATCATGTTCAAGCTGGAGATGTTCTTGCGGGAGAACCCTTCTTATGAGTATGTTCCCTGTCGCCAGTCATCCTGCACTTACTTATTTGATTCTAGTGCATCACATATATTTATCAATCGTGCTTTTGTTACAAAACATGAACTTCTCATAAAAGAAATTAAAGATGAGTTTTTGATACAATTGTCGGGAGGACATATACATACACGAGAAATGATATATCAAGTTTCTATATCTCTTGGAAGATATCCCTATCTCACAAATCTGATGGTGCTGAAGGATCAAAACATAGATGTGAACTTTGGAATAAATTGGTTTAAGAAATTCTTGAATGAGCCTTTCCCGGAGTTTCTTCCTTCCTTCTCCTAAGTCATGATTCGTTTCTAAGAATTGTGACTTTCTGAAAACATGAGACTTGTAATATGAACCCTTCTACCTCCCTTATGAAACCATGTAAGATGTGTTTGCTTGACACGTTTCCTTTTCCATTACTTAGCCCTAAGCTTTGAATCTCGGGGACGAGATTCCTTTTAAAGGAATATAATGTAACACCCCCGGTGTTACGTTAGCCTAAACCTGCCATGTCATCATCATCATTGCATGAGCATTCATGATTAGAGAACCCTAATGAATACAATTAAAATGAGTTTATTTAATTCTAGGCTTGTTTGTGTTCTTTCATATCGTATGTGTATGTGTACATCATTTAAATTTCACTTGCAAGTTTAATCTTGGTTATAAAAGCAATCAATTAAAACTAATCTTGATGTTTGCAAGTGCTTGGCTAACCTTGACTCTCACCCTAACCATGTTTCATAAGTCAAATAATGCAAAAGAAAGAATTGAAATTGAATTCGGAATCCAAATCCCAAAACCCTAACTCTAGTGGTCAAGGGTTGGATTTGAATTTCAATTCACTTTTGAGGAGCTAACCATAATTAATTTTATAAATAAAAGTTGCCAAACTTTGGTACCATTTCAAGGTATGAAGTTTGTACTTTGAAAGTGTACTATTGGTTGGGTTTGAAAAGTGCCACAACATCATTAATTAATTGGCCAAAAGTTCAATTTGAAAATCCTTTTCAAGTCCCGAAATTTCAAAGTGTTTTTGCCCCCTTTACAATTTTATCTCAAAATATTCAAAATTTGGGAAAACTTCAAAAATACAGTTTGTGCATATCTTTGAGCTCTACAACTTTGGTATATAAAGTTTTTTTCAAGTTTTTGAATAGAATTTGAAGTAATTTCAAAAGATGTTTGAATTGCAAAATGCCCCCTTTTGCATTTTAAACTCCAATTCAAAAATTATTCAATTTCAGAGAAAACTTTCTACATGAAAGTTGTAGATCTTGAAAAAATAGAACAACTTTTATTTTTTGGATATTTTCATCTTTTATTCAAAATTTGAAAGTAATTTTGAAATCCCAAAAGTAGAATTTTAAGCCCTATTTCAAATTTGAAATGCAGTTTCAAAATTATTTGAAATTTTACAAAACTTGTTTAATAAAGTTTGTAGAGCATGAAAAGTTGCACAATTCATATTTTGGAAGTTTTTCATGTTGTGTTCAAATTCTGTGAGTAATTTTTTAAAAAAAAGAAAATGGTGATGTGTCCCCTTCTACAATAGTTCCAAGGGGGAGAAAATTGCTTTCTCCTCTGCCCATGCCGTCGCCGGCGCCGTGGCACTCATTCCCGCGCCCTCCCCGGAATTTGCGCAACGCCGCACACCTCGCCACCGTCGTGAAGTGTCATACCCAGTTTTAAGAATAAAACTGAATACAAAACCATATGTGTGCCCAGAGATCAATCACACACATATAGAGACAAACCACTGGAGTATCAAGCTCGGTGCCTTTATTACATCACGAATAGTACTTTATTACATAAATTTATTCAAAGTCTCAGCGGAAACGAAATAAGATAACTAGCACTCCGATAGACTCCAAAGCCACGAGGGACGTCAACCGGTGAAGCACAAGACTAGTAGTCCTCATCGAGTCCTCATAGATACGATTATCTGTTACCCATCCGGGATTTTCCAAGTAATAAAAATAAAACAAGCGTAAGTACATGTCGTACTTAACAAGAATAACATGGGGTTAATGAGGCTCAAAAGGTCGACCACGGTTCTACGGTTAGCAACTTTTATCATATCTTAATTTTAGCAAAGTGAGTAGCAACAAGTAGCATAAATCCCAATTAAACCATATGATCATGTAAACAATGATTAAAGTATAGCAAAACAATACTCAAAAGTTTTCAGCGCATAAATCATTATTCTATAAGAAGTCCAGGCCGCTCGTGACCGTGAGCACGGTGATATATCGGTTTTTAACACTCTGCAGAGGTTGTACACTTTCACCGTGAGTCGTGATTCCCATATGCTTGGGTTAATTACTCCCATACTACACTTTGCCGAGGTGCATAGCGGGGGTTTCACTATGAAGTCTTTCAAAGGGTCGTCTAACAAGTTAGGGCCGCGAGGTTTCCACGGCAAAGCGATATAGAGCCCCCCTTCCAAATGGTTCACACCCGCAGCTAGTCACACATAAGGACAGAGGCCGCACTATAACCATCATGGCATGCCCCTCTTGCGCCATAAAGGTAACCTCTAACAAGCTAGAAAATTAACCTCATACTTGACTAAAGCCGAGCCATATAGCCCCCCACGGTTTATACTTGTAAGTCCCGGGTGCTCACTTACGATAAGTCCTTAGGGAGGACAAGAGCAAACAGTACTCTTCCCCTTTAATTTTCCGTTGCTAAAAAGCGAGTTTTAAACCTTTGTTGCGTATAGCATTAATCAAGTTACAGATCATCATGGTTATTCTTTAAGCACTAGCATAAGTTACCCAAATGCATAAACCCACGGTAATCAAGGCACAAGATACAATTGCTAGGAAATCCTTAGTGGTAAACAAGGAAGACACATGCAATATGAATTTAATAGTTAATGGTGAATAGGTAACAAGGATGATCCCATGCTATACTTGCCTTGCTCAACAAAGCCTTGGTGATACGGTTCGTCAGAGAATTCCTGATCACCAACGTATTGCTCACCGTCTATACTCCACAATAGATCAACACACAATCATCCAGATCCAAACATGCATAGCAAACAAGAGTATAGATTAGAACAGTACACCAATATCATAAAACAAAGATAAAAAGTTTTAGAAAACAAATCTACGCATCGCTAGGATCACACAGACGTTTGGATCACCAAAATCGGAGCTGAAACGGTGAAGTTATAGATTAAACAAGATTTTATGTAGAAAACTTATTAATTTTATTAAACAATAAAATTAAAAGTTAGAAAATATGATTAACAGTACCATAAACATGTAGATTATTCAATTACGAATCTAACGCAACTTGAACGGATCAAATCGAATTAATTTGAAGAAGTTATACACAAAAGAATCCAGTGGCAAACTTGTAATTAAACTGAAAACGATTTTCAAATTAAAATAAATAAAATTCAGTTTTAAAAACGATCGGGGGACTGCGGGTTCAATTTGAATAAAACAGAGGGGCTCTTTAGCAAAATTGACACGAAGGGGGGTATGGACCGATCGATCCATTGGATCAAAGATGGACGACTCGGATTAAAAGAAAGGGGATGGGAGAGAGGAGCCGGCCGGAGAAGATGACCAGCGCGGCGGCTTGCCATTGCCGGCGGCGAGCAAGCTTGCCGGCGAGCTCGGTCTAGGGCTTAGGGTGCTCGGTTTCGAGGGGGGAAAGCACGGGAGGTAGAGGGGAGGCGAGGCGAGCTCACCCGGTTTAAAACGACGACCGGCGGCTCGGAGACGGGGATTGGCGGCGTGAATGGCGGCCGGCGGCTTCCTGTGAAGTTCGGCGGAGGTTAGATCATGAACCAAAGCACGAAAACGGAAAAGAAGAAGTTCAGCGGGGTCGTGGCGTTGCTGCGAAGCTCGGCCGCGAGCTTACGGAGACAAAACGACGGCGGAGAAGTTCGACGGCGAGCGGTGGCGGCTGCTAGGGTTTCGGCGGCGGCGGCGGCTTGCTCCGGGGCGAAAAGACAGCTGCAACGAGGCGGGATGGAGGCGGCGTAGCGCGGGGCGTCGGCTTATATAGCCCGGAGGCTGCACCGTGCATGGAAAGGGGAGCTCCGAGCTCGGATCGAGGATGGAAGGCCCGGCTTCCATTTTTGGAAGGTCTGGAGGAAGAAGAAAGGAAGGAGACCGGTGCGGCTGACACGCGGGCCCCACCTGTCGGCGCCGGCAGCAAGGAGAGAAGGGAGGGCGCCTGGGCCTCTCCGAGTTGGGCCGCGCGAAGAGAAATGGGCCGCCCGGTTTGCAAGAGAAAAGAGAGAGAGGAGCTGGGCCTTCGGGCCAAATTGGAGAGAGGGAAAAGAATTCCATTTTCTTTTTCTTTTCTTTTGTTTCAAACCAGTTTTGAAATGCAAAATTGAATTCAAAAGCCAATATTCAAATTTGAACAAAGCACTCAATACAAAATGGAAGTGCACCAGCATGAATGCATAAAACATGTTCCTACCTTATGGTGAATTTTAATTTAATAAAATTAATTATTACACTATGTTTAATGCACACACACAATTGCATAATAAAATTCAATTTCGCTTACTTTGAAAAGATGCAAATTTAGGGTGTTACAAATTCTACCCCCCTTAACTGATTCTCGTCCTCAAGAATTGGATATGCTTACTCGAACAACTGCGGATATGACTTCCTCGGATCATCCTCTCTTTCCCAAGTTGCCTCGTCTTCGGAGTACCGGTTCCACTGTACCTTGCACATCTTAATAACCCTGCTCCCCGGTCACTCGCTCTGCGGTCTCCAAAATTCTCACTTTGGAAATTCCTCATAGGTTAGATCATCACTAACAGCAATCTCCTCTAATGGTATTTGTTCCTCGGGTACTCGCAAACACTTCTTTAGCCGAGACACATGGAACACATCATGCACACCTGACAATCTGTCTGGCAACTCTAGCTGGTAGGCCACTTCTCCACGTCTCTCTAAAATCTTGAAAGGTCCGATATACCTCGGGGCTAACTTTCCTTTCATGTTAAATCTCTTCACACCCCTCATAGGTGACACTTTTAAATAGACGTAGTCACCCACTTTAAATACCAATTCTCGCCTTCTAGTATCGGCATAACTTTTACGTCGAGATTGAGCCACTCTCAAATTATCTCGGATCATTCTCACTTGTTCTTCGGCATCTTTCAGAACATCTGGTCCAAACACTTGGCTCTCTCCTGTTTGATTCCAAAACAGCGGTGTCCTGCATTTGCGACCATACAAAGCTTCAAATGGTGCCATCTTGAGACTCTTCGATAACTTTGTTGTTGTATGAGAACTCTGCATAAGGCAAGCTGCTATCCCAGCTAGTACCGTCTTTGCAATGCACAAGCTCTCAACATATCCTCCAATATCTGATTTGTTCTTTCGGTCGGCCATCGATCGAGGATGATAAGCGGAACTGAAATTCAGCTTTGTCCCAAGTGACTCATGCACACTCCTCAATTGTGATGTGAACCGAGAACCTCTGTCTCGACACGATCTTCTTCGAACACCATGCACTCACAATCCTTTCCATATACAACTCGCTAACTTATGTCCATTGTAAGTAGTTTTGACCGGTATAAAGTGAGCAACTTTAGTCAACCGATCCACTATTACCCATATCGAGTCATACCCTCTCTGAGTCCGTGGCAATCCAACTATAAAATCCATACCAACTTCTTCCCATTTCCACTCGGGTATCTTCATTGGTTGTAGTAACCCTGCAGGTCGTTGATGTTCAGCTTTGACCCTCTGACAAGTGTCACACAAGGCTACATATTCTGCCACATCTCTCTTTAATCCATACCACCAGTACTTCTCCTTCAAATCCAAGTACATCTTGGTACTTCCCGGGTGTATAGAATAAGCGGACTCATGGGCTTCTCGCAGAATTGCATCACGGATAGCTTTCACAGCAGGTACACATATCCTCTTCCCGAACCAAAGGGTCCCATTGTCATCCAATCGGAATCCAGGTGCTTTGCCAATCACTATATTTTCAGCAATCTCCTTTAGTTTCACATCTTCCAGCTGACCCTTGCGGATTTCTTGCTCTAGAGTCGGCTCAACTACCAATTCCACTGTACTATTAACCAAACCCAGATTGAGATGTTCCATCTCAGCACACAACTCCTTAGGCACGGGCGTGGTCCGAATCCCATTGGCGTAGCTCTTCCTGCTAAGAGCATCAGCTACAACATTGGCCTTTCCAGGGTGATAGTGCACTTCCAGATCATAGTCCTTGATCAATTCCAACCATCGGCGTTGCCTCAAGTTCAAATCGACCGAGTGAAAATGTACTTCAAACTCTTATGATCGGTGTATATGTCACTCTTATGCCCAATAAGATAGTGCCTCCATATCTTCAAAGCATGAACCACTGCGGCTAACTCCAAATCATGAGTAGGATAATTCAACTCATGCTTCCTTAGCTGCCTCGATGCATAAGCCACTACTCTTCCTTCTTGCATGAGAACACATCCCAAACCAAGGCGAGACGCATCACAATAGATCGAGAAATTTTTGCTCAAGTCCGGTAGTATCAATACCGGTCTTTGTAGTCAACCTCTTCTTCAACTCCTCAAAGCTAGACCGACACGCAGAAGACCATACAAACTTAGCATTCTTCTCCAAGAGTGCGGTCATAGGCTTGGCAAGCTTGGAGAAACCTTCAATGAACCTCCGGTAATATCCGGCCAATCCAAGAAAACTCCGGATCTCGGTGATGGTAGTAGGTGGTGTCCAATCCAAAACATCCTTCACCTTGCTAGGATCCACCGCAATACCACCATTGGAGACAACATGACCAAGGAAAGAAACCTCCTTCACCCAGAACTCACACTTGCTTAACCGCGCCAACCGGTGTTCTCTCGAGCTTCAGTAAGACCAACCTCAAATGTTCAAAGATGTTCTTCCTCATTCTTGGAGAATACCAGTATATCATCAATGAATACCACAACAAACTTATCCAAGTATTCCATAAACACCTTGTTCATCAAGTACATAAAGTATGCGAGGAGCATTGGTAAGCCCAAAAGACATCACTTTGTGTACTCATATAACCCATACCGGTAGTGAATGCAGTCTTAGGTATGTCACTAGCTCGAATCTTCAGTTGATGGTATCCGGATCGTAGATCAATCTTAGAGAAAACACAAGCACCTCTCAACCGATCAAATAGGTCATCAATTCTAGGCAAGGGATACTTGTTCTTGATAGTAACCTCATTAAGTGATCTATAGTCAACACACATCCTCGAGTACCATCCTTCTTATCAACAAATATAACTGGTGCTCCCCAGGGGTGAAGAACTAGGGGCGAATAAAACCTTTTTCCAACAACTCTTTTAATTGTTTCTTTAACTCTTCTAATTCAGGTACCCCCATTCTATATGGACGCTTAGCAATAGGTGGAGTACCGGGCAAAAGCTCAATAATAAATTCAATGTCTCGGTCGGGTGGCATACCCGGCAAATCCTCGAGAAACACATCCGAAAACTCTTCCACTACGCGTTCTGGCTGGTGATCACCTCCATTCAACTGGTTCATGATGGCGGTAGGTTGAGGCTGCACCGCCACATCAACACCGATTCTGTCTCCCACTTGGCGTTGTCGGAACAACCACTTTCTCTTGACACCGAATTACCACCTTGTGCTTTTTCATCCAGTCCATACCCGAGAATCAAGTCAATCCCAAATTGTTCTCAACACTATCGGGCAAACCTTGAAGTCTACCCCCTTATAGACAGACTAGCCTGCCGGACATTTATCTTGTGCCGACATACTTCCACCCGGGAATTTACTATGAAGTTATTTTTCAGAGCACATACTTGGGATGCCATGCTTTTGGATAAAAATATGCGAGATAAAAGAATGCGAAGCTCGAGTCAAAAAGAACAATAGCGGAGATGGAATTGACACCGAACGTTACCGAGCATGACTTCGGTGCTTCCCCGGACAGTATCGATCGCCACATGATTCACCTTCCCAACAATGGTCATCCGGTTGTTCACCTTCTGGTTGTTGCTCGTTGGGGTGTCTGCGGGTTACGCTTCTTGGGGCAATTGTAAGACAAGTGACCAGGCCTCACCGCAGATATAGCACCTATTGGGGGTATTAGGTGCAATTTGTTCTTCATGGGGGTGTTGTTGGGATTTCTGGACGAGGTGCCTGATTGCCATACTTCTGCGTGGTGGGCGCCGACCACCACTCTGCTGCGGGTACCGAGAATCTTCTTTGTTTCGATTGCGGCTCCACCGAGGGGAGGGCCATGGTACTTGGGCGGTTGCACCTGAGTATTGCGGGTGCGGTTGTTGTTCCCAGAGGGTGCTCCCCGCCATTTCCTCTTCCTCTGCTCCTTCTCATTGAACTCTGCAAGCGCGGGTTGCCCACCACAATGGCACGATCTACCAATGCATGGAAGTTGGGGTAGATGTTGGAAGAGAGCGCAACCTGAGATCATTGTAGAGTCCCTTCAAGAAGCGTGCACGCTTCTTGGCATCATTGTCAACATCTTACGGAGCATAGCGGGACAGCTGCGAGAACCGATCACGGTACTCACTCACCGTCATGGAACCTTGCCTCGGTCGGCGGAACTCCTCCTTCTTGATCTCCATCTCACCATCCGGGATGTGGTGAGTCCCGAATGCCTCACGGAATTCCTGCCAAGTGATCTGATTGGGGTGGGGATGGCTATCTTGGTAGGACTCCCACCGGTGCGAGCTGATCCTTGCGGTTGGCGGAACCATAGAGCACCTTCTCCTGGTCATTGCCTTTGCGCTAGGTTCGGTTGCTTCTCCACTTTGCACGAAGCCGGTCATCGGCCTCTAGTGGGTCAGCGGTGTGAGAGAACACACAGGCGGACGACCCTTCATGAAGTCACCACGCTTGTCCCTAGGTGGTGGTGGTGGAGGAGGTGGCGGTGGTGCAACCGGGCTGATTCTGGATGTGTTGCACCAAGGTCCGCAGCAAGCGAGTTTGTGTTGCAAACATCTGTTCCATGGTCGGCGGTGGCGGTGGTGGAGGTGGCGGTGGTGGCGGTGGAGGATAGTTGCCAGCACCCCTACCACCCCTACGCCCTCTAGCTCCTCTGCCCCTGGCTGCCATCTGGTTTCCAAAAGCAAATGCTCAAGTTTAGCATATACCCAACCAAACGAATCACTAATGCAAGTAAACACTGAATCTGAAAGTTTCTGGGCGTCTCCATGCAACAGCAGCACAGTAATTCAGTCATAACTCAAGCTACAGATAATCAAATGTGTCGTGGCATATATGGATGGAAAGCTTAAGAAATTATCTACAACTTTCATTCAGGTGAGATTTCCAGATTCTGACGTGAACTAGGGGTAAAACAGCAAAACATTAATTCTGTCCAGAGAGGCTGTCAGCGCAGAAACCTTCAACTCCAACAATTATATCTCTCAAACCGTAACTGATAAAAAGGTGATTCCAGCGGCATTTGAAAGATATTGAAGTCTAATTACTCTCATAAAAATTTCATAAATTTTGCACGAACAGATTGGCGGGTATCAACTAAAGAGCACAGACTGCTCCAGAGACAGATTTCAGCAAAACGATATAACCGACCCAAACTTAAACATATATTAAACTAACTTAGAAATTCTTAAACATTGGGACTTGTGGACATGCCCACAATCTCCCAGCACTCATTACAAAGACCCAAATCAAACATAGCCATAATGATAATCATCCAAACATTAAAAGTTCACAAGCACACACTTGACTCGACTAGACTCAACCATGACACTAACGTGATAAGATAATGGTGGTTCCAACTCCTAAGCTAGTAAAGCTTCTTGTAACGCCTTGGACGATGGAGTTCCTCCCTAAGATTGTCACCATCCCTTTGGCTCCTCTTGCGGGCCTTTTGTTGAGCATGCAACTCATACTTGAGACGCGTGTTCTCCCTCATCACCTCATGAGCAAAGTGGACAAGTGATTGAGTGGTTGGATCAGCACCAACCGGCCCAAGCATTGCCCATCCATACTCTATATCGGCACGGGGAGATACCGGTTCTCATCTTCTTCCATGTCATGAAAGCGCCTCGCACGAAGATCAAAATAAGCTTCTGTGCGCTGCGGCTTCAAGACTGGCAATAAGAGTAGCACGCCCTGCTAGATGCTTGTAGGAACCAACCACCTTGAATCCTCTCACCCTGTTGCTCCAAGTAGAGAGAACAGCGGTTGTCTTCCAGTAAGCATCCTCAAGAGGGTGGACATACTCATAGCAGTGATACTCAACGGTGTATGCTTGATCATGGTAGTAATCATGAATCGATCAACCAGTGAGTATGGTAGTAGTGATCATCATGCCCATGTCTGAAGTAGAGGCTCTTGGTCCATCCCATGGGAAGATCATCATCTTCATCTGCGCCATCTTGTGGTGGTGGTGATGATGGGGCGGGCGTGGGTTGCCCCCAAAGACCATCTTCCTCTTGGAGCTCCTCCATGGCTTCTTCTTCATCGTCGGAGATGGGGATAACCTCCACCTCAGGCTCCACAGGTGCTGGCGCTTCCACTTCAGGCTCCACTTCAGGCTCCACAGGTGCGGGCACTTCCTCTTCAGGCTCTTCCATCCACAAGCTCCAATGGTGCAAGCACAACTCGGGGGTGGTTGGTAGCCTCCAACGCGCTTGCGGGGGTGGTACAGTGCGTGCCATTCTACAGAGTTAGACAAAGATTAAGTTAGAGATAGAAACAATAACTTTTGCAACAGAATATGAGGAGATATAGCATAAAATTTTAGCAAATAACAAGATAATGTTGTAAGCATGAAATAAGTGAGACAAAGAAGCTATAAACGACCATTACTAACTAGGCTTGCGTTCTACAGTCGACACGGCTCTGATACCAATTTGTCATACCCAGTTTTAAGAATAAAACTGAATACAAAACCATATGTGTGCCCAGAGATCAATCACACACATATAGAGACAAACCACTGGAGTATCAAGCTCAGTGCCTTTATTACATCACGAATAGTACTTTATTACATAAATTTATTCAAAGTCTCAATGAAACGAAATAAGATAACTAGCACTCCGATAGACTCCAAAGCCACGAGGGGCGTCAACTGGTGAAGCACAAGACTAGTAGTCCTCATCAGAGTCCTCATAGACACGATTATCTGTTACCCATCCGGGATTTTCCAAGTAATAAAAATAAACAAGCGTAAGTACATGTCGTACTTAACAAGAATAACATGGGGTTAATGAGGCTCAAAAGGCTGACACAGTTTACAGCGGTTAGCAACTTTTATCATATCTTAATTTTAGCAAAGTGAGTAGCAACAAGTAGCATAAATCCCAATTAAACCATATGATCATGTAAACAATGATTAAAGTATAGCAAAACAATACTCAAAAGTTTTCAAATAAGATAAATCATTATTCTATAAGAAGTCCAGGGCCGCTCGTGACCGTGAGCACGGCTGATATATCGATTTTAACACTCTGCAGAGGTTGTACACTTTCACCGTGAGTCGTGATTCCCATATGCTTGGGTTAATTACTCCCATACTACACCTTTGCGAGGTGCATAGCGGGGTTTCACTATGAAGTCTTTCAAAGGGTCGTCTAACAAGTTAGGGGCCGCGAGGTTTCCACGGCAAGCGGATATAGAGCCCCCCTTCCAAATGGTTCACACCCGCAGCTAGTCACACACATAAGGACAGAGGCCGCACTATAACCATCATGGCATGCCCCTCTTGCGCCATAAAGGTAACCTCTAACAAGCTAGAAAATTAACCTCATACTTGACTAAAGCCGAGCCATATAGCCCCCACGGTTTATCTTGTAAGTCCCGGGTGCTCACTTACGATAAGTCCTTAGGGAGGACAAGAGCAAACAGTACTCTTCCCCTTTAATTTTCCGTTGCTAAAAAGCGAGTTTTAAACCTTTGTTGCGTATAGCATTAATCAAGTTACAGATCATCATGGTTATTCTTTAAGCACTAGCATAAGTTACCCAAATGCATAAACCCACGGTAATCAAGGCACAAGATACAATTGCTAGGAAATCCTTAGTGGTAAACAAGGAAGACACATGCAATATGAATTTAATAGTTAATGGTGAATAGGTAACAAGGATGATCCCATGCTATACTTGCCTTGCTCAACAAAGCCTTGGTGATACGGTTCGTCGAGAGAATTCCCGATCACCAACGTATTGCTCACCGTCTATACTCCACAATAGATCAACACACAATCATCCGATCCAAACATGCATAGCAAACAAGAGTATAGATTAGAACAGTACACCAATATCATAAAACAAAGATAAAAAGTTTTAGAAAACAAATCTACGCATCGCTAGGATCACACAGACGTTTGGATCACCAAAATCGGAGCTGAAACGGTGAAGTTATAGATTAAACAAGATTTTATGTAGAAAACTTATTAATTTTATTAAACAATAAAATTAAAAGTTAGAAAAATATGATTAACAGTACCATAAACATGTAGATTATTCAATTACGAATCTAACGCAACTTGAACGGATCAAATCGGAATTAATTTGAAGAAGTTATACACAAAAGAATCCAGTGGCAAACTTGTAATTAAACTGAAAACGATTTTCAAATTAAAATAAATAAAATTCAGTTTTAAAACCGATCAGGGGACTGCGGGTTCAATTTGAATAAAACAGAGGGGCTCTTTAGCAAAATTGACACGAAGGGGTATGGACCGATCGATCCATTGGATCAAAGATGGACGACTTCGGATTAAAAAAGAAAGGGGATGGGAGAGAGGAGCCGGCGGAGAAGATGACCAGCGCAGGGCGGCTTGCCATTGCCGGCGAGCAGCAAGCTTGCCCACGAGCCTCGGTCTAGGGCTTAGGGTGCTCGGTTTCGAGTGGGGAAAGCACGGGAGGTAGGGGAGGCGAGGCGAGCTCACCCTCGGCGAAAACGACGACCGGCGGCTCGGAGACGGGATTACGGGCGTGAATGGCGGCCGGCGGCTTCCCCGTGAAGTTCGGGGCGGAGGTTAGATCATGAACCAAAGCACGAAAAACGGAAAAGAAGAAGTTCAGGCGGGTCGTGGCGTTGCTGCGGCTTCGGGCCGCGAAGCTTACGGAGACAAAAACGACGGCGGAGAAGTTCGACGGCGAGCGGTGGCGGCTGCTAGGGTTTCGGCGGCGGCGGCTTGCTCCGGGCGAAAAGACAAATACAACGAGGCGGGATGGAGGCGGCGTAGCGCGGGCGTCGGCTTATATAGCCCCCTAGGCTGCACCGTGCATGGAAAGGGGAGCTCCGAGCTCGGATCGAGGATGGAAGGCCCGGCTTCCATTTTTGGAAGGTCCGGGAGGAAGAAGAAGAAAGGAAGGAGACCGGTGCGGGCGACACGCTGGCCCCACCACCGGGCCGGCGGCAAGGAAGGAGAGAAGGGAGGGCGCCTGGCCTCTCCGAGTTGGGCAGGGCCAAGAGAAATGGGCCGCCCGGTTTGCAAGAGAAAAGAGAGAGGGGAGCTGGGCCTTCGGGCCAAATTGGAGAGAGGAAAAAAAATTCCATTTTCTTTTTTTTTTCTTTTTGTTTCAAACCAGTTTTGAAATGCAAAATTGAATTCAAAAGCCAATATTCAAATTTGAACAAAGCACTCAATACAAAATGGAAGTGCACCAAAGATGAATGCATAAAACATGTTCCTACCTTATGGTGAATTTTAATTTAATAAAATTAATTATTACACTATGTTTAATGCACACACACAATTGCATAATAAAATTCAATTTAAACTTACTTTGAAAAAAGATGCAAATTTAGGGTGTTACATGAAGGTCCGGGTCACCTCCTTGATTCACCTCTGCCCTATATAAGCCACACATTGGCCATCGTCATCGCCTTTGCTTGTCACGCTTATCGCCGCCAGAGCTTTGGCCGCCGGAGAAATTCCCGCATCACCGTCCACCCTTGCTCAATTGCTCTTACCATCCACCCATCAATCTCCTTGCGCACACGCCGAGCTATCTGCCGCTTTCCCTCGTCGTCGGGATCGCTTAGGCCTCGGCTTTCTTCCCGTTGCCGGCCGAAGTCGCCACCGTGAGCTCTCACCGTGGTTCGGTCAGCTTCGAGCGTCTCCATCCAAATCAATACCACCACCGGTTTAAGCTTAAACCCCGTATCACCATCGACCCGACAATTCACACTCCACCGGCTCCGACGCTCGGGAACGCCTCCTCGTCACCGGTGCACGCCGCCGCACGCTGGCCATACCGCGGTCATACCTCTCCATCCTGCTCCCCCGTAAAACCAACACGAGCATCAAGTCTCGGTGAGCTTCCTCCACCTTTCCCTGCCCCACTTCATCTAATCGCGGCTCGTGGCGGCGAGAACGCCGTTGCGCCCCCCCGCCGCGGCTCACCGAGCCCGCCATGGCCGCCGTTGTGTATTCTCCGGTCAGCGATTCGTCCAACCAAGTAGCTCTCCGAGTTCGCCATGGGGAAGTCAACGGTGCCGTTGGTTTGGTGTCTGAGCTCGCCGACGGCAAGAGCAAAAGCCGGCCGCGCCGCTCCTTTTGTTTAAACGGAAGAGAGGAGGAGGAGATGAAGCTGACGGAGGGGACCCGCTTGTCGCTGAGCCGAGAGGGGGGGGAAATAAGCGTCGCTGCGTGTCTTGCTGGTTTGGGCCGCGTGGACCAAGTTGGGCCGCATCGTGGCCCGCAAAGGGAGGGTTTTGTTTTTCCTTTTTCTTTATTTGTTTTTAAAAGCTGCTTTTCATCTTTTCATTAGTATTTATTTTGGGCAGATAAAAATGTGAGAAAAATATGCCTGTGATCCTTGAGTAATGCTTTACCTAGGAAAAATGCTAACTCTGGGTTTCCAATAAAAATTAATTGTGTTATAATTTGCTCTTTTAATTGATAAATACAAATTCCATGATTTTTAATAATTAAAATATAAGTCCAAAAATTATGAACTTTGTTTTGTGTGCTAATTAGATGATAATGATCTTAATTATGAAGTTTGATCCTGTTTTGATTAAGTTTTGTTTTATGCCTAATTAATACCTTGTTTTTAATTAAGGTTTAATTAATTATCCTTTGATTAATTAGGGTTTAATTAATCTCTAGTTAGCAAGTTAATTAGCGGCTTTCAACAACTGTAAAAATGGTTAATAAATTAGTAATCACTCTTGATCACTGTTAGTGTTGCTTGATTTTGGGATTGCGTGATGACCCTAGGTCATTAACCCTAATGACCTTCGGCATTTCCTGTTGATTGCGAATCGTTAGTCCATCGTCGTCGACGCTAGTTATACCTTCTTAGTGCAACTATACCGTGAAGGAAAGTTGTACTCAAGATAGATTAACAATCGTTGCATCATTATCGCATGTTCCTTTTATTCTTTGCATTGTGATCATGCATCTCAATCGTGTAGTTGATCCGGCTTCCGAGAAAGGTTATCGGTGTGAAGAGGTTGGTCCTGATCTCAGCAGTGCCATCGCTAATCCTAACTTCGTCGAGCCCCAAGGCAAGCCCCGGATGCATTCAAACCCGCCCTTGTATTTCAAAAAGTTTTTATGATTTTATGTTCCAGATATAATGCATTAGGTGTAGGAGTTGTGTGATATCCTAATTGATGCACTTACCGTACCTTGATATATTACCCCGGATGCCTGTTTTGATTTACAAAATGCTTAGTATACGCTTATTTCGCTAATAGCATAGGCTTTATAAATAAAATGTTTTTAAAAGTATGATAACCATATCCCCGTGAGGGCATTTACGAAAACCTGATGTTGCTTGTTGTTTATCCTTGTTTCGACGGGGTCAATGGTATACAACAAGAACATGATGATGAGTAACTCGAGACGTCGGTGGAGTGACTTGCATCAGGAGGGGGCTATTGCCCTGATGATGTAGTGTCGTCCCACTTGTGTCGGTTAAGGACCGTCCCGTTGCCTTGGCCCCGGGATCATGAGGTTATTGGATAGTACTAGTCGCATGCTAATGGCGGTAAGCTCCCTTGTACTATCTTCGACGAGAACGGATAACCGGGACGAGCGTAGCGTGTACCCATCCTACGGGGGCCACCGTGGAAGGGGACCGGGACATGGCGTAGGGAGATGGTGTCTTGTACCTCGTAGCTAGGACCCGTTCTGGTCGGGAGAAATGCAAGCGTGAGTTGATGTATGTAAGATGTTCGGTCCTGCATACAACGTGTGGCTAGGAAGCCCCACCGGGTATATATTAATTCGAATCGTCGTGTGCTCCACGATATGGGAGCCGTGATCCAAGCACCAGCATCGTAGTAATAATGGAAGTTGATGATGGAAAGTTTTGAATCCGGTACATGGTTGACAAGTGATTGATGTAGTACAGTAAGGATTGGCTTAGTCTCTTTTTTGCAAAGGTGTCATTTGATCTTCTTTGAAGCCTTACCTTGATTCCCACTAGCCAGGCATTCCCGAGTCTTTTCCCCAATTTTTTTGGTCGGGTAAGTCTTGCGGAGTACTTTTTGTACTCGGGGTTTGTTCAACCCCTCATTGCGGGTGAACCGTGTGAGCAAGTGTGCTACTGACCCTTTGCCGCATGACGGTCGTTGATGAAGTGACCGACGAGGAGTAGATTGTGTGGCCCGTGGGCGGGGCACTTTCGTTGCGTGAGTGTAATAAAGTTAAGTAATGATACTTCCGCTTTGTTTTGTAATAATGCCACTCGGTTTGTATAAGTTGAATAAAAGTTTTGTAAATTAAGTTATTGTAAGTCTTCCGCTACTCGGTATTTTGTATGAAAACCGTTGTAATCTTTGTGATGTCTCTCGTAAGTATCGATCCCGGGTGATCGTGGTTTATCGGGGATCCACCCGACATAACTCTTTTAGGTTATGTGGTACACAAGTATGGCTGACGGAGGTCTTAGGGACAATGTCAGGTGCTTGTGGGCCATGTAATTTAGAATGTTCTGCCACAGCACTTTTCAGGGCAAATGATGCATCACTAGTATCTTTCTCAGTTTACTAACCCCAGTGGTGTGCTATTTGCTCATCCTATGTCTTTCTATTGATGTAGGACGAAGGCTTGGAGAACACATGGCTCATTGATTCCGGGTGTTCGTGCCACATGACCGGAAGTTCAAAATGGTTCTCCAGCCTTGACCCCGTGCAACACAAGGAGTACATCACATTCGGGGATAATAGCAAAGGTAAAGTGATCTCTCGTGGAACCATTTGGGTTAACGAGAGCTTTGTTCTCAAGGATGTTGCTTTGGTCTCGAACTTGCATTTTAATTTGCTCTCTGTTTCACAACTCCTTGAGGACGGCTTTGAAGTGCGATTTAAACATGGCTTTTCTCGAGTTCTTAACTCTCAGGGGGATCTTGTTTGTCGTATTGTCCCCTTAGGCCGTGTCTTTCGAGCTAATTTTTCTCACTCATTTGGCTCTTCCCGCTGTTTGGTGGCTGGATCCTCTTCTGAGCTTTGGAAGTGGCATAGGAGACTTGGTCATTTGAGTTTTGACCTTCTTGCTAGGTTGAGCTCACTTGGCTTAATCCAAGGATTGCCCAAGTTAAAATTTGAGAAGGATCTCGTTTGCCACCCTTGTCGTCATGGAAAGATGGTATCCGCTTCTCACCCACCTATGAATCAAATCATGACCAAGGAACCCGGCGAGCTACTTCACATGGACCGCGCTTGGTCCAAATTTCGGGTTCGGTCGGAAAGGTGGGAAGTGGTACGTACTAGTGATTGTGGATGACTTTTCGAGATACTCTTGGGTGTTTTTCATGGAGAGTAAGGATGAGGCTTTTTCACATGCTCGAGATTTGATTCTTCGGTTGAGAAATGAGTTCCCTAAGAATGCCATGAGAGCTATTTGCAGTGACAATGGCACATAATTCAAGAATACTCATTTTGAAACCTTTTGCAAGTCTTTATGTCTTGAGCACCAGTTTTCCTCACCTTACGTTCCGCAAATGAGAATGGCATTGTTGAGCGCAAGAATCGGACCCTTGTTGAGATGGCGAGGATGATGCTTGATGAGCATAGGACTCCTCGAAGGTTTTGGGCCGAGGCAATCAACACGGCATGTCATGTTTCCAATCACATCTTTCTCCATGCTTTTACGAAGAAAACTTCTTATGAGTTACGATTTGGGAGGTTACCCAAGGTGAGTCATTTCAGAGTGTTTGGGTGTAAGTGCTTCATCTTGAAACAAGGTAATTTGAACAAGTTTGAGTCTAGGTCCTCCGACGGTATCTTTCTTGGTTATGCTTTGCATTCTAGAGCTTATCGAGTACTTAACCTTGAAACTAACCGTGTTGTGGAGACCTGCGAGGTCACATTCGATGAAACTATGCCTTGTACAACCTCTGTCTTTGAGCGTGCAGGTGATAAAGAGCTTGGTGAAAGCATTTTTGTGGAGGAGGAGCGGGGCGATGCCGATTGGGGTGATCCCGAGGCTGACTCCACCGGCTGCCCCTATCGAGCCTACGACGACTACTTCAGCTCACGGTCCGCACCCCTCTACTTCCACTTCTTGGGGACCGTTCGAGCGGCTTCCTCGGCTGCGTCGGCCGCACTGGAGGCACCACCGGCCGTTGAGGGGCGGGCGACTTCTTCCGAAGAGGCTCCATGACACATTCAAGCGTCGCCACCCCGCTCGAGGCGATGATCGGTGATATTGACCAATGAAGTCACGCGGTCGAGGTCTTATCACATCTCTCACTTTGCTCATTCTGCATTTGTAGCTTCTTTTGAGCCCCGAGATATTGGACATGCTTTATCTGATCCTGATTGGGTTAATGTCATGCATGAGGAGTTAGAGAACTTTGATAGAAATCAAGTCTGGGTCTTAGTTCCTCCACCTCTAGAGTGTCATCCCATAGGTATAAAGTGGGTGTTTAAGAATAAGCAGAGTGAAGATGGGGTGGTTGTTAGGAATAAGGCTAGACTTGTTGCTCAGGGATATTGCCAGAAAGAAGGGATAGACTTTGAGGAAACCTTCGCTCCTGTAGCTCGCTTAGAGGCTATCTGCATTCTGTTAGCGTTCACTGCTGCTAAGGGCTTTAAGTTGTTTCAGATGGATGTCAAGAGCGCTTTTCTGAATGGGTACATAGAGGAGGAAGTGTATGTTAGGCAACCCCTAGGCTTTGAAAATCCTAAGTATCCTAACCATGTCTTTAAGTTGCACAAAGCTTTGTATGGTCTTAAGCAAGCCCCTAGAGCGTGGTATGATAGGCTGAAAACCTTTTTGCTTAAGAAGGGGTTTAGGATGGGATCGATAGATAAGACTTTGTTTCTCCACAAGCAAGGCAATGACCTTCTCTTAGTTCAGATATACGTGGATGATATTATCTTTGGTGGCTCTTCTTACGCTTTGAATGCCAAGTTTGCGAGCTTATGAGCAGGGAGTTTGAGATGAGCTTGATGGGCGAGTTGACTTTCTTCCTCGGCCTTCAAATCAAGCAAACACGGGATGGGGCGTTCGTGCATCGGGGCAAGTACACAAAGGGCGTCCCGAAGAAGTTTGATATGGGCGAGGCCAAGCCTCTTTCGACGCCCATGTTGACTACGACGGCCCTCGGCGCCGACGAGGATGGAGAAGCGATCGATCGGAAGAGTACCGGAGTATGATCGGATCGTTCTTTGTGCGACGGGCGACAAGACCCGACATACGCTTTCTTTGTATGCCTCTGCCGCGCCACGTTTTTCCCTTCCCCACGCCGTCTCAATCGCGTCTAGCGGTGAAGCGCATCATGAGGTACCTCTGGTTTACCTCCGAGTTTGGACTTTAGTATTACGCTTCTTCCTCGCTTTCTCTTTGCGATTATTCGGATCTTTTTTGATTTTTCTTTGGTGCCACTTAGATAGGAAATCCACGTCGGGGACTTGTCGGTTTTTGGGGTCATCTCTTGTGTCTTGGTCATCCATAAACAAGTCTAGCGTTGCACAATCCACCACGTAAGGCGAGTATGTCACTTCTTTGCCGCTTGTTGTTCCCAAACTTTGGATGATAGCCACCCTACGTGATTTTGGTCTTGAGTTCTCTAGAGTGCCTTTATTGTGTGATAGTACTAGTGCCATCAGTGTTGCTAAGAACCCAGTACTTCACTCCAAGACCAAGCACATAGATGTCCGCTTTCACTTTCTCCGTGATCATCAAGAAAAAAGGCGACATTGAGTTGCATCACGTAGCCACCCGGGATCGACTTGCGGATCTTCTCACTAAGCCCATCGATCAAGCGACTTTTTGCTCGCTTGCGAGGTGAACTTGGGTGTATGTTTCCCTTTTTAGAGGAGGGAAGCACTTTGTTTGTTGTACACTAGTTTCAATTTCTTTTGTAGTCTAGGTTTTGATTTGTCTCAGTATGATAGTGCATTTGCATTGCATTTTGTGATATACTTGCATTTTAAGCTTCATGTATATAACACTTGGAATGAAACTATGTTCTTGTTAGTATACCTTGTGAGTACTTTGTGGTGCTTGTCAGCTTAGGCTCTCATTGATCATCTGCTACATGTTATGAGTTAAGCATGATTTTCTAAGGTGAACTTGTTTAAACTTGCTGAAATTAAAAATGTTCACCGCCTGAGATGGTAATTAGCATGTGTAGGATGTTGAGATCCCTTTATGCTATATTGTGCATGCTTGGTTACTATGTCTCATGCTTCGAGTCCCACACTTGCTTAGATACTTTACTTGTGCTAAAATCTGAAATTTAAGTAAGTTGAATGAAAAGATCGAGATGGGTCCGTATTGTCCCACATCAAGGTATCTAGACTGCTTCCAATTGCATATTTGGATGAACTTGAGCCTTGTAGTGGATGACCGAAACCATTGCTTTGAGCTCCTGATTGTCTTTTGACATAGGCTCCGCTTGGTTGAAAAGTTAGGCTTGACAGTATGGATAACCTCTCGCACACACATGCTTGACCAATATTGTAATTTGCTGCCAACTCTGAAAATCTGATAAAATTGACAAGTTTGAGGCCTTTGACATGATGTGTGATCATGGTTTGGGGTAGTTCACCTTGCTTATACATGACTAGCACTAGGTTGATTTTCAGCTTGCATTTGCTAAGTGCTATCTTTTGTGGTGAACCCCTTTCTAAAGAACTTATAATCTGCTCAAAACTGCTTACACTTCATATTCCGTATCATTTGATCAGTTTGAGCATATGCTAGCACTTGTCTGTTGATGCCACTCACTTGTTTTACCGGCTAGAGCATCTTTTCACTTTGATTGCTATATACCTGAAGCTTCTGTATTTATACATGTCATTGCATTTTAGGCTTGCTATGTGCATTATTCAACAAGGGGAAGAAATTTGACACACACATGCCTGACACATTATATGCTTATGTCAAGGGGGAGTCACTTGATATGTCTTGAAAGGTTGTCTTCTCAGAGGGAGAGACTAGTTCTCAAAAGGGTTGAAGGGGAGAAGATTGTGTGCACTCATGTATGCATTTGCTCAGGGGAAGTTATTTTGCAATGCTTCTTGCTAGATGTGTTGAGCCATTGCCTCTTTCTGGAGGATCTAGCGTTTCAAGTGCTTCTCGCTTGGCTAGCGGTGTTGAGCTCGCTTTCTGCCTCTTCTTGAGGGCTAGCCATGTTTTGCTTGGTTGCGTCGAGCCGTTGCCCATGTCTTTGGGGACCAAGTTGTGCTTGCTTCAAATGACTCTATTTGGCTTCTCCTTGGTTTTTGGTCGTTTGGTGAGCTTTCTTCTTTTCTTTTTCTTCTTCTATTTTCTTTTTCTCAGCCGTGGTGTGTTGGTGTTGAACAATGCACTCATCAAGGGGGAGATTGCGAACACAAGGTTTATACTTGTGGTTCAGTTGTAATGATGAGTGATTGATTTAACTACTAGCATCTCGGATGGGGTGCTACTGACGGTGGTGAAAGCCACGAATTCCACATGTGCCTTGGCTTGTGTTGTGCAGGTGTCGAGCATGGAGGCGGTGGCCGACGGCGAGGTGAAGGTCAAGTGATGGCGGGCCGCGCCGAATGGACCGAGAGCGGTGAAAGGGCGGACGCATCGAGACTTGGGCGAGGGACCCGGAATCGCCCGGGCGGGATCGCGTTGTCGGCACTTGGCCGACAAGTGCAAGGACATGGGCCGGTTTGTTGATTTGGGCCTCAAAACCAATGGAGGCAGGTTTCGGTGGTTTGGGCCTCAAAACCACCCAGCGGGTTTCTGGGTTGAGCCGCAAAATCCTGGCGGAGGTCCCGAGGCGGACGGACGGCACGTGGCGGCATCGAGGAGTTCGCGTCGAGGCGAAGCTACCGGTGAGAAAGCGCGGTGGCCGTCGGATCAAAATATCTATCCGGCTCGGTAGAGTTGTATTACAATGTCCTTGGACTAGGTAGTACGCTCGGTGTCATGTAAGGGCAAAACTGGAATTTAAAATAAGCCCCGGTCGATAAGTATGGTGAGGGGAGCCCTCGTACCCCTTCACCTCCTCCATTTGCACTTTCTCCTTTAGGTTTTTCCCTTCCTCTAGTTGCTTGTGAGAGAGAGGTCCACTAATCTTTTATTAGTGTAAGAACCAAGTTTACTCATGGGAAAGGAGGTCCCGAATCCTCCTTGTCTCCTCGTGGGGTTAGATTGATGTGTTGATTCACGTTTTGATTGTTGTTCATCGCGTTCTTCGTTTCTCTTCTTCTACCCCTCTTGTTCCTGAGTTGATTCCTTGAGTTGTGATCCATCTTAGCGCATGCCACTTGTTTCTACTTGATCCTTGCTGTGAAAAGATCCTTTCCACCGAAGGATTTCATCCGATTCCTCACGAGCATATAGATCGGGTCGAATCAAGGTGCAAGGGCATTTTTAGTGGTGTTCTTCGTTCCCCTTCGATTTCTCGTTGATTGGCTCCAAATTGGGCGATGACCTCTTAGAGGTAGCTCCCCTACTGTCTTGTGATCATGCTCACCAAGTTTCATGGCAGTTGGTGAAGATTTGGGCCACAAATCGAAAGATCGAAGTGAGTAGGCGATTTTCGGGACGTTGTTCTTGTTTCGGGTCGCGCCAACCGGAAGTTCTGGTCATCCACCGGAAGTTCCGGTCCAAGTTTTGTTTTGGTTTTTGTGTTGTTTTGCTTGGGGGCACTTTGATCGGAAGTTCTGGTTCCCGATCGGAAATTCTGGTCCCCAACCGGAAGTTCTGGTCCCTGACCGGAAGTTCTGGTTGAGGCTGACAAGAAGTTCCGGTGAAACTTCAGGTCCCTGACCGGAAGTTCCGGTCCAACTTCTGGTCCGCGCAGTTTTCGCTGTTTCTTCTCATTTCTTCGAGGGCTTGTCTTTGGTCTTTCTCGATAGTCCCGCTG
Organism: Chrysopogon serrulatus; assembly: GCA_015844335.1. Classification (NCBI taxonomy): domain Eukaryota; kingdom Viridiplantae; phylum Streptophyta; class Magnoliopsida; order Poales; family Poaceae; genus Chrysopogon; species Chrysopogon serrulatus. The sequence continues at coordinate 101,488 of JADLZL010005610.1, read as the reverse complement.
TGCCTCTAGGACATCTCCTAAGGTACCCAGCCACCCGTTGGCTCGTGGATTTATCGGCCGCGTGTGAGTTCATTTTGGGGGGTTGAATTTGGGACACTTGGTCAAAAGTTTCGAAAGAAATTTTAGCCTCCGATTCACCCCCCTCTGGTCGCCACTCTCAGTCCTTCACGAACATGAACGTCTTCCGGGGCGGTTCCAACCAAGGCCCAAAATTTCTCCAGCAGATAGCACCTACATACGGGATGGAGCTTTAATCCGTCATTATTTAATAAGACTAGAAATTAAAAAGGCTTCCCAGGTACTCTCGTACAGTGGATCGTACTCTCGAGGTCCTTTGGAGGTACTTGGGGCCAAGGCAGTGCAAGTTGTTTCAAGTTTGAACAAGAGAACCCGATCAATGTCGACGTCATTCCAGCATGGATCCAAACCAAAGTGGACAATGGAGTGTACGCATGATCATCATATCGCCAGGGCCCAGGGTCTGTCAATTTCACTAATCAACTTGCTGTAGTATGTATGGGCCCCCTTTATGAGTTTATGCACTCTGGAAATGAAACTGAACGTGTATTAACTTTCAAAAAGGGTCCAAATTGCATGGGCCCACATGTGAGCCAGATGAATCGATCCGTTGCTCGTAATCCTCGTCAGCTCCAACCAATGACTAGCTAGGAGTCTAGGATAAGCTCTCTCTTTTTTTTTAATAAAGGAAGCTTTTATACTAGTAGAGTAATCGATCATCAACAAACTGATAGTATATGATATAGTAAAGCTGAGCCTAACCTTACTAGCTAGTCGTGACGCGAGCCATTTGCCGGTTGTCTTCTCCCTTGTACGCTTGTTTAATCAAGTTGCGTTTTGTTTTGCGGTTTCTCCGCCACTTATCTATGCCAAAGTAAGCGGCCGTCCATGTCGTCCAGGCTTATCTAGCACCACGGCTGCATCCTTTTGCGCTTTCACGGTAAGTACGTACGGTCATGGTACGGCTGTAAACTATCGGGAGAGCTCGGCGTTGTCGCGCCACCATTGCGTCGCCGCCACCCACCTCGATCGATCAGAATTCAGACCTCGCCATGCATCCGGACCACTTCTCGCCGCCGCTGGTCAGCTTGCAGACGCATGCATGGCTCGATCTGGGAAAGAACTGAACTTTGGATTCAGATCAGAAATAATAATCTCCAGTGCATGCTGCGTAGGATATAGTATATCACAGGCTCAAGAGGGAGGTTTTCTATTGCTTATTTGCTTCTGCCTTCTGAGTTGGTTGGCTACTGGCTCTGGAGGTCAGGGCAAACTGCCGTTTTGTCTGCCTGCTCAAGCTACATATCTCATATATTCTCCTCCATAGCACACTCGGCTGGAAGGAGAGAGCTGACATAGCTTTTGATCGATCGATCAGGGGGCTGCCCGCACTAGCTACCTGCTGTTGGAACGAACCACGAACCATGGCATGATTTTCGTGTTGCGATGATTCGTGTCAATGATCGATGATGATTTCTAGGGAACGAACAACGAACCATGGCATCACGGGGTTGGATCGAATCGTGTTTTGTATAGTAGTCACTAGTAAATCACTACTGGAAACTTGAAATTCCCTCACGGTGCACTACCGTCAGGGAAAATACATGAAAATGTACGTATAGTTATAAAAAATAAAAATATCACTATAAAATTTCTTATGGTGCACTTACCGTCAGGGAAAATAAACATACCGTCGGGGCTAGCTCGACAGGGTAATTCCAGGTTTTCTTTTGACGTTGGTCGAGAAATTTCAAGTTTCTAGTAGTGAATGGGAACGCCGAGTTTCGTACGGCTCGTACTACTGCCTCGGTGATACACTGATACTACGGCTTTTGACGACGACCCGTTCGGTGTAACGGGTTAAACTACGCCGGCACGGCAGGTTTCGTCGTCAACTGTTGCTTCGGCTGGAGAAGACAAAGCGAACCACGGAACTCCGAGGTCCGTACGGTAGTACCGTACTGCTTGCTTCCTGCTGATCTGCTCCTCCACACGTACAGCTGCCACTCGTTCACTGGCATGACGACACGTTTGTGGAGGAGTAGGGTTCACTGGCACACCACAAAAAAAGTCAGTCTCATCCATCATATCTGTATACCGGGTTTTCTTGGACCAAATTAGAGGCCCGACTTAAACCGAGTTTCGCCGCTTTAAGTTTCTTGGTTGTTGACTGACTCAGACACAGCATTTCTCACGTGGATCATGGGTTCGTCAGATCTCAATTCATCACACGTCGACGTGGAGTTGACTAGCCAAAAGATAATTTGTGAACAGTCTTCCCATAATATTGGCTTATATATATTAGGGACAGTATATACATAGCACGATCGTACTACTCCAGTACTCGTCGTTGAAGCTAGTATGGTATGGTATGGTATGGTATTAAATAAAACTTAAAAGGTTGGTTTGATGAGAGTTGAGAGGGCACTATACATACGACCTTTTAATTAAGTTCGATGAGAGGGAATGTTCAAAAAAAAAGAGTTTGATGAGAGGGCACCATACAATCTGTGCCATAGAAATATTGGAGGAATTCTACCAATAGGCTTTTTTCATTTGTGTCACTCATCGAATTCTTGTGTTTTCATGCGCACCATTCAAACGTTCGATCTTGTAGTTCCTTGTGTTTCTTCAATCCATGGGGATTCAAGACGTTAGCACATTTAATTGCCACATTTTTCTCATTCCAGCCTTTTTTTTTTTTTATAATCCCGTGTTCAAAAAGAAGCCTCAATATATTACCATAAATCATACATAACTTTATTTTCCCATGTCCTCAAAACTGAGACTACCAGAACATTTTTATGGCCAACTAAAACTTTGCTTTCTTGCCCACCAACACTAAGCACAAGAATATCATATTTATTTATAGAACAAACAGCATGACAAATATAAAAAAAACATCAAGATGTCAAGGGAGACAGAACCCTATGATTTTACGTGATTTGTCCAGGGGGCTGCCCGCACGTTGCGAGAAACTTCCTAGTTTTAACATGGTCCTTCCTTCGTTCTACCCCGGAGAGCGGAGGGTATCGGATTCAGACAACACTCATGAAAAACAAAAACCCAGCCCAGGTGTACTTGCTGCAATTCTCGCTCCCATTTCCCACTTCCCAAAATGTGCTCCTAGCTGCAACACCGAGTGCGAATCTTCCTGTCACGAAACCGAATCTGAGCTGACAAATCTTCCTGTCAGCCGCCGTGCACGAACGCGGCGGACACGGCCGCGCTGTTGGGATCTCCATGTCGATCACTGGCGAAGTGGCGAGCACGGATCGGAATCGGATGCCGCACCAGTGTCACCCCCGGCCGGTGAGTGGCCTTGAGCTTTGAGCCGGGCCAGACCGGGCCTGTGTGCGTTTTTTCTGTCTCGCATGATACACGCTCGGTTTTGTGCGACGGCGCACCACGCTTGGCGCTGGCGTGCCTCTGCGGCGCCGGCGTGCTGCAGGTCTGAGGCTGCCTGCTGGGACCTGGGAGACTGGCACGTCGGTCGCCTTGTGCTCCCTCGTCCGTTTGTGCCGACTTTGGAAGCTGCCCTTGTCCATCCTTTGAAACAGATACCGACAGGTATACGCACACTGGACGTACAGTACTCCGTACGTAGTACTCGCAAAGAAGTCCCAGCACAACACAGCAGTTTACAGCACTGTGCCGTAGAGGGGAAAAAAAACAGTGCCTTGTTTATACTATGATGAAATCACATGAAACTATGAAAGCCTATTAAGAACTTATAGCTAGAATGGATACCCTGCAGGCCGCGTGTCTGTGGACCGACCGGTTTACCTTGCACCTCAGAACGGTCTTCCAGGAAGGACGTTTCTACAGGAACCAGTAAAGCCAAGTAAGTCCACTTTGCTCAGATGGTGGGACCGGATCCGCGCCCTGCGCTTGCGGCATCTCAAAATTTTCGAATTTCGACAGGACCAACGGAATTTCAAGTATAAATAATTCCGAGAAGACCTACTTGGAATATCCAATTCAGGTTTGCTTGCAACTTGCCTGTTCGCGTGCGGAATAAATTTATAATATCCAGCTTTTCAAATTAGCTCCAAGTTGCACACCTTTTGGTGTATATATACTCTTCGCTGTTGCACGCTCTTCGTTTTTGTTGTTATTATTTGGCTTGGACCTATACCCTGCGCTCAGCAATTGTTCTTTTACAACCGCCTATGAGCTTTGTTGTAATTAAGTCAAATATTTATATCTTTGATCATAGATTCAAAAAATTACGTAAGTTCATGATATAAGATTATTTACTCCTTTTAAGACATGAGAGCAATGCATATGAACCTAGCTAGTAATAAATTTATAAAGTTGGGTCGGACGTCCATACAAATGAGTAATAGTTCTTGTCTTAAGCCAAGCCCACAATATTAAAGCCTTAAGGGCAGCAGAAACACGCAGGTTGTTAATGCCTGAGCTAAAAGGTATATGCCATGTAGATAGCTATCAATGAGACTACAAATCTCCCACTGCAAGGTGTTATTCTTTTGTACAAAGTAGCTTCAACTTTTTGTTAGACTTTTTTCTAGGACAAGTCCAACGCAGGCTAACAAAGTCGTAGGCTTCAACTTAGAACTATTGTCCACACAAGAGAAATGGGGTTAACAAGCTCACAACAAAGACTACCAATGACGTAAGAAAAGTTCATTTGGCTTTTTGTCTATTCTTTTGCTCGTCCTTCTCAACTAACTCGGTTTTATCGAACTTTGTCAGGCTGGGTGAGTTGTTGTTTTTGCTCCAACGTGTGCAGTAATAGTAGCTTGTAACTTTTGTCAGATGAAGCCTTTCGGGCTGTTCGGCAGGACTTATAAGTTGGCTGATAAGCCAAAAACATTGTTAAACAAAGTGATTTTCTATGAGAAAAAAAACCTTTGGGGTGATAAATTTGAAACGGCTTTTTTATTGAAAGCGAACAAGCTCTTTGTTTCCTTTGCAAGCTACTCTGACAGCATATGAAGCCACCAATCGATCTGATTTGGAAAAAAAGCACGCTTATTTGGAGGTTGAAACTCCCATCCATGGTGAAGCGTTGGGCCCACACAAAATAGTAGAAGCAAAGGAGATAGAATATATATTTTATTCCCAATGGCTGGTCATTAGCATATAGCTATATCTTTAGTCGTTGCTCTTCCTCTTTCATCCTCACAATGTATATGGGTATATATCTTTGTGACGTTGTATGGACTGGTTTTAGGCACATTGTGGCTGTAGTCAACTGAAAAAAAAAAGCTTTATATTCAAAGTATATGGTGAGGCACGACGCATCCATGCACTGTTGGATATATGATAGAGGTTCTATACAAAATGTGCAAGATATATATATAAAGATATGCAAAGTTTGGATATAGAAAAAAAAAATATGTATCAAGTCAAAGAAAAAGAAGATACGACCGACGTTTGTTTAGTATGCATGAGAAATTTGGCAAATGTTCATTGGACCACGTTAGCATTGATTTGTTCCACTTATGTATGAAAAGAAAAAATAAAACGAACAAGTGTGAGACCTGAGCCATATGCCCCACCGCCCCGGGCCCCCTGGCGAGGGAGCTAAAAAATGTTTAGCCAACCGAATGAGGTTGAGCCGTCCCGCATGGTACGATGCTCGGCGCACCGTGTATCACACCGTCCAAAAACCAAGACCACCAACCGGCAACGGGGCCGGACCGTCGAGCGCCCGGAGCGTCGCCACATCAGGCGAATCTCGGATCCACGCCATGTTCCACACAAAACCGCGCTGAAATCACGGCCAAATCGATCAAAATCGCCCCCTCGCTCTCGCTCCGGCTGCGGCTCCCACACGGTGGCCCGAAGGCGGAGTCAGCTCGCACCCCACACGCGCACAGGGGCCGCTCCTGTCGCCCGCGTCGCGCGCGCCCACACGCCATTCCGCCGCGCACAGCACAGCACAGCGCAGGGCAGGTCCTATAAGACAACCCGCGCGCTGTCGCGCTCCCCTCGCCAGCAGCCACTAGGGACGTCGCAGCAGCTTCCACCCCTTGTCTTCTCACGGTGTTTATCCAAGCACGCGAAGCTAGCACGGCGAGAAAGCGGAGACCTTTTGCGCGAGCGAGTGCGCTCTCGTTCTAGCTCCAACAGGCAACAGCAGCAGCAGCAGCAGTATGCTGGCGAGGCGGCACGGAGGGTTCCGGCTGGGCCGGAAGCTGCTCAGCGCGTGGCGCTGGGCGCTCTGCCACCGCCGGCGCCGCCGCGGCCGCGGGTACCTCCGCTTGCAGCCGTGCCGACAAGAAGCAGCAGGCTGCAACAAATCCCCGTCGTCCCCCCTGGCGGCGGATGCAGCGGCGTGCGCCAAGAAGCAGCGGCAGCAGCAGCGCGATGAGTCTGGCTCGCCGCGGATGCTGACGTGGGGGCGGTCGCTGGCGCGGCGGATGAGGCTCCTGCGCAGGAAGGACGACCACCGGCTGCTGGAGGACGCCGCCGCGGCGGGAGGCCGCCACCACGCCCAAGGGGCAGGTGGCCGTGTACGTGGGCGGCGCCGAGCCCGGCGGCGAGTCGATGCGGTACGTGGTCCCCGTGGTGTACTTCAACCACCCGCTGTTCGGGGAGCTGCTGCGCGAGGCCGAGGAGGAGTTCGGCTTCCAGCACCCCGGCGGGATCACTATCCCGTGCGCGGCCTCGCGGTTCGAGCGCGCCGCCGCCGTGGCCGCCGCGGTCGGCGGCGGGAGGAAGGTGCCGGCTGCTGCTGGATGGTGGTGGCAGCACGTGGCCACACGGTGGCCGGTGTACATACACACACATGCATGCCTGATGGCTGATGCCCCTCTGGAGGATCCCGATTCCCGTTGGCATGGGGACTGGATCCTTGCTCTATTCTTTTTTCTTCCTCTTTCTCTTCTCATTATGTAGTTTTGACTTTCTTTCTTTTTTTGCCCTCTTGCCCCGTTTCCTTGTGTGGATTGAGCATGTGCATGGGATGCGAGGAGGATGCATAGTTGTACTAGTAGGAGAGATGAACAAGGCTATTTTAGGGTTACCAAAAAAAAAAGGTAAAAACATGTTCTGATTCCGATTCCCTCCAACTTGCAAGTCCATGTTAGAAAGCATCAAATATGTGTACGTCAGGTGTGTTCTGATTCGTTTTGCAACTAACCCATCCATCCAGCTCTAGTTTTGAAGTAGTGATGCTACTTTGCGCCAGAAAAAGGAAGCACCCAAAAAGGAGCAATTGAGCTTATGGAATAATCTCGTTGCTACTACTATTACTTGCTCAAAATTAAGTTGTGTCCCCCAGTGTGTTGTGTTCTCTTCTATCCGTGAGTCTTGGTACGCTGCTTCCTCCAAATTAAACTTGCTCGTATTCTTATTCCGCATACTGCTCTACACTCTACAGACACGGACAGGACGCTGCCGATCGTGTAGACCCCTGCTGGAATAAGCAACCTCGCCGGATTGCCGCATTGTTGTGTGTTGTGGCTGCCTGGCCCTGGCCCTGGCCCTGGCCCTCCAAATTAAGGCTTAGCTGAAACAGTGCGCCGCTTTTGTCTGATGCTGCAAAATGCAGCAGCCCCGGGCCCGTACCGGTACCGTACCTGCGGCCGCTGAGCTGCTGCAACCCAGAAAGCTCGACCCCAGTAGATCAAGATCGTGTAACTCCTTTTTGTTTGTTTGCGTTTGTATAATGGCGGGGTTGGTATATGTAGTTCTCCACTCCAGTGGTCACGGTGTGCGTGATCAAAGCAAGCAAGCTACTGCTAGCAACTATAGCATGGGCCTATCGATATATGATATACAAGTATGCTGATGCTGGGAGCCGTTAGGACATCGGAGGGCGATGGCCTCAGCAACGCGGCTACTCCTAGCTCATATCATCATGCACTGAACTCCAACTCCGAGAGGGCATATGCAATGCAAATCAACTAATCAAATCAAGACGCTCGCTGGTGTCCATTTCGCGTGTACACATCAGGATCAGGTCCTTTTTATTGCCCCCCGCGCGTCTGCGCGGCTGGCTCGTTCCCATCGACGCTGACTTGGCGGCTATGCGCACTTGTTGCGCGTGCACTGTTCCCCGGTGGCCACGCGAGCTCCGCAACGGCGTCACGCAACCGGTGAAGGCTGGCTCACGGAAATTAAACACGCGGCTAGAGTGTTTTGAGAGATGAAAGCATTGGATGGGGGTTCTTCTTCCTTGTCAAAATCTCCTAGTAGGCTAAACTTGGACCGAAACAAAGAGAGATGCCGAGTGGACGGAGCAGAGTAGCCAAGCTAGCATGCCAACTGCAGAAGGTTTCCAAATGCTTGTTTTCCTTGATTGAGAACACCGGTAGGTACGGTCTGCCTGGATCGTGGTACGTACGTGTGTACTTTGGACTGATATTGGAACGACTACCGTGATAGGCACGGGAAAGCGAATGAGCGCGACCGCGACTACAAGCTACAGGGGGGGGGATATCGTACACGGCTGGCTGCTGGAAAAAGACTGGAACTTGATGCTAGCAGCAGTATGCTGAGCGAGTGAAGCGTCACTGGAGCCGGCATGGTGAGTACCCCTCCGCTGAGAAATATTCTAGCGGCAGTACTTGCTCCAGTTCAGAACAAGGGAAGATTCTTCAGGGCTCTGAAACTCTCTCTCTGTCCACAGCTGCAACGAGTGCCCAGCTGATTTGCCAACGTGCATGATATATACTAGTAGGTTGAGATTTGTAAGTTGTAAACGGTGGATGGATGAGGGGCATGGTATGGTCCCCCGATCGACCCAACCAAGTGAAGAGGCATTAGGACTTGCTGTAGGACAGTAGGCCTACCGTCATTTTCGCTTAACTTCCTTTCCGTTTCTTCAAGGACTAGTGGAGAGCCAAGTCTATTCTGTTCATTCATACCTCCAAGCAAGTCATACATTGAGGACAGTCAGTAGTACATGTACATCAGATTGGCCTCGAAGCAGACGCAGCAACGAAGCTACTTGACGTTATCTGTCGACATGGAGTATGTCGGCTACTCGTAGTCACTGCATATAACATCGGAGTAGAGACTCTGCCCGGGTGCGGACAAATGGCTTGAGAGGCCTCATGGAAGTTTCAGGCTAAGAAACGACTGAACTGGTGACTTCAGGAAAAAAGACAGAACTGGTGTCTTCCTCACAAAAATGGGTTGTAGATTGATCTGGGAACGCCACCAAACCTGCTCTGCTCTGTTGTAGTGGCTCGCAGTAGTACTTAACATTTGTTTGGTAAGCTTCTAGGCTCGGCGCTTAGGGGACAGAGCAATTTGTACGACATATAATCCCCAAGCCGTCGTTTGAACAATGTACTAAAAAATCTCTTTCTTAAATGTAATGATACGCAAATCTTTTGCGTATTCGAGAAAAAAAAAGTATGCACTCTATTTATTGTCGAAATAAGTTAAAACTAAGAAGCCAGATGATGCTCTCTTTTCTCCCTTTTCTAACCGCAGGTTTCTCTCCACAGCCCTCGTTTATATATACGTACTAAAAAGGTAAAGAAGCTAGGTTTGATTAACTTATCTTGATCATGGTTTTTTCTCTATTTGTGCGGCTGAGAGTAGACCAGTTTATCCTGATCACGTTTTTGTCCATGTTGTGTGCAGGCAGGCAGTGCATCTTTCTTTCTTAGGGGACCTTTCTCTGTAAAGCTGTAGTACCAAATTGGACCCATATATGTGATTAATCAATGAGAAGCAGATTAAAGTTGATAACTAGACGGCTGAATTCTGCGGGTTGCTCCTTCGATTTTAGCACGGAATCTGAAGCGTGTGTCAAATCTGTGGATACTTTGTCGCTGCGGTTCCTGTTTATTACTGAGCGGATACTTTGCCGCTGCAATTGTCGTAGTTGTTCAGCTTTCGTAGCGGATACTTTGCCGCTACCGTTTGTGCGTCACTTTCCGGCGGATACTTGGTCGCCGTGGTTTCTTCTTTAGCGGATACTTTGCCGCTGAGAGCTTGGCCCTTTTCCTAGTGGATACTTTGCCGCCACTAGTGTTGGAAGCTGCCTCATCACTCGCTGTATTGTAGATTACCTTTGTGTTGTTATTCTTTCGTCATAGGCTCGGTCTGTTCTGTTCGGATTTTGAAGCTCCCCTTTCATTTTTCTGCTACTTCTCATTTGTATCTTTGGGACTGCTCCAGTAATCATTGGATTACTAGTGAGTTCTTTGTAACTTTTCAAAATCTACTTCTGCTTAATGAAAAATGTGCCATAGTATAGATCGCGGAAAAAACAAAGAGCAGGTCCAATGCCTACTTTGCCGGTACTCGTACGTGATTCGTGAATACTTGTACAAAGTCCAGCCCAGCCCAGAGTCTTCGCCTATGATCACCAGGCCTGTCCGGCCCAGATACAAGTGTCCCCGTTAGAATGTAACCATATTGCCCATTAGGCTTCTCAAGATTCATTCCCGGCCTCCTGGCCTCTCTGTGGCCATCTCTATTCTTTCTCTCTCTCTCTCCAAAAAAAAAAAAAAAAAAAAAAAACTGTTCCTCTAAAAAAAGAAGACTACTCTATTCAGTTACCATACCACGATTATGCATTTCTGCCTGGCGCCGCAGGGGTCCGGACCCGCTGCCCTGCCCTGCCGTGCATGAAAGGCCAACGGATAAGTGACCGGCGCCGCGCCGAGCCACATCTTCACGTCGCTCCCGGATGTCGCACTCGCAGTCGCAAGCATCCTCTCGCCGGGTTTAACGGACGCGGCCGACGTCGTCCACTGTGCCGCTGCCCGCTTCTTCCGCGACGCGAGCGCGCGGTTGGGGTGCGTGGTGGTGCCGGACGCATTGCTACATCCGTTCTGACTTCTGAACCGTGCCTCTCAATTCGAGGAGAAGTCACGCGAACTCGTCGAAACGGCAGCAGCAAACTGTTGCTGCTGGCTCACACCAAAGCTGCCATTGCTAATGCTGCTACACCCCGCGCGCGCGCCCAATGCCAAGCATGGTCGCCGACGGCCCATCGAAAAAGGAGCTGCTTTTGGTCGAGATGCCGCCCGAGAATCTCCCATGCGAGCGGCAAACGTCCTCCGATCGATCGATCTGTATCCAAAGCAACCAACGAGAGGCATGCAAATGCGGCTCAGAAGCTTCCAGACAGCTAAACTGGTTTTTGTGTTAAGCTAAAGCCCGTATAAGCCACATGTACATACCATACGTCTTCGCGGCAAACGGCAACCGAGACGGAATCAAAATCCCTCGCGAGTACTGTGTTGTCTCAGCGCAAAAATAGCCTCGTCGAGCCTTCAACTATGCACCTGCTCGTCAGCTGCCTCGCGGCCGTATTCTTCTTCCTCCTCCACGTCGACGTCGCGCCGGCGGCGTACGCCGCGCCGGGCACGTTCGTCTACGCAGGGTGTTCGCCGTCCAGGTACGCGCCCAACACGGCGTTCGAGAGCAACCTCAACTCCCTCCTGGCATCCATGTCTTCCACCGCGGCGTCCTCCGGCGCCACCTATCACAACAGCTTCGCCTCCGGCGCCGGCACCGGTCCGGAGGCCGAGTCGGCCGCCTACGGCCTGTACCAGTGCCGCGGCGGCCTGAGCCCGGGCGAGTGCGCGGCGTGCGTGCGCGACGCGGTGGCGCGGCTCGGCGCGGTGTGCGCCGGCGCGACCGCGGCGACGCTCCACTCTGACGGTTGCTACGTGCGCTACGGCGCCCGCCGCGAACTCGTCGGCCGCGCCGCCGATGACGCCTCCGTGGCGCGCCACCGGTGCAGCGCCGGCACGAGCGGGGACGCCTGGTTCCTCAGGTCCCGCGACGCCGTCCTGTCGGAGCTGCAGCAGGGCGTGGACGCCACGGGGTCGGGCGGGTACAAGGTGAGCGCGTCGGGCCCCGTGCAGGGCGTCGCGCAGTGCCTCGACGGCGTCGCGGCGGCCGACTGCGCCGGGTGCCTGTCGCAGGCGGTGGCGCAGCTCCACGGCGCGTGCGGCGCCGCGCTCGCCGCCGACGCGTACCTCGTGCAGTGCTCCGTGAGGTACTGGACCAACGCCAACTACGTCCGATCGTCGTCGCAAGGTACGTACGTGGTTAAGGATGCACTGATCACTCTGTCACGTCCTAATCATCATTAGCACATTTCTATATCTATGTAATATAAGCTGAAAAGAACAAGGTTTGCCTATTTTAACATTCTTTGATCCTTTTGGCAGTATATAAAATATGCTAGTTTAGTAGTTTGTAATAATCCCATGATTAGTAAATTTTGATGCGCACGAACTCGAATCTGTAGGACTAAAACAAAACACTCTTGTTATCCAAAGTCCAGATCTTGAAAGCAGAAAGAGCGGAGGGGTCCTACAGGGTGTGCAAATAGTCGCTAGGCAACCAGTGTGAGTGTGACTGGTGAGTGGGGCGGCGATATGGAATTGGGAATTGATTCCAGACTGGTAAACTTCCAAAGCTGATGATAAAGAGGACACAGAGAATATATGCCCCCGGAATAAACTTTGCGGCCTTTTGGATCGATGTTACGATAAAGCACTCCGTCACCGTAGCTTTTATAATTAAATGATTGATTCTTTGCATTACTCGTTGAGAAAAACGTTGGGAGCAAGCAATTTACTCGTTGAGTAGCATCAGCTCATCGAGCAGCTTAAATAAGAAACTGTTTGGCACAACTCAGTTCTAAGATCAACATTTAATCTATAGTTTATGAATTAAATTAAATTTCTCGATGTACATTTAGCTCTACATATAGAATTGACTAGAGCTTTAAATTGCTAGTTTCAAGGGATCTGAGAATTTCATGGAGCAAGAGCTCTGCCATTGACCCATTGTATACCGCCGTGCGTGCACCAGTCCAGTTTTCTTTCATGATATCGTAGTCTAGTTATTTTATAAAAATTCTGCATTGTTTGGTGACAGGTAATCCGGAGGATGACGCTGGGAGGACCGTGGCTATAGCAATCGGTATCTCGGCCGGGGTAGCAGCACTCGTGGTGTTCATCTCTTTCCTCAGAAAAGCATGTGAGACCCACTCTGGTTCAATTAACACTTTTTTTTTTAACTATTATTATCCTTCTTCTCTCGGGTCGAAGAGACAGAAGGAGCCGAATTGGAGTATCTGATCTGCCCTACGCTACAATAACATCGCAGGCTCAAGCTAGCTACCCCACAAGGCAGAGATGGACGGTTCGCGCCACTCGCGCGCAGTCGCTAACAATTTTCATCGTCTGCGTGAAAACACCGTCGAGCTCGTACCGTCACCGTCTCATTCATTTTTTTTGCCGGAGATAAGAGATTCACTACCTGCTTCTGCTCTTTAAGCTGTCCGAATTACAACAATATCATGTTTCTGTTCGTCTGTTGTATATCGTCGTATGGCCTGATTATGAATTACTACACCAGTGATCTGCCTCAGAGCTCTTGACCACACTACTGCTCTATGCTGTACTAAACAGACCAAACACTATTAATGAGGGGCACACCGGCAGAACAAATATGAAAAGCCTGAAACAACTGACAGAACTGAAAGAGAAAGCTACTCCATACTCTTAATATTTGAAATTCAGTCTTGAGAAAAAGCAGAGGTCAACTGAACAGCAGGTACACTAGCCACTAGTTAATCGAAGGAACAAGCTACCAGCTGATTAAAATGTGTGTAATGATTACTTGGATGATTGACTACTGTAGCTTGTAACACAACTTGAGATAACAAGTTGGCCAAATTGCACGCACGCTGAAAACTAGTGCCAACTTGCTTGTCTGCTTATCTTTTCACCTGCACCTCGCATTTTGACATAGATGAATCATTGAAGAATGCAATACAGTTGAACAGATGCTGCTCAGGAGAAAACTGTGCTACAAATCAGAGAGGTTTATAGCAGAGATGGGATTGAACCGAACTGAACAGGAATCTGAAAACTGGCTGTTGCTGAACCTGAAAACAGAGTTGTTTCAGAGTCAGTACAGTATGCACGTTGCAATCTGGGCAACACAAAAATTCACCAAAACGGATCCAAATAAACTGAAATCTAGTATTTATGTGTCTTAACTTTGCAGTAGCAGCACATATTTTATCTGTTCTTTCAACTGTTACCTAGTGTTCTTGGTCCTTGCCGGTTCATGCAGCTCTTTAGACAGTGGTAAAATTTGGTAGCACTCCATCCTCTGCATAGAAAGTCTGCATAGAAAGTTATAACTTGCGAAAGTCCAAATCCCTTCCTGTGCCTGAATTATATTGTTGCTTAAACATTTTCCTTCCCTGTGTAGTTGTCACTTCTAGCTGCACTGTCGTCTGATTCTTAAACTCGTGAGTTCTTCACTCTTCACTAGCTCTGAACCAATAACAAAATTAACTCAAAATGATGGCAAGACTCAAAATGTCAGAATTCGAGGCATCGTATAGCTTAGGATCTGCAAAACTTGACACCCAAAAGCAGAAACGCAGTTTCAGTTCCACAATAATATCCGAAGCGTCCGTCCTCCGAACCACATTCCCACAACAACCTGACGAAGCGATATCACAAGCTCACAATCACAACAACAACCCGCTCCTTCCTGATCTGTCCTGTCCTGGCCCAGCTCATGCGTACACGCACAAATCACTCGTGCACGGGCCCATGCGTCAGCGTCAGGGCGTTAGGAACGGACTCAGCGAATACCTCCACTTCCACGGCTGCAGTTCCATTTCCACTTCCATTCCACACCCCGATCCCGAGCGTCTCACCGTGCGCGCCGCTCGCTGGAGCAGCACGCGCCGCCCCTCTCCGTCCCTTCCGCGAAATCGTTGCCTCCTCCTGCGAGCTAGTAGGAGTATCTCCGTTCGGGTGAGTCTTGTATTCGCAGACCCTTCTTCGTTAACGGTTCAACTCCGAGAAAGCTTTGAGCTAGAGCGGGGACCGAGGAGACGATGGTCGGGATTTTCTCCAGGTTCTCCGCCGGCGCCCACCGCCGCTCCAAGAGCGTGGCCGTGAGTTCTCTCTCCTCGCTCTCTTTCTCCTTTCCCTATCATGCCTACTTTGTACTTCCATGTCGTTTCTGCTCTAGTTTACTGCTTACCTGAAGGACCGAGAGTGGCGACCGGAGGGGGGGTGAATGAGAGCCTAAAATTTCTTTCGAAATTTTTGACCAAGTGTCCTAAATTCAACCCCCAAAATGAACTCACGCCGATAAATCCACAAGCCAACGGGTGGCTAGGTACCTTAGCAGATGTCCTAGAGGCACAGCAGGACTATCGAGAAAGATCAAAGACAAGCCCTCGAAGAAATGAGAAGAAACAGCGAAAACTGCGCGGACCAGAAGTTGATTCGGAACTTCCGGTGAGGGACCGGAAGTTGGACCAGAACTTCCGATCAAAGCGCTCCTAAGCAAAAACAACGCAAAACCAAAACAAAACTTGGACCGGAACTTCCGGTGGATGACCAGAACTTCCGGTTGGCGCGACCGAAACAAGAACAACGCCCCAAAAATCGCCTCCTCACTTCAATCTTTCGATTTGTGGCCCAAATCTTCACCAACTGTCACGAAACTTGGTAAACATGATCACAAGGCAGTAGGGGAGCTACTTCTAAGAGGTCATCGCCTTGGAGCCAATCAACGAGAAATCGAAGGGAAACGAAGAACACCACTAAAAACACCCTTGCACCTTGATTCGACCCGATCTATGTGCTCGTGAGGAATCGGATGAAATCCTTAGGTGGAAAGGATCTTCTCACAGCAAGGATCAAGTAGAAACAAGTGGCATGCGCTACGATGGATCACAACTCAAGAAATCAACTCGGGAACAAGAGGGGTATAAGAAGAGAAACGAAGAACGCGATGAACAACAATCAAAACGCGAATCAACACATCAATCTAATCCCACGAGGAGACAAGGAGGATTCGGGACCTCCTTTCCCATGAGTAATCTGACTTCTTACACACTAATTGATGGAATTAGTAGACCTCTCACACTCAAGCACACTAGAGAGAGAAAACCTAGAAAATGAGGAAAATGAGCAAATGAAGAGGTGAAGGGGTAAGAGAGCTCCCCTCACCATACTTATCGACCAGGGCTTATTTTAAATTCCAGTTTTGCCCTTACATGACACCGAGCGTACTACCTAGCCCAAGGACATTGTAGTACAACTCCACCGAGCCGGATAGATATTTTGATCCGACGGCCACCGCGCCTTCTCACCGGTAGCTTCGCCTCGACGCGAACTCCCCGATGCTGCCACGTGCCGTCCGTTCGCCTCGGGACCTCTGCCAGGGTTTTGAGGTGAAACCCAGAAACCCGCCAGGTGGTTTTGAGGGCCAAACCACCGAAATCCGCCTCCATTGGTTTTGAGGCCCAAACCAACAAATCGGCCCATGTCCTTGCACTTGTCGAAGTCAAGTGCCAGTAACGCGATCCCGCCCGGCGATTCCGGGTCCCTCAGTCCAAATCTCGATGTGTCCGCCCTTTCACCGCTCCCGGTCCATTCAGCGCAGCCCGCCATCGCTTGGCCTTCACCTCGCCGTCGGCCACCGCCTCCATGCTCGACATCTGCACAACACAAGCCAAGGCACATGTGGAACTCGTGGCTTTCACCACCGTCAGTAGCACCCCATCCGAGATGCTAGTAGTTGAATCAATCACTTATCATCACAACTGAACCACAAGTATAAACCTTGTGTTCGCATTCCCCAACTCCAAGAAGGGATCTACCTGTTTATAAACCATATCAGGTCAACAGTAGGTTAGCTTAGCTTCTTGAAGACGAGCAAGGGTCAGATTTGAGCTGGTTCCATCTGACCCTCCTTTTGCTCATGGGAGGATTCTTCTGTCTCCGGGACTCGGTATCTCGCCTTTTTAGTTGCTCTTCCAATTCTTTGATCGGGATGGTTTTAGCTTATCATTTTTGTTAGATTTTATGTTATCTTTATTTTCTAACATTCCATTGAATTTGAATGGCCTTGCGGCTCAAAAATTGGGGAAAAAAACTTGAGTGCTTTTGTTCTCACCGTATCTGTTCATGAGAAATTTTACAATTATTATGTAGTCAGGCGGAGCTATTGATTTGGTAAGGCCAAGCTCCAGAAGTAACCCTAGTGAATTTGTGCAATAGATTGTCGCCTAATTTATGGGAATTACTGTTTTTTCATCCGGGGGAGGTTGTCGAGACGTTGGCCCCCAACCCGAATACGGAGAGAGTCGACCCGGCGCCGTGCTGCAGAGAGCCCCTCATGGTATCGAGGTTGGCGTTGAGTTCAAGCCAATGGAGTACCCAAAGGAACCTCTCAATCTTGATGAGCCAGTAAAATGCCCGCTTCCCGAGCCATCTATACTGCATGTAAGCCATCCTCTCAGTGCTTATTGAAAAGTCGCTCTAGAAACTCACAATGTTGATAAGGCGATTAACTTTCTTATCTTGCATCATTCAGCATTAAATAGTATTAGGAAACTTTCTTGTGTTACAGAATTAGCTACTCAACGCTTCATTTCCTTTGTAGCAAAAGCATCATGTGGTGCAGACTTATTGTTGCCTAATTGGTCTTAATTGATGCAGACCACCATATTAGCAAATCTTTCGACTTAAGTGTTAATCATATTAGCGACCTTCCTTGAGTTGTAGAATCTAATGTTGTGCGAACAACAAACTGTCTTACCTTCCCGATTAACGATGTCTTGTATTCTTGAAGAAATATTTCCTTAACAAACAAAGCATCAGATCTTTCGAACTTCACTCATTCCCTTATTGATTTTATTGATGGATGGTCTGATGGATGCTAGGATGGGAGGATATGGAAGGAGAAAATGTCTTCAGTCAGCACGAGAGTGAGAACAGACTTGCCGGTCGTGAAGGAAGGGTTGCAGCTCGAGCCTGACAGTAGCAGTGCTAGGTTACGATCTGCAGTTCCAAGGCGTGCCATATTGCCCTCCGTAAGCGCGCCTGAGCACAACATCCTAGCGTTGCTTGACGAGTGCGACGTCTCTCGGGAGCCGTGGCTCTGCTGAATGAGCTTGATTTGGGCGTCGCCCGGACATTATAGCTAAACTGTGTTTTGGCATTTGCCACGCACTGTTTCTCTTTACACTTGTCAAGCGCCACGAGTTTATCTCAATACAGCAACCTATGTCTAAAAAAAGAATTGGAACTACACAACAGATATTTTGTCCGGATTGTATCTATAAATACGAGTGAAAGCATTTTGGGGAAGATGTCTCGAATTGTGGAAGGCAGTAATGGTTACTGAAACACTTGGTTTGGTGCTGACTGAAGAAAAAAAGAATTGAGCTAATGGTCCAAACTTCTAATAGGGCAGTCTTGGAACATATTTGGAGTTTTGATGCTTGTCATATATGATGATTATTATTTTTATGTGGTGTTGGTGGTCTGCACGCAATAAAATCAAAGCTTGGGAGAAAGCAAAAACAGCTCGAAAAATAATCGGTGATGTATTTTTCCATTTGCGGGCATGGGGGATGCATTCAGTACTGAAAAAAGAGTTGCAATCCCAAGCTGCAAACCAAGATGGAGACCACCACCTGAAGAGGTTTACAAGATTAATTGTGATGCGACTTACAATCCGTGATCACACAAATGCGGATGGGTTTCATCATAAGAAACCATTTAGGCAACGTTGTTGCTGCAGGGTAGCGGATCAGCGGATTTTCTAATGTCCACCCAAAGATGCTTTGAAGCCATCGCCTTGCATGAAAGTCCGGAGTTGCATCCACGCTAGGAATGAGAAGGGTTACTCATGTTTCCGGAGTATGTAATGTGGTTGCTGATACTCTAGCGGCCATGGGCCTCAAATGTTGTCTCTATTGGTGTCCAAATGACTTAGCTGGACGAAGTGCTTAATGGTATAGTACTCTATCTTTTACTTTCTCAAAGAGAAAAAAAAGAAACACTTTTGTCCAAATTAGTCTTGGCTTGTTTCAGCTTATTCTCTCTTACGAATCAGTCCTTTCCTTTTTTTTGTGTTGTAATGTTGCACCGTTGAGTGCGAGCATGCAGCTCACTGTGGACGCCAGTGCCAAGTACAGAACTGTAATGGAAAGTTGCAGCTCACCGTGACGCCCAAATAAGTGCTATGGAATGTTTGTTACGGGTAGGCGGTGGTTGCTATTTTTTATCTAGGTCTTATTTAGATTTCAGATTTTTTTCACTCTCTCTTCATTACATCAAGTTTTAACCCGTATGCATGGAGCATTAAATGTAAGTAAAAAAAATAACTAATTGCACAATTTAGTTGTACATCATGAGACGAATTTTTTGAGTTTAGTTGGTTTATGATTGGACAATATTTGCCACATACAAATGAAACATCAAATGTGCTACAGTTGTAAAATTGAAATTTTTCTACTTTTTTAGGCAATCTAAACAAGCCCTACAAATCCCAATTCGTTCTGTTTCAAAAAAAAAAAAAAATCCCAATTCGTTAGCCCGTAGATTTCCTTCTGCTGCCGGGTAGCCGCAATTGCGGCGCCCGTCGGCCTCACTGGGCTTCGTGGCGTCGAGGAGGAGACGGAGACGATGGCGATAGGTTAGGGAAGCAGATTGTGAGAGACCCGGTCTTTTTCTTAAATGAAAGACCCCCCTCTTTAATTGACACATGGCATGTGTACCAAACTTGAAGTAATAAATGAGCCAAGTAACTTCAGTTGCATTTATTCACGCCGTTAGAACGCATACGTTTGTTGCCGTCGGGGGTTCAGCTGCTTTGTCTTCCGGAGGAAGACACCGATACAAGTGTTATTTACTTCCACAAGAAGCTTCATCCAGCCACTTTTTACATGTTCCTTACATAGTCCTGCTATCCACCGTGGTGCCAAGAGATCAAGAAGAAAAAAGAAAGCAGACATTTGAGCTAGCGCTAAGGAGCTTCTTCCCCTTCCTGCTAACGGCATGTTCCCAGTTTGCCTTTAAGCCTCCATATTGCACCCGACTTTCCGGTGTGGTGTGGGTGAGAACTCTTCCCCCAACTTTGAGGATGGTGATGGAGATTTCAGCTCCGGCGATGAGGAATCTGAACAAATAGCGGCAAAAGAGATTTGGAGGTCGAGTGAGACATTTACGTACCCCATTGATTCATAAGAAATTTACTATTTATTAAGGACAGCTTCAGCACAAGTAAACTGAAATGGGACAATATGTTTTGTTGTATGTAGGATAATAACCAAACTTTGTCGGCTGAATTTGTGCCAAAGGTTGGCATGACCTTTACTTCAGAGGAAGATGCATATATGTTTTATAATGCATATGCTAGAAAAGTTGGATTCAGTATCAAGAAATGCCACACAAAACATAGAGCAGATGGCACATTATCTTCAAAGTACTTTATTTGCAGCAATGAAGGTCAAAAGAACACGAATCCAAATTATCAACCAAAGAAAGAACGTGCTTCAACTAGGACATGTTGCAATGCTCGTGTTCAGTTCTACATTTCTCGAGAAGGGATTTGGGTGATCCAAAAAGTCATTCTCTCTCACAACCATAGCTTTGTAAGCCCGCACAAGGCACACATGCTTAGATCGCAGCGGCGTATGACAAAAAAGCAGATGAGCATATCATTAGCAAAATGCGCCAAGCTGGAATTAAGACAACTGAAATATATGAATTTTTTCAGCGATGGTCAAGTGGAGCTGAGAATGTGCATTTCTTGAAAATGGATTGCAATAACTTCATTAGTCGTGAGCGTAAAAGATACTTGGAAGCCCAAGATGCACAAACAATATTGGAATATTTAGAGAACAAGCAAGTTGAAGATCCTTCTTTCTATTATGCTGTTCAATTAAACAAAGAGGATGGCCAAATATGTAATTTCTTTTTGGGCAGATGGTCGCCATTGCAGATTATGCTTGCTTCGGGGGATGTCATGTGCGTTGACACCACATTCCAAACAAATAAACCTGAAATGCCTTTTTGCTCCTATTCTTGGAACAAATCATCATAGACAAACTATTATTTTTGGAGCTGCACTATTGTTTGATGAAAGTGCCGAGTCATTTGTTTGGGTTTTAGTAATTTTTTGAAAGCAATGTCTGCAAAGCAACTTGTTACGATTTTTTTACAGATCGGTGTGCTGCAATGGAAAAGGCAATTAATCTTGTTTTTCCAAACTCAAGTCATCGCCTTTGCCTTTGGCACATATACCAGAATGCTTGCAAGACACCTCGGCCAAGTAATTTCAGATAATGAGGATTTTTACTCAAGGATTTCAAGCATTGTGTATATGAAGAAAGATCAATAGCACATTTTAACAAGAAGTGGCAAGAGTTACTGGCCACCTATGGCCTTGAACAGAATTCATGGTTGCAAAATTTATATGCACTACGCGAGAAATGGGCTACCGTCTACCGCCGTGATTCATTTTGTGCGTACATGACATCCACTCAAAGGAGTGAAGGTATGAATAATGTGTTTAAAAGAACTTTCCGTAGAAAGCTATCCATTTCAGAACTGTTGATAGAATTTGACAAGTGCGCTGCACGCCTTCGTGGAAATGAGTTGTATGAAGATTACAAATCTCGGAGTTCAAATCCGGTTCTCTGTGTTAGCAACTTACCTTTGTTAAAGGCAGCTTGCTGAATCATATACAAGAAACATGTATACCTTTTTGAGGAGGAATTCAAAAGGCAGTTTGTTCTTTCATGCACATTGGTATCTCAGGAGGGGACAGTAAGCTCATACAAGATAGCATCCATGGAGTGGAGCTGGGATGAAGCCACTGTTACTTTAAATTCAAATGACGTGGAAGTGTCTTGTTCATGCAAAAAGTACGATTTGTTTAGGTAAGTGGATATGATTAAAATGTCATGCAATTTGTTTGTATGTATATGTCATATCATATCTAATAGTTCTTTGCCATCATGCAGGTTTGTTATGCAAGCACATACTACGAGTCTTCAGCCAAAACAATATTATCATTTTGCCTCCTAGGTACATACTGAATCGATGGACAAAGTATGCAAAAAGGGACATCTTATCTACTAACAAGCAACATCGATGTGATGACTTACCAGCTCAGAGTGCACTTCTCTCCCGGAAAATGATATCAGTTGCACTGAAATGTGCAGCTTCGCAAAAGGTTCTTCAGCACTTGGATGATGGTTTTAACAAGCTGACTTTAGAAGTCGAACATTTGTTGAGCCAGGAAAACCTGAATGAAAAAGAAGCACCGCAATGTTTTCTCATGTGCTCCCAAGAGGTCACCGAGGAGCGCATATCATTTAAAGTACCTCCACATAAAAAAGGACCGACAATTAAAAGATCAAAAAGTGTACTTGAAGGAGGAAATAAAAATCCTTCAACAAACAAAAAAGGAGGAAAGAAAAATGCTCCTAGAACTAAAAAGAAGAAAGGTATGCATAATAACTTGTGTGTGATTTGCTAATTTTCACTACATAACAACTGATTGTTTGCATATGTCTACAGTAGATGATTCAAGGCAATCATCCAACATAAATCTACCTGGAACTTCACAGCAGCATGTAAGATTAACCAAAGCCTAGATTTCCTTTAGTAACAATTTATTTCAGTTTGTAATGCCTTTTCATTCCGAGACTATAAATTGCTACAGGGGCACTTCAACTCAGCTGCTACAACATTTGCAACAAGCAATATGCTGATGCCATTCAGAGATAACTCCATGTTCATTCCGCCAATCCGAGGAGAGTTTACAAATCTCCTACTTCAAACTCATCATACAGTGTCTACTTCTCAAATCGCTTAGAATTTGATAAATGAAATAATGATTCAGGTTTTAATATTCATGCACTTTGCAACTTGATGTAAGCAAGGGCCAACAAGATGTCGCCTTTTTCATTACTATTATATTGATATACTAGTACACAAATCATCTTATCATATTTTGCTTGTCTCTGTATTTTTTATTTTTTATTTTTTTGCTGGGAAGGTTCCTTGGTTCAGCACGTAGCATGTTTGTCCATTGGGGTGTGAGGAATTAAAATGTAAAGGTACTGATAGATGTGAAGAAATCAATTTCGCAGAGATGCAATAGTGTATATGATTTCCAGACGTACCTGAGATTTGAGAAGCATAAGTTTCATAGTGTTCGTTATCCTATCAGCTCTCCAGTCTGGCGGAGATGCATTCGCTTTTGTCCAAGGAGTGTCAGCAAAATACTCCCTCTTAATTCTACTTTGAGTATTTTAACAACCTGATCTCTGCACTCAGAGAGAGATTGAAACAATTTCGGTTAAGCCCTCACACAGTGCCATCAGAAAAACAGTTCGTGCATAGGGATTTCTAAAGTTCCCATCAACAGCAGCCTATACACATTTCGCTTTTGGAAAAAAAAAGAACAGAATGACCAGGTGCTAAGGTTTCATCTATCACAAACTAAACTATATGTGCATCAAACATATATTCAGATATGGATTGAATAGGCAAAAAAGTCATGGCCACTGGTAGGAACTTCATGGCCATGACTATTTCACTTTAAAGTCTTGATATTAAACAAGTCATGGCAAAAAAATCTGTGTAGTCCAAATGAAATATTGGAGATAATTGCCTTGCGTTGCCATTAGCATCACAAATGAACCAAAGAAAGTAATCAGAAAACGACACAGAGAAATTAGACAGGGAGACTAATGGTGCGCTGCGGTAGCAGGGAACCCACAGCTTCCTCCATGGGCTTGCGAGCAGAAGCTCTGATCTGACGTTGCTCCTCCTTGTTGATCCTGTTCCTGCACGAACTGCAGAACAATCACAAAGCCTGAGTAAATATTTTCCCATTAGTTAATCTAATATCAATTACCACAAAGACATGGAGCTCCGCCACTCCCGAAGCAGCGTTGCGACGGCTTCGACACAACACTACCTGCCTGCTGTTGTTGCTTCACGGACCTGTAGACGGACCAAGCTCGCCCGCGCGCCTTCCGCAGTTGCCGCGGATTAGCTCGCCGACCTGCCGCCCAATGGAGATCGGGGCTGAGCTCGCAGGTTCGCGGCGCACGGCAATCGGAGATTAGCTTCCTCCCTCCCATCTCCTCTCTCTCTCACGTTTCCCCTATCCAGATGCGGATCGTGGCGTTGCTGTCGGTGGCGGACACCTTCGACTCCCGCGGCTTCTGCTGCTGGACGAGATCGAGCGAGCTCCCCCATGGCGCCGCAACCCACGCGCGCATGATGCCCGCCATGGCATCACGGCCGTGGACGCCGGTGCCGGCGTGTGGTGCTGAGCTGGGGACGCACGGAAGAGGATTTGGGGGAGAGTCGGAGAAGTAATTTCTTTTTTTCCTCTCAATGTTGTTATTTTGTCTGAGGAAGGTAACGGCGTCGTTGACGGAGACGGGAGTATGGAATTGAAGGTTGCTTTGAGATTGGTACGTCAGCCATGTATCAAGCAGCCAAGGGAGGTCTTTCAGATAAGAAAAAGAGGGCCAGGCCACCCCGCGTCTCCCCCGGTCAAACTGGCCGCCCGCACCGCTCACTCAGGCTCAGCACGCAGCTTGCCGCTCTGGCCGCTATACCTGCTTATCAGTTCTGACTTCTCCACGCGGGTGCGGGTGCGTCCCCCAACTCCCGTTCCTCGTGAGGGATTTTTTTTTGTTATTTTGAAAAAAATAAGAAAGCACCACAGCGTGGTGGAGAGGAAAATTTTGCTGGGACGGGACGCGACCTCGCCGTCCTCAATCGGTCAAAGGCGGAGGCGGAGGCGGAGGCGCTCCTGCACCGGGTTCACGCCGCGCCGCCGATACGGCCCGCCAGCGCCGAGGTGAGTAGCTCGGCTAGCCGATTCCCCCAAAGCCGCCGGCCTGTTCTCGGGTAAAGGTACCCTGGTGTGCGCGGAGGGGGAGGTCAGGGGCCGCTCGATCCAGTGGCGTCGCCTCACCCTCGGCTTCGTGGTCACCTGCCAGGGCTCGAGCTTTCTGTAGGAGGACATGCGGCTGGGGTTGGTTGGCTTGTGGTTGGATGGCTAGGTCTGATTTGCAAATCCCGCTACTGGTTTGCGCTCTAGGGGTACCTTCGCGTAGGAAATCAAGCAAGGATGGCCAGGGAGGGTATCCGATCGATCTCTGACTGGTCTAATTTGTTCCATAGTTAGCTTAGATCTCGTTAGTGTTTTAAGTCGTAGGCAGGCCAGGGCGATTTCATTCCTTGATGATTTGGTTAGCAGCTTGATGAATCCTATGTCTCTTAGGCGGTGAGGCCATGCGGCTGGATTGGTTGGTTCCTTGTGTTAGAAGCCTTGTTGCTGTTTCCCTGTTAGCTTATTCCGTTACTGATTTGTGTTCTAGGCGTAGTAGAGCTGTAAGTGTGATCGGAGCACGGAGTATTGAAAGATGACCTGTGACTGGTTCAGTAGGAGGAAATTTATTCCTAATTGTTGTGTACTTAGATCCTGCTTGGATGTTTCCTTTTTAGTTGGGATAAAGGATGTTTTCTTTACTTGTTCTGCGATGGTTTAATCAGCAACTTTTGAGCACTTTGCCAGTGAATTCCAGCACTGGTTTGTGCTGTAGGTGTCCCGAGGATAAAATCAGGCGGGAATGTTCAAGAGGGAGGGGGTCCAGTTAATTTTAGGAGAAAGAGTGTCCATAGGTGTGACCTTGGATCTAGTTGGTCTTTTCAGTAGATGGGACAAGGGCAAATTCATTATTTGATGATTTAGTCAGCAGCTTGATGAATCTTATCTGTCAATCACTACCCCTTTGAGAACTGACAGAGCCTGTTGCTCCTTGTAGGTTAAAGGTTGCAGGCTTGCAGCTTGGGATTGTGAAAGATGGGGACCTCTTCTGGCGCGAATTTCCACCAGCAACCTCCTCCGACCCAGGGGATGTTGCCTCCGAGGCATGGTCCGCGCCCCTCAGGGTTGCAGACCTCGCTATCATTGGCCTCTTCGGAGCAGGTTGGCTCGCCTGACATGCAGGAGCCTGGTTCAAACTCAGACCCAGGGCATGACTCCGCCACTGAGAGCGCCAGTTCCAAGGACACATGGCCTGCTGAGCCGAACCAGAGCAATGGTGGGGTAGCTGCCAGTGGTGTCGTGAGTAAGGCGGCGGAGAAGGAGAAGGATGTGGCGAATGGTGTATCCAAGCTGCAGGTAATCCGTGGACCCTCCTCCCGTGTGGGTGGGGTGCTTCTGCGGGAGGTTGCACGGGAGAGGGTTGATCTGGTCGCTGAGAAGATGAAGGTGATGCCAGAGGAGCACCTGGAGGAGGTCAAGAATGAGCTCAGGTCGATTCTGGAGGGCACTGGAGGTTCTCACCACATCGAGGAGTTCTTGTACTTGCAGAAGCTTGTTCAGGATAGGGATGATTTGACACCACCCATGCTTTCAATGGCACACCATGTGCAGCTTGAGATCCTTGTTGCAATCAAGACTGGGATACAGGCCTTTCTGCACCCTAGTGTTACCATTCCACACAATCGCTTGGTGGAGGTCTTCTTGTACAAGAGGTGCCGGAACATTGCTTGCCAGAGTGCTCTCCCTGCTGAGGAGTGCAGATGCAATGTGTGTGCTAGCAGGAATGGCTTTTGCAACCTGTGCATGTGTGTCATCTGCAACAAGTTTGATTTTGAGGTCAATACATGCCGTTGGATTGGTTGTGATTTCTGCTCTCACTGGACACATACAGACTGTGCAATTCACAATGGCCAGATAGGAATGGGACAATCAGTGAAAAGCAGCATTGGTCATGCTGAAATGCTTTTTAGGTGCAGAGCTTGCCAGAGGACCTCAGAGCTGCTGGGTTGGGTTAAGGATGTCTTCCAGCAATGTGCACCTGGTTGGGATAGGGATGCTTTGTTACGTGAGCTTGAGTTTGTTTGTAAGATATTCCGTTTAAGTGAAGATGCAAAAGGGAGAGTGTTGTTCAGGAAATGTCTAGATCTGATTGAAAGGCTGAGGAACACTCCAGCTGATTCCATCAATCCTAGGATGATACTACAAGCACTCCAAGGTCAGTCGCCCACTCCGTCTATTTTCCCTGGCTGAAACATAAGTTTGCAATTGACTTCTTACTTGTTAGCTTGGACATGTAACTCTGTATTCATATGATTCATCACAAATTTTGGTCTGGGTACTCCCTTAGTACATTTGTTGAATTTGTTTGGCTGAGCTCTACGGGTGCTTTGGATAAGTTTTTTATGAATGATGATGTTCCTTTTTTATACGTTGCAGTTAACATGACATGTTATGTTATTACAGCAGTTGTAAATACTACTTATATTTCCTTTTTCTGTGGTAGCTTACTGAGAATTGATGGGTTGATATGCTATGGACATATATATTTACACAGAGCTTGAGATGGACTCCCCCAAGATCTCAGAAAATGAAGATATTGGGCATCTGATCACGCCCCAGGAAGCCTGCAACCGCATTGCAGAGGTAGTCCAAGAGGCCGTGAGAAAGATGGAGCTCGTCGCTGAAGAAAAGATGCGACTTTACAAGAAGGCCCGCCTCGCCGTGGAGGCCTGTGACCGAGAGCTGGAGGAGAAGGTTAGGGAAGCCCAGGAGCTGAAGGCAGAGCGTCTGCGCAAGAAGCAGCAGGTGGAGGAGCTGGAGAGCATCGTGCGGCTGAAGCAGGCGGAAGCGGAGATGTTCCAGCTGAAGGCGAACGAGGCCCGGCAGGAGGCGGAGAGGCTGCAGAGCATCGCGCTCACCAAGTCCAAGACAGCCGAGCAGGACTACGCCAGCATGTACTTGAAGAGGCGCCTGGAGGAGGCGGAGGCAGAGAAGCAGTTCCTTTTCGAGAAGATCAAGCTACAGGAGAACCAGAGGCCAGCCATGGGTGTGGGCAGCAGCAGCGGTGCTGGAGGGGACCCTGCGCAGACGATGATGCTATCCAAAATTCAGGACCTGCTCAAGAACGTCCGCAGCATGCCAGCGAAGTCGGAGGGTCACTAATAAGAGCCGCTGCTTCTGCTGCTGCTGAGATTTTCGGTAATTATGTGTGATCTACTGATTTGTTGAGTTGAGATGTAACGAGTTGTGTGGTGCTGTGAGAAATTTGAATCCCTTTGCCTACGTTATTGTCGCTAGTCGTGTTGGTGTACCTTTGTAGGCTTATATACCGATTAACTCGGTTGTTGCAGGTGACCATAGTGTGCTTCAAACAATGTTAAAGTTACATCGTTAGACACGAGACAACCGAAGCCAGCAGTTACGGCTGTCTCTATATATTTATATCTATCTATATATGTATGTACACAAAAATGCTTGAGTAACGGAGCTCTTGACCAAACACATGTATGCTTATTGATCTTTTTGGTCATGTAACCAGTTACACCAGAATAGGCCAGATCGGTGTATCGGGCTACGGTTACACCTAAAATAGGCCCGGATCAGTGTAGCGACTTCCCGGGCTGCGATGATATGGGGTTGAGGGACATTCCATGGGTAAAAAGAGACTACCCGATGTACTTGCAATCTTGCAGTGTGCCACTCCTGCAAATGTGAAAACTTTTCTTATTCCAACTTGTGTTAAACCCAAGACGAAGGAACGTGGTGGCGATGACCCACACGACATGCACGAAGGAACGTGGTGGCGATGACCCACACGACATGCATGGGCGTATCTATAGTGATGCCTACGTAATTTAAGGAACACCCAATTTCGTTTTGTATGTATATATTTGAATTATTCTTTGTTTCTCACTGCAAATCAGCCCATAAGCCATTCTCACTGCAAATCAGCCCATAAGCCAGCCCCACTCCCACCTTCCGGCGCGTCCTACCTATACGCGCGCTACTGGAGGTGCAAATTGGTGAGTGGTAGATGCACCTCTAAACCTCTTTAGTTCAAGTATTTATACTACTTCTCTAAAATTTTTGAAAAGTAGTATAAATATTTGAACTAATGAGGTTTGGAGGTGCACCTAAAGGTTACCCCTTTGCACCTTTGCGCGCTACTTCCACTAGGTGGACAAGGCGCTGGCGCGGAGCCTGTTACGGATCAACGTCGAGGCCGTCACGCGGGTGACGCACGCTGTGCTCCCCGGCATGTTGGAACGCCGGCGTGGAGCCATCGTGAACATGGGCGCCGGCGCCGGCGCCATCTTGCCGTCCGACCCGCTCTACACCGTCTTCGTCGCCACCAAGGCGTGAGTATAGTGATCCTCGCTCTCCCTCTCTTGCATTTTTGTCTGCATGATTCAGAGCTGCTTCGTACGTAGTACTTCCTCCATCCCAAATTATAAGACGTTTGTGTCGGGGGTCAAAACCACGACCTTTCAAAGGCCCAGGTGGTGGTGCCCGCCCAATACTTGAGCAATTGCCGAACAAAGACCAGCACACTCGCGGCCCAGCCCAAGATGATCCAAGACGCTATAGCCCTCTTGGCCCAGTAACGACTGGATGCCGAACTTACGGCCTATGCATCATGGGCCCCGGTGCCCACTTGGGCGGAGGTGCCGCTCTGAGGTCTCGACCCCCTGAGGGACTTCCGATTCGCCCGACCCCCGTCCGTCGAAAGGGGCCGGAGGTCGACCCTTTCCTGTGAACAAAAGGCAAAGCCCTGCACACGGGGCTATCGTGCGTATGGGATGCACGCCCGCTACAGTCCCCGTGTAAGACCGCGGCAGGCACGGGTCACGCCGCCGCCGTCACCCCCGCTCCTGCACAGTGAAAAGTGGAACCCTAGAACGACCAACGGATCTTGCGTCGCCCCCACGTTTCTACCCTGGTGCCCGCGGCGCTGCCCTCCCTGTCCCGTTCTGGTACAGAGGGCATCCCCTCGTATAGGTCTCTACCATCGGCGCCGGGCCTCTTGCCTCCCCTCAGACGGTTTGCGCTGGCGAAGCCGGAAGCACGAGGGAAGCAACGGCAGTCGTACTAACACCGTGGCCATCGTACAAATACGATAGTCATGTCGGCAACTACCTGTAGGGGGACCGGACGCTCCAGGAATCAACCCTGCTCACCTGGCCTCGCTGCAGCCTATAACTCTACGTCCATACCTTTGACCTACAGTATCTGTCGTCAACACATCTACCCCAACACCTACGAGCATAGCCCTGTACACCCTGAGGACTACGACGCCAAGGAAAAGACCCTCAGGGGAGAGAAGATGACGACAGCTACAGTGTTCATGATTTCCGCCAGGATCCACCGAAGCCTTACTCTTCAAGGTTTCTTGACCTCTACGCTGTCTAACCCTTCTTGTGAGCCTCCCTTCGACTATAAAAGGGAAGACTTGGGCGAATGAACAGGAAGCGACTCTCGCTCCAGTTCTACTCCACATACGATACAAACCAATCACGAACCTAGACTTCCTCAGAGACTTGGGAGACTCTCCCTCTCTCGACCCCTCTTGTACTGCCCCCATACAAGCTCCTGAGTAACACGACCTCTCATACACTGGACGTAGGGTGATTTGCCTGAACTAGTATACATCGCTATGTCCACTTGGGAAACCATCCGGAGGATAAGTGCACTCTCATTTCGATTGCTCGTTGGTGTTCAATTTTGACGCCGACAGTTTGACTTTTTTAGACCTAAGTTTGACCATTTATCTTATTCAAAAAATTTGTGCAAATATTGCCAAATTTAAGTTATTCTTGAAGAACTATCATTAATAAAGCAAGTCACGATAAAAGAAATGATATTTTGTAAAACTTTTTGAATAAGACGAGCGGTCAAATTTGATATCAAAAAAGTCAAACGTCTTATAATTTGAAATTGAGGGAGTAGTATCTATATTTCTTTAGAAATAACAGTAGTGATGTATAGTATGAATCCTGAGGTTACATACAACTTGGAGGTACGTTACAAACATGCTAACTAATAACCACTTCAAATCAAACATGGATATAGACTGGAAACATGATGCACGGTCTCCATTTCGTTGACCTTATTATCAGAGCACATGCGGGCTGCTGATGAGCTTATTAATTTAATTTGTGTGAAGTATATATAATTGTTGGGTATATCATTTTTTTCTGAAACTTAACGATTTTTTAATGAATTGTTGGGGTCATATGCAAGCACTCGATCGATTAGTCGATTACTATGCAACCATAGGAATAATTTACTGTTGTCAGTCATACTCTTTTTACTAAAGTGTGGAAGAAGGAATTTAGAGTAGCATTGATCTTTTACCATCAAATTAGTCTCTTGGTGTTTTCTATGTCGATAGTGTTCTCATGATTATGAATAGAAGTAAAGAAACTCGACGCTTTACAAACTGCAACTGTCTACAACTAAGAGCTAAGTTAAAAATAGAATGAAACTATTATGGTAACTCTGCTAGACTATTTCCATCACATTGTACCAATATTTTATGAGAACAGGTGATGAGACTACTTTCATTTTTATTTGCCATCTATGTCGACAAATTCTCGAGGTGCCTATACGGTCGAATACAAGAGCAAAGGCATAGACATACAGTGCCAGGTGTGAACTAACTGCCTTTGATTTGTTTGCGAAATGCATTCTCACTTTGCAGTGACCCTTTTAAATTTCTTCGTTGAATCTATCTAAGCTGTTCTATGCCAAGCAGTAACGTTCAGATATTATTTGATCCAGGTATGGCGACGAAGTTGGCGTCCATCAGGAAACCCACCTTCGTGGCACCGTCGCCGGAGACGTTTGCCCGCGCCGCCGTCCGCTACATCGGGTACGAGCCGCGTTGCACGCCGTACTGGACGCACGCGCTGGTGGGGCTCCTCATCTCACTTTTGCCGGAGCCTATTGCCGACAGGATGTTCCTAAACAGGTCCGGTACCATCATCCGCGCCAAAGAAGCTAAGAAGAAGAAGGCGCAGTGATGAGGGTTATTTCTGTGTGTCGATCAAAAAACACTAGACTTGTGCTTCTGCCACCATTGTCATGTTTCTCTTGTTCTCTTAGAAATGGTCCACAATTAAGGCCTGATTGTGAACGTACTAGTCTACTACACCGGACCGGATTGCCTTGCAACTTGCAAGCATCTTTCGTCTACTATGAACTGGCGAAATACTATACACAAGTCAGAAACACACCATCAATATATACAAGACGACTGTACGTACATTACAGAGGCACAAAGGTCCACTTCTCTACAGTACTTCACAGATAAGACTAGCCCTACATACACATCCATATAAAGTTGGGCCAGAGCAGGCCTAAGCAAGCAGTAATATTAATAGTCCTCTAAGCATTGCTCCCCCAGAATCTTCAGATGATCAAGCGCTGTAGCCCTGAACCAACGGGCTCCATCTCGCCGAGTTGTAGCTGCCACAAGCACTGATGCTCGCTTGCTTCATCGAAGTGCCAGGCGTGCCACTGTTGCATATATTTGCGAACGCCCTCATATGCTTCATACCGTATTGAGTGAGTGATCCGCAATGGGATTCGAAGATCCGTACCTAAAGAGGCTCACCAGAATGAGTCAATTTCAACACAAACAATGTCAACCCAGCTAGCTCTCAAAGAAGAAAGAGGATGCATAGTCTCTAACTAACCATTTGCTTCAAGCAATCCCAATCATCAACGAGTGGCTGGCCGGGAGGTCTAACGGCTTGAAGTGTGGAAGGCCCATTGTCAATCCCGAAGAGAAGCTTTCCGATAAAATCGATGCTGCTGTCCAGATGTTTCCTATGTCTTAATGTTCCAGTGATCTCCCTCAGAACTTCCTGCTTCTCTTCAGACCTTTCATGTAAAAGCTCATACTGAACCAAACAAAGAAAAACTGTAAGCAGCCTCAGAAGAAAATAAAGTGTCTTTTAAGACAATGGCAGGATTTCAGTTAAGAAGAAAGCAGATAGAGTTAATCATAGGAGTGTCAAAGGGGCACATGACAGACTCCCCCAGCCTGCCAGAGCACAAGAGCGTGCTAGAGACCAAGAACCAAAAGGAGGAGAAAAGACAAGGCCTCTACAAAGCCCGAGCAAATGCTCTCGTTCTCAAGGTTAAATTCTCATCCTCCCAGATGACCTGAATAAAGTGTACCAAACAGGCATTTGTACATTGCTCATAGATGACCTAAAGTCCTACTTAGCAACAGTAGCAAAGCGTGAGTTTTTTGTTTTAAATAATTATGTGGTAGTGGGTGTGGGTGCCATTGGTGTGAGCGCAAGAAGCTAACAAACTATCGCATGCAACCTCTACTAAAGCCTATTATAGTGCTGGGGAGCTCATGAGTCATGACAGAGGGTCAGACGACATGGCAGCACTGGCAAGAGCAAAAGCTGGCCAACAGTCAAAAGTCATGAGCGCCCCATTAACTCGAAGTTAGCATGCAAACTAAAATTCTCAGCCAATCTCTCAGTTCTTTCAAGGCCTAGGTGACGAGCACACATCAAGATGACACCTGCTGGCAAGCAGGGTAAAGTGCGACTGCTAGGACGCAACAAGTAAGCTCTGATGTAAGGTTCAACAAAGTTGCTAGTCCTCCTGGTTCAAGTTGGAGGACCAATAGGGTAGCTGGGATGGGATGAATATGCTTATTAGGCTTTCTGATTTCACTAGGCCTTACAAAATTTATCCCAGAAAAATCAGTTCATTTTTGTATTCCAGAAAGGAGCAGGCAGGCTAATAGAGTGGTGGTGGTATAAACACAAAGACTTACCCTCTTCCATAGGAAGAGAATATCCGCATCCCTTTGGTTGACCACAGCCTCTTGGCCTGGCCGAAGTAGCTTATTTGTGACATTGGCATTTGCAGGATCAAAACCTTGATAAAGGTAAAGCTTCTCTCCCTTGAAGGTCTTGTCACCATACTCCATGACATGAGAGCCAGCACCATAGCTGTTCAAGTCTGAAGTACGCTCCTTCACCTGTGCACAATGCTGTGACTAAGTACAAGCTTATACACAATCAAACAAAATACCTAGAAGGCAAGCCGAGACTCACCACTTCATATTGTTCCTTTATTGTTTCCTCCTTCAGATTGTGAGTCTCACTGTCAGATAGGAATATTATTGTTATTCAATACAACAATAAGTGGTCACTTCCAAATTAACAAAAATATGATTCAAGACTATAAGCAGTGAAGTATGTGGATGTTTGGTGAAAGTTTTCATCTGCCCTGAATTAGTTCTATATATATTCACCAGAGAAAAGTTCATGGTTTTTGAAGTAGCTATGTAAATGTGCCTACCAACCGCACTTTATTCAACCAGTGTACCAGTTTCCTGTGTACAGAAACCATAAAAGCACGGCATTCCATAGATCAACAGAAAAAATGCAAATTTTCAAGCACGATTCCACCCACTAAGCCACAAGATACTCCTTCCATCCAAATCATAGGTCCTTTTGGCTTTTCGATGTATCTAAACATAGCATATATCTAGGTACATAGCAAAAAGTGTGTACCTAGAAAAGCCAAAAAGACATAATTTGGAATTGAGGGTAGTTGCCAACAAAATAAGCATCCACAATATAAACTCTACCTGTCTTCCATCCAAGAGACACTGTAGAGATCACCTAGGCAGGTAATATACTCAGAAGGAGGCGATGGTTCCATTCCTGGACAGTATGTACCCCAGCTACTTTCTTCTGCATTGGATGCAGTCGTGACATAAATATTAAGGTCTTCTGGCATTAATCCTTCAAATATACTGCCACTTTCGCATGCTTCAATATATATAACCTGTCCACATGCTTCCATTCAGATATATATAGGACAAGTTTTCTATCAACAAGTAACGGAGAACAACCTTACCATTTTGGCATAACTGTTTGAAGCATGTTTTTCTCTCAACACCTTCATGAAGTCACCGGCATAAAGATACGGTAAGTTGGGCATACCTGCAAATAGAAAATGTCAATCTATATGAAACAAAATTTATTTTGATAATGCATAGAAGCATTTGCATCTTCCACATACCAAGAACACCAGGGCCTCCGTGATCTGAGTAATAGATAAAAATATGGTCATCTGGTTTGCTATTGATGACCTTCCCGCTGCCTCCAGTGACTGCTGCTTTGTTGCCCAGAAGAACTGCATAGAAGTTTTTAGCAGTGACTTGGTCCCCAGTGTAGTCCTGGAATAAGAAAATATATTAACTAATATACTTGCAGAACCAAGTGCAGCTAAAGAAGAATGTACTGATGATGAATCCTTGAAGTAACACCTTAAAAAACACAAGGTAAATGGATACAGTCCCATGCCATGCTGTCCTTCTAAAGAACTTTCTTATTTAATTGAAAAGCTACTCATAACAGGTTCGAAGATGCTTAGAGCTTGGTTCGAATCAAATGTTGTAACTCAAGTACTTCACATTGGTGTGAACCCTGAAGTATGGACAGTTAAATTATCCAGAAATCTGGCCATGATAAGGGTGCGCATCATCGACTCATTGTTGAGATTTTTTTTTCTATAAGAATATGCATGAGGCATCTGCATACAACTGCATTGGATTTGAATTACTTCAACTTATGATGTATAGTATTGACAGCCTGTCCAATACAAACATAAGAAAGTAAGCAACTTGTGATTTACAAGTCCTAAGGTGTTCTCACTGTCTCAATCCAGAGGGCTATATACAATCCTAGTTAATGCCCCTACAGGTGGAAGTTGAAAGGCAAGTTTGAGCTCACAGTTGAAAGGTAAATTTGAGCTCATAATGATCCCAACGTTTCCCTCTAACTGAGAGAAAAACGATAGAAGGACAATCCACTAAGAAGTACCTTCGGGACACCAGCATAAACATCTTCGCCCTTTGGGTGGTTGATAATAACCCCGCGCCTTGGGTTGAGTGCACTATTGGCAACGTCATCATACATGAACACCACAATGTTCTCCTCTTTTATCCCTCCTTTTCTCAGTATCTGGTACGCATGGCATATATCAGCCTGCAATAAAACAAAGTCACATCAACCCGTAAGCAAAGGCACCATGGAAATAATTGCTTGCTGATATGTTGATATATGTTCCCTGCTGAAAAGGAGACAAAACACGGTGAATACGAGCGTGGAAATTTGCCCAATAAACATGGTGATATTCCAAGTTCCAACAACCTTTAGCTACTGGCACATAATTCCAGTTACCGACTGAAAGTACAAGTACTCGCCATCAAATATTTTATCCGTTCTTCTCTTTTTTTTTTTTCACGAACGCACCTCAGCACGTCTTCTACTAAGAGGAGTAGAAAGTTGTTTTACAGACGTTTTATCTGTTCTTCAACTGTTGTCTAATGTTCTT
This sequence comes from Chrysopogon serrulatus, assembly GCA_015844335.1. Lineage (NCBI taxonomy): Eukaryota > Viridiplantae > Streptophyta > Magnoliopsida > Poales > Poaceae > Chrysopogon > Chrysopogon serrulatus. The sequence continues at coordinate 65,497 of JADLZL010005610.1, read as the reverse complement.
GCCAACTTATGCAACTCTTTAGACCGTGGCAGAATTTGGTACCAATCCATCCTCTGCATAGAAACTTAGAAGCAAAACGTGTGCAATTCCAAATCCCTTCACGTTCCTGAATTACATTGTTGCTTAAACATTTTCCTTCCCTGAAAACGACCACTTCGAAAGAAACTACAGCATAAATAATAAGAAGTCCCAGAACTTTATTTGTCAGTTGTCACTACTAGCTGCAGTCTCACTCAATCCTTAAACCCGTGGAAACCCGTGGGCCGAGCAGTTCTTCCCTGAACTTTAGCTGGACCCACAACTAAATTAAATCAAAGTTGTAGACAAGACTCGACATGTTAGAATCCGAGCATCCTATAGATTAGGGCCTCAAAACTTGATATCCAAAAGTGTAACTCCACGTTTCGACAACAATTAATTTCTTAACCACGATAACAGATAACCTGACGAAGCAATATCGCAACAATAGTACAACACCACACTACGCTACTCTCCCTTACAATCGAACTTCGGACGCATCGAAGTCGCTGTACTAAGTAAGGAATCGCGCTCACCTGGTGCCTGTAGTTGCCGTAGCCTGAGGAACCGGCAACGAGCACTGCCCACCTCGTGCCGACGGCGTCATCTTCCTCCCCCTCAAATCCCTTCTCCCCAGGCATCCGAATCAACGGGTCCCAGTCCCCCTTCGCCGTACCGGCCGCGGCCAGGACCGACACGAGCAGCACGAGGCACCACCGCGCCGCCATCGCCTCCGGCGTATCGCGCTACTGTCCAGCGGCGGGAGCGTAGGAAACTAGGAATGTAGCGTGAGAGCTGCGCACTCGTAGTGTCGGGGTGGAGAGAAGAAGTAGGCGCCGCGGCCGCGCGCATGCCGCCGCCATGCATGGCACGGCGCCCTGGATTGCGGACGCGTGGGCGTGAGCTGGTGCGGCGGCTCCGTCGGCTTGTGCGGCCGTGTGCAGCCGCTTCAATGCTCTGACTTTTTTTTTTTTTTTTTTAAGTCTACTTTTGCTCCCTCAACTTTCACGAAAGTCTACTTTTCCTCCCGAACCCTAAAACCGGACAAACAATCTCTCTCAACTTTTTTCAAAACATGCGTTTTTCCTCTCTAAAGCGGTTTTGATGGTGGTTTTGCTACAGTGACGGTGGTTTTATCTTTTTTTCTTTTATTTATTTCAAATGATTTTTTGAAAAATTATAGTAAATCATAAAAAATTATAAAATAGAAAATCTAATTTTGTTGGACTCCACATGAGTAGATCTACACAGTAAATATATGATATGTTATGCTTTAGTTTAAAGGTTTTGCTAGTCTTTTTTCTTTTTTTATTTATTTTCAATTTGAATCTTTGAAAAATCATAGTAAATCATAAAAAAATCATAAAATGGAAATTTCAATTTTGTTGTCTCCAAATGGGTAGGTCTACACAGTGAATATATAATATGGTATGCTTTAGTGCAACAAAATAGTTATAGAAGGTACATTTATGAATTATTTTAATTAATTACGAAAAGTATAGATCAAAAACTACAGCAAAAACTTTATATTAAAATATATCATATTATATATTTATTTGTAGATCTACTCATGTGGAGTCTGAGAAAATTAGATTTTCCATTTTTTGATTTTTCTGTAATTTACTATGATTTTTCAAAGATTCGGCCATAATAAATAAAAAAGACTAGCAAAAATTTTGTACTAAAGCATACCATATTATATATTCATTATGTAGATGTACTCATATAAAGTCCAACAAAATTAGATTTTATATTTTATAATTTTTTGTGGTTTACTATGATTTTTTAAAAGTTCAAATAGAAATAAATAAAAAAAAAGACAAAACCATCGTTACTGTAGCAAAACCACTATCAAAACCACTCCAGGGAGGAAAAACGCATGATTTGAAAAGTTGAGAGATATTGTTTATCCGATTTTAGGGTTTAGAGAGTAAAAGTAAACTTTCGCGAAAGTTGAGGGAGTAAAAGTAGACTTTTTCCTCTTTATTTGTGAGTGGAGCTTCAGTGCTTCGATTGATGTCAGCCGAGTAGAGTAGCGGAGTGGTGGGCCAGGTTGGGCTGGACTCTGGAGATTTTGTCTCAGCTGCAGCCCAACTTTGTCGGCCCATCTACCTGGCACAACTTGCGAAATGTAGCGAATAGCTAGATTAGCGGCCCAAACGTTTGTAAAGGCTGGAAAAGGGCCCATTTATAAGCGTAAGATAAGACAAGATGGAAATTAGCACAGCGGCAGGCCGTGATCCATCGGGTCGTCCCTTCCGTTGCCTTCCGTGATCCCTGATCAGCAGCGGCTACTCCGTGGAGGAACCTTCGAGAACTCTTGAGAACCGGGATCCAACGCAGCTGGGCTCCTCTCCGTTTTAATAAAATCCCAACAGGTTTTCTTCGCCTTAATCCATATCAAACCCCTAGACTAGACTTCTCTGCTCGCACCCTCTTCCGGCCCCTCCCTCCCAGCCGCCAAGCCTTCCAGAACCTTCGAGAGCTCGATCCGATCGGAGCCCCCCGCCATGGCCGACGAGGCGAAGGCGAAGGGTAATAAGGCGTTCTCGGCCGGCAACTTCGAGGAGGCGGCGCGGCACTTCACGGACGCCATCGCGCTCGCCCCGGACAACCACGTGCTCTACTCCAACCGGTCGGCGGCGCTCGCCTCGCTCCACCGCTACTCCGACGCGCTCTCCGACGCGCAGAAGACCGTCGAGCTCAAGCCCGACTGGGCCAAGGGCTACTCCCGCCTCGGCGCGGCGCACCTCGGCCTCGGCGACGCCGCCAGCGCCGTCGCCGCCTACGAGAAGGGCCTCGCCATCGAGCCCAGTAACGAGGGGCCTCAGGGCGGGGCTCGAGGACGCCAAGAAGGCCGCCGCCGCCCCGCCGCGCCGCGGGCCGTCCGGCCCCGACGCCATCGGCCAGATGTTCCAGGGCCCCGAGCTGTGGAGCAAGATCGCGGCCGACCCCACCACGCGCGCCTACCTTAGCGAGCCCGATTTTATGCAGATGCTGCGCGAAGTGCAGAGGAACCCCAGCAGCATCAGTACGTACCTCTCCGATCCCCGCATGATGCAGGTGCTCAGCCTCATGCTTAATGTCAAGATCCAGAGACCCGAGGCCTCCGAGCCGTCGCAGTCTACTCCGCCGCCGCAGCAGCAGCAGCAACAGCAGACGCCGCCTCCTGAGACGAAGGCTAGGGAGGTGGAGCCGGAGCCCGAGCCAGAGCCGATGGATTTGACTGATGAGGAGAAGGAGCGCAAGGAGAGGAAAGCTGCTGCTCAGAAAGAGAAAGAGTTAGGTAACGCAGCTTACAAGAAGAAGGACTTCGAGACAGCAATCCAACATTACACCAAAGCCTTGGAACTTGACGACGAGGATATTTCTTATCTGACTAACCGAGCAGCAGTCTACATTGAGATGGGAAAGGTGAGGCTAATTTTGCTGGTTTCATCCACTGAGCTCTCACATTGTTTGATTGTTGATGTTCATTTGATTTGGTTTATGCAATGCAAAAATCAGGCTATTCTATTTTCCTGGTTTCATCCAGTGAGCTCTCACATTGTTTGATTGTTGATGTCCATTTGATTTGGTCTATGCAATGCACAATCAGTAGTAGACTAAATTGAGGTTTACAGGAGTTAGGTGCGTGACTTGATACAATTGAGTAGCCATTATGAGGATTTGTATTACTTGTTTGTCACACACGTGTGCTAATAGTGAGAAGTGCTTGGTTGAGAAGCAGTTATATTCTTGCATAATGCCTAGTCTAGGAGTAAGAGTACAATACATTACACGATTTAAATGTGAATTATGCCTGAAATATCACATATTCTTTTTTTCTTTTTTTTTTTGGTAGATAGCCTATAGCTTTCTTTTACTTGCCAAAGTTGTCGCTGTAACTGTAATACATTAATATTTACCGTTTACCTGCAGTACGATGAATGCATCAAGGACTGTGATAAGGCTGTGGAGAGGGGAAGAGAACTCCGTGCTGATTTCAAGATGATTTCAAGGGCACTAACAAGAAAAGGAACAGCTCTGGTCAAACTTGCTAAGACCTCTAAGGATTTTGATATTGCCATCGAGACCTTCCAGAAGGCTCTAACCGAGCATCGTAACCCAGACACTCTTAAAAAGTTAAATGAGGCTGAGAGAGCAAAGAAAGAGTTGGAGCAACAAGAGTACTATGATCCAAACTTAGCAGATGAGGAGAGAGAGAAAGGTATGTATAAGTTTTATGATGTCAACTCTAGGACATGGCGGTGATGGTTGTTCTTCTACTATAGTTTTGTAATTTGTCTTATGATTTGTAGGTAACGAGTTCTTCAAGCAGCAAAAATACCCAGAAGCAATAAAACACTACACGGAGGCTCTCAGGAGAAACCCTAAGGATCCTAGGGTAATTCTTTGACCTCTGTTTCATACATTCTGACTTTGTTGGTATAACATATGAAATATTTGGGAAACTTGGTCATTGATATTCAGTTACATATATATCCTTTACCGAAAATGTGAAATAAGACTAAATCATTCATTTTCTGTTTTTCCACGTCCTTATGTGGCTTGACATGGCTTTGTCTTCCTGGGGTGGTGGGTTGCTAAAGGGTGGGATTTGTGCTGATGCTGAGTGGTTCTCCTAGTCCCTTGGTTTGCACAATAGGGTAGAAGGGAGAATGCTGCTGATTGAGACAAGAGATGGTTACTAGAAGATAAGAGATGCATTTTGACTTGATAAGGATTCGTGCTCTTATGTGAAGCTAGTTAACTAAGCATTCGCTCTTCAACTTGGAAAATGCAATTGGTTTCTGCTATCTCTTCTAAATTGTAACTTTCCACTTTTTTTCTTGTTTGTTGAACATTCGCTTTCCTGATGAACTATGGTTTGACTTCTTAATTGAAGATTTCAACTTGAATCATCCACTGTTGGTTCCTTGTTAGACACAGGTGGTGTTTGCTGCAATAAGCCAATAACTAGATGGTATTGCACCTAATTTGAACATTGGTTGGTGTTTGCAACTGGTTTATGAGGGGTGAGAAAGGAAAATGATGGATAGGTTAGATTTATTCCAGTGTTTAGATTATAGTTATGGGGAAAGATAAATATTGGTTTGGGATAGGGATGTGTGCTCCTCATATCTCAATGTTTCTATCCCACCATGAGGGCTGGGTTGTGAGGGTGGAATTGGGTTATGATTTGTAAAATGGCCAAAAAAAAAAAACCTTTATGGAAAAGGATATGATGCTTTTGTCATTTCCCCTCTATTTCCCCAACCCATACCCGTAGGTAGGTGCCAAACAAGGGAATGAGAAATGATGTTGATTTCACAAACAAAAAACACACCGCATAAGTCAGAGTCATATCCCTTTCCCATTCCAACTTATAATATCTAAAACCACCGATCACATCACATGAACTCTACAAATTGAGGTACTTCCCTTTCTTTTTATTCTAGGTTATTTTGAATTACTTGGCTATTGTAAACAATGTCAATTGCCAACTCAGCTGACCTAGCTCATAGAATTAATGTCGTCATTTTTCCGTATGTGGAGGAGAGTCTTCGTGATGAGCTAGCCTCTTTTGAACTACGCCTCTCGATATTTAGTTGTTCATCATCACTTACGGGCCTGCTTGGATACTCCACCCGCTAGCCTTGCTGGGCGGGGCAATCTTGCCAGCAGAGGTGAGCTGAATCGGCTTACCCGCTCGAGCAAGGAAAAGCTGGAAATCTCGGGTAATGAGGCAAGCTAGTGCTGGAATCAAATGTTTCTTCCCCTTAGCTTCCTTGCTGGTGGAGGCTAGGCTAGTGCTTGCCTGAGAACCAAGCATGCCATATATCTCATTCAGTCATCTTTCTTAGCTTTGAGAACAACATTAGCTTTGAGCAATGTGTAGAAGCTAGATCATTGGAGAATTAATCTTATGAGCTAGCTCTTGCTGAGGTGGGTGTGACTAGGCCTTAGATCTAGCAGTTATCTCTAGCTTGTTGGAGCTTGTTATTGATATCTTGTGTGCTTGTGATTTTTTGCTATTTAATTGATTCTGAACACACTAAATATTACCTGATCTATGTAAAAATTTAATCCGTGATATGTTTCTTAATTGATATCCTTCTTTCTTTCTGCTGTTATATACTGAGCTTCTTAATGTTGTTGCACTTTGTAGCCATGTCTGTTTGTGTAAGCTTATATATGTTTTACTTACAGCCTGTAATTGACCTTCAAATGTTTATTTATCTACAGGTTTACAGCAATAGGGCCGCCTGCTACACCAAGTTAGGAGCCATGCCTGAAGGTCTTAAAGATGCAGAGAAGTGTCTTGAACTAGACCCCACCTTCACCAAAGGGTACACAAGGAAAGGTGCGATTCAATTCTTCATGAAAGAATATGACAAGGCCATGGAAACCTACCAGGCTGGCTTGAAACATGACCCGAACAACCAGGAGCTGCTTGATGGTGTTAGGAGGTATTAAAGCTTATGCGATAACAGTGATCTGATTGTTCAGTGTACACAGCATGTTAACCTTCTTTTTTCTTTGTAACATTTGCAGGTGTATTGAACAGATCAACAAGGCCAACAGAGGTGAAATAAGCCAGGACGAATTGCAAGAAAGACAGGTAACAATATTGGGACATGCTTCTATGTTCTTTGGTTTGCTGCTTCGAAAGTTCAGATTCAGTTAAACTGTTCTTCATGCTGTTTGTGCAGAACAAAGCTATGCAAGACCCAGAGATCCAGAATATTCTTACCGACCCTATCATGCGACAGGTACCATTAAGTCCCTGAGCTCGATTGGTATCTTGTGTCAAAACTTGCTACGGAGTATGCTATATGGACCTGCTAATGATGTCATGTTTCGCAGGTGCTAATTGATTTCCAGGAGAACCCAAGGGCGGCCCAGGAGCACCTGAAGAACCCCGGAGTTATGCAGAAGATTCAGAAGCTTGTAAGTGCTGGGATAGTCCAAATGAGATGATCAAGCACAATGCGATTGTACCAGCTTGTTCGTCCCTTGTGCTTGGCTTTGTTAGTTCACGTGCCCCCCCTGGTCATATATATCGTTTAACAAGCAGCAGCGGCAGAAGAATGAACATGTTGGGGGGCTAATCTTTTTCCCAATTGGATTGTAAGTGCAGTTGACATTGGATTATTCATGTTTGTGGTACTGAGTCTGAGTATAGGCAACGTCTTGCTTTCTTGATGCTAGACTTTGAAATGCCACTTAGGTACTTACTGATCCGCGAATTTCCTGCTTCGATGGCATGTGCTCTTTACAAAGGGTTGCCTGTGTGTGAACTTACTGAGGTCTGATGATGATGACTGGGATTCAAGTTGAACTGGGATATAGGTGCTACCTCCCTCCAGTCAAACTGGTATCAAAGCTGTGTTCAGGGATCAGGAACTCTCCATTTAGCTTCTGAATTGATCTTCTTGCTCCGAAGAGCTGATTGCTGAAAATGCAGGAGGTCCAAATATCGGCTGGAAACTGAGCTCACCACATGGCATATCCGCACATGGGATCAGCCAGCTATGCCGCAGGATTGATGCGTGAGTCCAAAATGCGATTAGTTTTTACCCTTTTGATCGATGAAAACAAAATCCGATTGGTGTTTATCCCTTAGTAATTAGTATTAAGACATGGGTATGGATCAATTTTAAACCAATGAGATTTATAATGTCAGAATGCTGATCAAGCCAGCCCCATCGCTCCATGCTGGCTTGTAGCCCCAAAGCCCCAGCTTCCATGTGGACACGCAGCATCCAAATCGCAGTTATTTGAGTGCTTGGCAAAGGTTCAGAGTTGCTTGCGGAAGCAATAACTGCCTTGGACAACAAAAGGCTAGAGAACCTACTAAAAGATGCGTTGTAGTGGCAATGAGGGCTTCCCCAACGCGCATTGTTAGCATACTGCCTCAAGTTCCAGCTCAGCAGTATCATCCATATCACAGCAAATCGATAGCCTCGCAGGTGTCAAAACAGCTTGCAGAAGATCCTATGGCTTTGTTTGACGAGAAGTTGAGGCAACCATTTTACTAGAGTGGAAGAGAGGCGTCCTGGTACGTACCATTGTCTGAAAAAGCTACAGTGGCATTTTAAAGCTGCATGAAAGTTGCATGTTGCCTTGGGAGGATGGAAGCTCTATCTACTGCTTGCTTATGTGTTCTGTAGTTCTTTTGATGAGGCTAATAGCTTTGTTAGCCCGCGTTGGGGGTGCCCTTATTGGTACATTGTTGCAGGGAATGCTTGAAGTGTGTGACAAAAGGCACTAACCAGCACTGCCTATGATGGTTGATAAACGCCCCTGCTCCTTTACTGCATGTGTGGCTAGTACTTCCTCTATCATAAATTATAAATTATAAGCCATTTTAAGAATCTTGAAAAGTTAAAGTTTTTCAAATTCTACTAAATTATTATAATAAAATAATAACACTTATGATACTAACTAAATATCATTAGATTCTTTATTAGTTATATTTTTATTATATATCTATTTGATGTTATAAACATTTATGATTTGTTCTATAATTTTAGTTAAATTTTAAAAAGTTTAACTCTATTCTTGAAATGCCGTATAATTTGGAATAGAAGAAGTAGACTTTATCTGGGACATACGACAGTGCCAGCATAGCAAGGCTGGCCAAGTTCAAGTTGGGCCGTAAAAACATGTTTTTCTCCTTGCCCGTGCTCGACCTGACCTGACTTGACCCAAGCCGTCAAAATTTACTTTATCCATTCTAAATTATAAATTATTTTAAAAATCTTGAAGAATCAAATCATCAAATTTAACTAAAATTATAGAGAAAATTGTAAAAATTTATAAAATAGAATAGTTATATTATGAAAATATAATTAATGAAGAATCTAATAATACTTATTTAGTATTATAAATGTTACTATTTTATTATATAAATTTGGTTAAATTTGAGATACCTTGATTTTCTAAAATTTTTGAAATGATTTGTAATCTTCTATATATGATCCATACAACAAAAAGAGAGCCGGGAGCGTGGCCACGCCGCCCGCAATTCCCGACTGTCTGATCGGGGGGTCGGACGGCCCAGATCGGGCGTTTCTCGGTCGTTTTGCAGAAAAAGCTCTCGAACTTTAGAGAAATCAGCCCAACCTTCTCTCTCAATTTTTCTTGCAAAAAAGACCTTGAGCTTTAGAGAAATCAACCCCGACCTAGCAAGGCTTCACCCCTGTGAGCGGGCCTTTCTATGGGCCGGCCTCCCTCTCCGTTTCGGGCCTTTTGTGGCCAACACTAGGTATCGGTGGGCTCAATTCAGCTCGATGTCATTTTTTTATATTTTACTGAATTTATTATTATTTGTCTAAAACGGCTGAAATTTTATAAAAATCATAACAAATTAAATAAAAATCAGAAAAATACCAAACCAAGTTTGTCGAACTCCACACAATTAGCAATGACGATCTAAACACATAACATCGCATGCTTTATTGTAATTTTGTTGCTATAAATATAGATCTATATTTGTCTACAGCCTTTCAAAAACAATTAATATAGTCAGTTTCTTCATTTAGATTGCTACGAAATTTTAATAGTACCATACTCATACCACATATAAAATAAAACTATTTATTGTTATTAAAAAACTCCCATTTACTCATTAAATACTCCTCTCTCTTAAAAAAATACTTTAAATGTTTCTTCCCCTATAATAAATATAGCAAAAAAAGATATTTCTGTTTCAATACTTAAGACAATCTATTACTTAAACAACACAATTATTCAAAAAATATATCGTGACAACTATGTGAAAATAAAAAAAAATAGATGTATGTTACCTACATTGCTTAAAAAAAAATATGTGTACAATACTATAACGATTAATATAGACCCTAAGCGGCAACGCCGTACGTCTTTCCAGTTTGGGACGGAGAGAGCAACAGCTTATCATCAATGTATCGTTGTCCTTACCGCTACTGCGGCAGCATGTGTGACCGTGCATTGTCGCACGGGCCACACGTCAGGGCTTCCAGGCTACTCCCTCCGTCCCATGGAGTTTGTCGTTGGAAAACCGTGTCCCCCTCACAAACATGTTTCCCGGGCGACGTTCTCAATGGGACGGAGGGAGTACGTCAATGCTGTCCCGCTTGCACTTGGTCCATGCACCTGCTACTTTGCTCGCTTCTGCGGTTTCGTTTCTGTCGCCGACTGGTCCGTCCGCCACACCGCGCTTCTCGCTCGGCCCCAGGCCACCGGCCGCCGCTGTGTGCTGCATTCTGCATGTATTGCATCTGCATCACGGTCGCGTGTCCATGTACGGTACAGCGGCAAGGCATGTAATGCATATCAGCTCTGGTGTCTCCACAGCGGCCACGCGTGCGTGTCGTCAGCGCGAAGTGGCGCGCCAGCGGTGGCATGTAGCCGCTCAACGCGCAGAACACTCTTTCGAAGAATAAGATATTTTTAGGTCCCTAAAATAAGTGGTGGACTGTATGTCCCTAATAAACTTGTTAAATAGTGCTTCTCGTATGTCTATTTGTAGACCACATCGACCAATGCAACGTACCACTTAGCAAGATTCTCATGAATGTTTTTTCAACATTCACGGACTTAAGTGGATCTCTCGACAAGTTTAGCTGCTGCTCATGAATTTAACTCTATTCTTTATTGCACTAGCATTTATAGGTCTTAAATTTATTTAATTTAAAGTAGGCTAAGTCTAATTGAATATAATAAAATAACTAACTCATTTTCATTGACATAAGTATCGTGCAACCGTGTATGGATATTTTGTTGCACGATACGCATGCCAATGGCAACGAGTTAGTTATTTTGTTGCATGACACTAATTTGTTCCATGTGCTTCCCATTTAGTTTGTGGGATTTTTATTCTTCTTAACTGAGTGGCAAAGCTTGTGTCTTTTTTGTTTAAAAACATATTTTAAATTGTTCAAGAAAAACAAGAACAAAAGTGGTACATTATGATTTACCCTTTCTATAAAGTTTAAAAGCTATAATTTATTCTATGATGGCCATAAGATATCTAATATAATATAAGTTGGTATTAACAACAATATCACAATGCTTATTAAGTTTTTACTGAATTAAAATACAATGCTAGATTATGTTTTCATCCATTGCAATACACTAAGATATTTAATTGTAAATATAACATAACTCTATTTTTATATTATTCATGCATTGGTACAGTTAAATATCGAGTTTTCATGACCCTTTAGCACATGTAGAAGTCTATATGTTTGGACTTTTGAAACTGTGGAACAGACGCTTGGTTGTGCGCACCAGTTTAATATAAGATCTCAATGTGCGTGCCCAAATTTCTTACATGGATGGAATTGAACAATTCAGTGTGCCAGTTCTCGTTTCTACTAGCTTCAGCCACTCAGCCGCCAGCCCGCCACCTCGGCAGTGGGCAACCAGATGCGCGCAGACGCCTTTGGGAGATCCACGTTTCCCGGGAGAGGAACTCAATCACGTGCTAGCCCTGTCCATCTCCGCGATTGACACGATCGACCCTTTTTTTTTTTTCTCTCGCGTATCATCGTATCAGGGAAAAGAAATTTTGAAGGTATACAAAATACTGACGGGACGCTCTACGCGGACGATGGGTGCGCTAGCACACGATGCCCCTTTGCGCTTGCTTTCATCCTTCTATATATCAACCTCGTTCTTCACCGGTGGGTGGATTTCGTTCACGTTTGCTGTTGAATCGCGGAAGCACCGAGCATTGTGCTCCTTCCAGACGTGCCAACATAGAACTTTAGTCACCGTTGGCCACCCCAAGAGACTAAAGGACTAATCCCTTTAATTTTAGAGACTAAAAGGGCTAAAATAAGATGACTGAACTTTAGTCACCACCTAGAATCAACAACGAGGAGGACCGTCTCGTCTGGAGGTGGTCACCGGACGGATCCTACTCCTCGCGATCAGCGTACAGGGCACTGTTCCTGCCAGCCTACTCGGCTGCCGTCTTCGACCGGATATGGGCTACTTGGGCACCGCTACGTGTGAGGATCTTTCTCTGGCTAGCACTACAGAAGAGGCTTTGGACGGCGGATCCACGCAACCGACATGGACTTGAAGCCGCGGAGCACTGCTACCTATGCGACCAGGAGAGCGAGACGATCGACCACATCATTGCATCATGCCCCTTCTCCAAGCAGGTGTGGTTCACCATACTGGCGATCCTGGGGAGGCCAGCACACGCCGTAGGCGCTGATACGATTTCACAGTGGTGGGACTCCTGGCGAAGCCGCTGGACAGGAGAAAAGCGGAGCGGTGCAGACTCTCTCTTCGCCCTGGCAGCATGGGAGCTATGGAAAGAACGAAATGCTAGATGCTTCCGTGGCACCAACTCCAGCGTGGCTCAGGTCCTCGAGATTATCAAGGCCACCGCGGATCAGTGGATCCAAGCCGGGGCGGCCAAACTAGGTAGTCTAGTTCGCGAGTAGTCGGCTATGAGCTTGTGTTCTGGGGGCCGGCCTTTATGCAAACTTGTAGCGCCCCCGAACACCCAAACTCTATAAAAACTCTCCCTTACTTAAATACAATGATGCGCAAACCTTTTGCGTATTCGAGAAAAAAAAGTCACCACCTAGAACAAAACAGATTCTGCCGGTTGATGTGGGGTTTTCTCGCCAAAATCATAAGGGTCGTCTATGCCAAAAAAAAGATAGCATTTTCATCATATATATACTCCTCCCATCTACAATGAGATTTATGCAAGTTAAAATAGCTTAAATTTAACTAAGTTTGTAGTTAATATAGTCTTAATTATCTCCAACTATATTGCAAAAAAAAAATCTCTTAATTACTTAGTCTACTATGAGAATATATTTTATAATAATTGGATGATATCTATTTTGTATTATAAATGTTAGTACTTTTTATACAACTCCGTTCATCAGAATTGCGTGTTCTCGTGGTGGGAGGGAGTACTACTTCTATAATTAGGACCGTAGGAGTAGGAGTATTTGATTGACCTACTCCGATCCTGCCCATCTCACATGGAAACATGGAACCTTTTCATCACATGTTTAGTCCAAGACAAGGCTTACTAGTCCCCGACGACTGACTGCATTTGCACGGCTGATTCTTCCACGATTCTCTGGTTGCCATGCTCGAGATGAGCTCGTGGTGATGGCTGCCACATTGTTGTTTTGTTGCTTTGATTGATGAGCTCTGGCTGGCACAGTGGCAGGTCCCCAAGACGTCTTCCCCGGCAGTGAGGCAGATTGAGATCTCCCCACTGCGACGACGACGGTCCATGGCTCCCCCAGTCCCAGCAGTTCTTTTATGTTTTGCGCTTGGGGTTGCAGCTCTTGCTCTGCTCCTTGTGTGAATACGCGCGACTAAATAACCCATCTCCGTCAACGTCACGGCTCGCGTACGCCAGGACGGCGCGACATCTGAGAGCGCCCGCCGAGGAGCCGTCGGCGTGGACCGCCGGACCGGGCATTCTGCCGCGTTTACTAGTGGAGGTGCTCGATCGGCGCAAGCTCTGGACTAGCATGTGGTACTACTGGTACGCGGTACTAACTACTGGTTCGCTTCAACACAGGACGTGCGTCCGCTAACGTTGTGAGCGTGACAGACAGCCAAGGTTCTATGGTGCATGGATGCGGTTTGCTCCGGGGGGTCTCAAAAACAAATGCATAGTGCCAGTTATACAACCACGTAGGGAAGTGATTAGGAACCTACAACCACATAACAGAAAGAAGATGTTAGGGAGAGGCTCTTCGCCACAAACCTAACCAACTGAACCTATAAAGAACAAATATATCAACGAAAAAGTGCTAGAAAGATAGATGAAGCCGTGGTGGCAAAGTATCCACCAAGAAGCGACGAGACTATGACGGCAAAGTATCTGTCCGAGTAACACGGGAGTTAAGTGTATTCGCGAGAGTGAATGCGACAAAATATCCGCAGTAAGTGGGGGCCTGCGGCCATCTCACTCTCAGTTGCGAGCATGAGGGGAGTGTTTGTAGCAACGTCGGCGATAAAGTATTTGTTTGAGCAGCAATGAAGGTAAAGCATCCGTTAGAGAAGAGTAACAATGGCAAAGTATTCGTAGCAAAGAACCAAATGATGGAGGCAACACCAAGTAGGTTAGACAAACAATTATGGAGATGAGTTTGAAGCACACACAGGAGTAGCACAGGAAGGAGTGACTCCAGAGAGAGTAGCGAGAGATGGTATAGTAGTGGTTAACGATACCTTCTGCGGATGCCAACAACATTGGTAGAAGCACGAATAGGTCTTTCGACCCAACCAGCCCCGACGGACAGAAACTTTGACAACATCTCTAAGAAGGTAGATGGCACAGGATGCGCAACCGCAGCTTGCCCAGAGAAACCGGGCAGGGTTTTCACCCATTTAACGTATGTCCACGGAGAAGGCCGCCTGTGGCATCCGCAGTGGCGACACCGATAGCAAAAGCCCAAATCCGCCATCACAGGCACCAGGACCGCAGTAACCTCCATGCCACCATAGAGCCGACCGTCGGCATCCCCGACTGTCAGATCTAGCCACCGCGTACGGGCCGATAACGTCCAACCAAACTCCAGACCGCCAGACAACACGAGCAGCAAGGGTACAGAACAAAGCTTAGATCTACCCCTCGAACAGCAGACACGACCCGCCAACCGACCTACACGCTGGAAATGAGGAGGAGGAGTGGTGTGGGAGAGGGGAGGGAAACGGGCGGTGGTGGGTGCCCCTTTTTTGGGCCCGCCATGGCCGCCGCCACCGCACGTCGGAAGGGCGCGACAACAACTGGAATGGAGGCCGGGAGGGGCCGGCGAGACGCGTGACTCGGGGGGTCAGGGCTTGGTCATCATCATCAGAAGAAAAAGAAGTCATGAGATGCAATATCCACAGTAATCAGTCCATTGACCACTATGCTTTCCGAATCCGACCATGGACACGTTATTATACAAGCTCTCTCTACTATAATAATGTGTTCGATGTGTTGCAAGTGCGTGCATGACAGGCGATACCAGCAGACTCCATCATGTGCCCATCGTCGTATACCCCTCACTTATTTGCTTTACTACTCGACCACTGCACACCGTGGACACATGTGATCTACGCGGACACGACGTGCGCCTTGAACACCAAGCTGAAGAGCCTGAGGACGGCGAACGTGACCGCCATGGCCAGCCACCCGCCCAAGAGCACGCGGAGCCCGGAGCGGACGACGTTGGCGCCGCCCAGGTACGCGCCGGCCGCGCCGAAGCCGGCCAGGCCCACGCTGCTGGCCGCGCACACCGCCGCGACCCGGCCCGCCCACGGCCGCACGAAGCCGCCCGACAGCAGCGGCAGCGCCGCGCCCGCCGCGAACGCCAGCGCCGACGCGGCCGCGGCCTGCGTCGGGCTCGGCAGCCTCTCCTCGTCCCCGCCGCCGCGGCCAGCTTCGCCGCCGCTGCTGCTGCTGCTGTCGTCGCTGCCGCCGCGGGAGCCGCGCCCGAGTGCGCCACCTGGATGTCGTACTGCGCGTACACGGACACGAACTCGCCGATGGCCATGCTGCAGGCGCCGGCCACCAGCCCCGCCAGGCCCGACACCAGCATCTCCCGCGCGCCGTCGTTGACGGCGCCCACGCCGATCATGAGCGACGCCACGGACACCAGCCCGTCGTTGGCGCCCAGGACGGCGGCGCGGGAGCCACTGCGCGCGGGCCAGGTAGTCGACGCGGCCGCCGCCCTGCGATCCGTGGGCTACCGCCGCCGCCGCCGCCGCTGCCTCGACGTCGGCCTCTCCGCTGTGTTTCGGCTTGGAGGGGAACTTATTAGGGGCGTCGGAGCTGAGGTTGGGAGCCATGGATCGAAGTGGAACGGAAGCGCGGATCGAGCTGCTGCAAGGGGCGGGCGATGTGATGGGAAAGGAAGGAGCAGTTGCAAATGGAGATGGCGATCGGAGCGTGGAGGCCACACGCTTGGGGGTCGGAAGCGCCATTTATAGGGCAAGCGCCGCCACTGTTTTGTGATGAATATCGCTTGTGCGAGCCAC
This sequence comes from Chrysopogon serrulatus, assembly GCA_015844335.1. NCBI lineage: Eukaryota > Viridiplantae > Streptophyta > Magnoliopsida > Poales > Poaceae > Chrysopogon > Chrysopogon serrulatus. The sequence continues at coordinate 49,492 of JADLZL010005610.1, read as the reverse complement.
ACGCCTGGTGAGTGCTGATGACCGCGCGCGGCTGAAAAAGTGCAGTTTCGGTTCGATTCTACCGGGGTTCTGTAGACTGTTGTGCTGGTTGCATGGATACACGCACACTTGGCTTTCAAACCGCCTGGCTTGTGGAGCTTCCCAACCCAACTCCTAACACTTTACACACTTCTAGTATACTATATTATTACTGTATTATACTACTAGGAGTATATAAAGTATATAGTATAAAAAATGGGGAAAAGATGGCCCTAGTTTGCAACGAATAAAGCTACTCGATCCGGCGTTCATCCTTGCTTTATTACCTATATACTCGTAGGAAACAGGTGTTCGAGCTCTTGGTCCCCGTCGGTGAACCGTGGACGGCGGCCACGGGTTGTGGGCCGGCGGCCGGCGCATGCCCCAGGCGTCAACGTGCCAAGAGCTCATCATAGGCGCAATACACCATCCAGTCGCCAAAAAAAAAAAAAAGGCGCAATACACCATCCGAAAATGCTTTATGTCACCAAACAAATTTAGAGCATCTCCAAGGGCTTTGCATTTAGACTTGGCATTTGCTAATTTGCAAAAGAATGGTGAAAAGTACTATCCAATGGTTTTGCAATTGAGGTTTGCATTTTGGGGAAGTTTGCATTTGAGGGAGGAGAGTTGGCAAAATTGCCAACCCGTGAATGCCTTTGCAATTGCCGATCCGCCGCACATCTCGGGGAAAAATCCTTCCCCCGCGCGGGCGTTGATGTTCCCGCGGTCGTGGACTCCTCGCGCCATACGTGATCTCGGGCGACAGAAAACCAAAAACCCTCCACCGTCCGCAGCCGCCACCATCGAGTGCTCTTGGGATCGCGCTGCCGGCCATGAATTCCAGGCCGAACTCCTTCCCTCCCACGACGATGTTCGGTACATCAAGGCCGGCATCCGTCCCTCCCACGTCGGCAACCGGTCAGATGAACCAGCAAGCCACCGGGTATGTCTCCATCCTTCTCCTGCTTCGAATCTTTTACCTTGGTCACGATGTGGGTAGTCATGGTAGTTCCCGTGATGTGGTACTCAGGGTAGCATGCACCGGATCCAGTAGTAGTCATCTAGGGTTTATGTTGTGTCAAGGTCCATAGTGTTTGATCTAATCAGATTTCATAGCTAGATTCGAACGTTCATGTTGTTTTAATTTAGTTCAAACACAATTTCATATGTTCTTCTTTGCTTCCGTAGATTCGTTGGAATGGAAAATGTTGGATTCTATACAGGCATGGTCCTGTCAAATGACCCTCAATGGCCTGGCTTGAACGACTTGAACTTTCCGTTGACACAAGACACTCAATTCACTCAAGACACTGATGGCATTGGGAATAATGTTTCGGCTAAATTGCAATCTGATCTTGTGGAAGTGCAGCCAGAAGTATTTGCTGCAGGCAAACGTGGTAAGAAGGGTGTGTCGCATAGGCAAAAAAAAATTGATCCAGAGAAAGATAAAGTCATATGCTCAGCTTGGTTGAGTGTTAGCAAAGATCCCATTAACGGGGCCAATCAAGGTCGATCAACTTTTTGGGGTAGAATTCGTGCATTCTATGATGCACACAAGGACAAAAAGATAGCTGTTAGTGTCAGGACAGAGGCATCTATTATGCATAGGTGGCTCACTATTCAGAGGGAGGTGAGCAAGTTCTGTTCATGTTATGAGAAAATTGAGCGTAGGAATGCTAGTGGATGCACTATCCAAGACATGGTATGTTTTCGTAGTTGGTTCTTTCAATTGTTTTCCAATATTTGGTTCATATGTGAAGATATAATCAAATATTTTACATGTGCAGATTAATGAAGCATTGGAGGCATACAGGGGATCAGACGACGAGAATAAGTCGTTCACTCTTATGCATTATTATCACATTCTGAAGGATGAAGACAAGTGGCAGTCATTGAGGTTTGAACTGGGTCAGAAGAACAAAAAACAGAAGACTATCAAGGACTCCACGCTGAGCAATGTACTATCGAGCAACAATGATGAAGTGCAAGAGCTTGCAACCCCAGGTTCTGAAGAAAGAAAGAGGCCACCGGGTCAGAAGCAGGTAAAACAAGCTAGGCGGGACGAAGCTTCTCTTGCAGCTCTAGAAATGATGTGGGATAAGAAGGAAGCAAGGGACAGGGAGAGAGACAAGGCAAGGGAGGCTGACAAGGAGGCTGACAAGGAATTCCTTGAGGTAGAGAAGACTGCACTTGAGCTTGAGAAGAAGCGACTGGAAAATAAAGCAAAAGTAGCCGAAGCAAACTTGCTAAAGGAGGAGAAAGACATAATGTTAGCAGACACGAGCAAACTCGACGAAGAACAGCTGCAGTGGCACAAGATAATGAAGAAGAAGATCCTTGCGCGGACGTTGGGACCAGCAACAACTTGGGTCCACAAGTTGAGTATGTCAAGTCAAAATGCCAATTCCCTTGAAGATAGCCTATTTTAATCCTTGCTATTTTGTTTTAGGAGTTTGCAAACAACCACAAATGCCAAGTCTAATTGCCAATTTCCTTGGAGATGAGAATATATACCGGGGAAAAATTGGAACTAAGTTAACCGATCAAACCAGCGTGCTAACCTAGATCTACAACGTTATTTTGAGAGTACTACTATTTTTGGATTAATCCATTAACTAATGTCATTTCTTGTTTCTCCTTATGTGATCATAGGCGCAATACATTTGAGAGTACTACTCTCGCCTGACGCCTCTCACTCAGGAACGATCGTGAAACTTACGCGAGTTGATCGCACTCATTTCCTCAGGAACGATCCGTTCTGTCGTAGCGAAGTCGTAACAAGCAAACAGGATAAAAGATTTCGGGGTATGGATCGTAAAAGATGCATGGCGTCGCTTTATCTGATTGCCGTTTCTTCGAAGAAAGGTACGCAAACAGAAGAGAAAATGCTGGCAAGATGAGCAGTGATATTCTGGTTGCATCTCGAACAGTCGGCATGGAAATATGGAATGAATAAGGAACATGCAAAAACAGGGGAAGCTAAAAGAAGCAGCCAACTTCCCAGAATTCATATTTAAGTTGTTGCTTTTCGGTTGCAGGGGCATAATATAAAAGTTATAAGATCGTAAAAGATTGCTCGTTGGACAAAACAAAAACATAATAATAAACAATTTAGTCTAGTTACATGATCGATGATACCACACGCCTGAGCGCTGTGGCTGTCACAGCCAGCCCCACAGTCGTTCAGTAACATGTATCTAGTTGGTTTCCCCTGTACACAGACACTATGAAGTATGAACAAAGGCACACGATATTCCAGCTTTGAGTTTAACAATAAGAAGTTTCCAAACAACAGAATCAATGGCGACCTGCGTGTTCTCTTTCAGAAACAAGCGCCAGTTGATTAGTTATTTACATGGACAAGTCTAAAATGAAGAGTTACCCAAGTTCACCAGATGATCTACTCTACAGTTTGGACCCCTGACCCTTCACCTGTTAAGGAACGGAACCACAGGCTGCATCTACACTAGGGTTTATCCAATGAATCTTGCAGCCTAGATCTACTACGTGCTAGCAGGTTCTCCCTTATTTCTTTGAAAGATTCGAACTCCTCCAGTGCGTCGGATGTCCTGCGGGACATGAAAGAGCTGGTGCTTCCTGCCTCGATAGATTCACCCCTTGATGTATGAGATGAGTAGGTAGAATCTCGCAGTGGACGTGCAGATTTCAGCAGGTGGACAAGATACCCAACAGCAGCATCTTGGGATTTATGGGATGACGAACCAGCCTGATCCCCTGTGTCCTTTCCACCACTACTCCTGTAATTTAATCAGCAAAGATTTACTAATGAGTTTTCCAGTTTCCAAGCTATGAGACTGCCAATGTTGCTTAGCAAATTGGACAACCAAGACAAAAAGGAAATTGAAAAAAAAAAAAAAAAAAACTAACACACACACACACACACACACACAAGCACGCACCAAAAGAATAAATAATAAATAAAAAAATTTGCCATGCAGAACTATTGCACAGAATGATCTAGCAAAGATGAAGTAGGAGCAGAACATACCCTGGTCGTGAATCTGGATCAACATCATCCACAGCAAAAGGAAAATCCGCATCATCAGTATCATCCTGCATGGACAATCTGCTTGAACTTCTTGAGAAACCAAGTCGTGGTGAACCACTAGAAGAAAAGACACCAGAGAACCTGCCAGATTCATCCCTACTGTCCTTAATCTGCACATATATACCAAGAAAGGTTAAAACCAACACTCTCAGTGAAAATATTCCAAATTCAGGCAACAACCTTGCTTTGTAATAAAATGCAACAAACAATAGCCTAATACAAGAAATCTATGGAGCAAAGTGTAAAACCCACAGATATGCCAAACCAGAATCAAAACAGGAAACTGGATTACAAACAACACAAGCACAAGGGCAGGTTGTGAAGCATGGAAGAAAAACCAGGAGGTAGTCAAATTCATTTATTCCCACACTTCACGCAGTAATTGAAGAGTACGTAGGCACGTTCATTTAATGGGAAAGCTTTCCTTGGTAGGGTCCCATGGAGTCAGGACCTTTCTCTTTTATAATCCCTATATATAGTCCCTTTTATCCTATATATAGGTTTTTGGTGCTTCAAGCTTCCTCTGTTTGTGTGGAAGGAAAGGATCCAGGATGTCTTTCATTTACCCAAACCTATCAATTCCTCACCCTTCCTCATACAGTTCTTCCTTTATGCCCTTCAAACAACTCCCAATTGATTCATATATTCGGGAAACTTGTGTGTGGATCAGCAAGAGCACTAAGACTCCTGTTGTACCCCCCCCAACACACACACATATCATGACAACATCCTCACACTAAAATTCATCAAGGTCTGTAGAACCTTTCAGAAGTATTATTATGATAGTCTCAAGGTATTTTTTAGGATACAAAATTGACAACCAGTCACAAAAGGTATTCAGGTACCAAACTACCAAGGAAAGACAAATATATGGAAAAGCAAAGGCTATGAAGAGAAAGACACACACTTAAGTTGTTGTTTCATTAGTGTGGCATCTGTGAAGGATAGCATCAGCTTAGTTTGGCAACAATTTCAAGCTGCTTCTGATATCAGTGCATCTTTGTAATCACTATTCCCTAATACAAGTCCACCAAACTTTACTTAATAGTCTAGAAATACAAATGCAACAATTTCAGTGTGTTTTGTAATGTTCCCTATTATTTCCTTTGCCTGACCCATAGGCTAACAACATGCAAATCACCTATCTCGTGATGTTGATTGATTAGGCAATCGCTTCTGCTTATAAGCTGAAGCTGAAGCTGAAACGGCTGATTTTGGCTGATTTTTTGGGAGAGAAAAATACTGTTGGCTGATAAGCAGAAGCCGGCTTATAGGAGAAGCGAACAGGCTCATGTCAATGAGTACAACTGGGCTTTTAATTGGACTCAAAGGGAGTAGCAAAGTACATGGCAAATGAAACATCCAATGGCAATTCATTGTCTCTCCAGTCTGTAGACCTTACAAAGCCAAAGGTAAGCCTGGCTAAGCACTCAAATTATGCAAATGCATCTTGTCCATAGCTGTCAGTTGCATTTAAGATATTCCTAAATAAAATATATAAATAACAAACTTACTGAGTTCACATTAATAGTTGATTTCAACACTGACATTTTATTCCTGGGTGTGTCTGAAACATGCCATTAATCTTTAACCACACCATCAGCTAGAGAAAACCAAACTGAAGCCCAGTTACAAGTGGCAAAAAGAGAGACCTTAAAAGGAAAACAACACCACTGTGGTAGCCAACATAACACATGCTGATGGTCCAAGCAATCAATTATAACCATGACAGGGGGACTTAATTATGCATCATGAGCTTGATGGAGAAACTGTGAGTTGGCTTCCAGTATGAGACATGAATATCATACTAAATCGTCAACACCAAATTGCCAGCTAAATTTCAAAGTGCTCAAATTGTGCATGATGACAGACCAAGCTATGTTGCGTGATAATAAGATGCAATCACAACATGTTAATAAAAACAATACACAATATGTGGCCACATCATCTTAGAAATTCATGGTATATAGTATATGTTATATACATGCTGATGATAAGTTAGACAGGTAATGGAAAATTAACAAAACAGCAAATTTGGTGGAGATAGACAGACAGGGAATAGCCAGTAAACAGAAAGATTGGTGTATCTAGGCTATCCTACTACACTAATGCAAATACTACAAATCTGTGGAAGGCTTAATATGGTGAACTCTAGGGGGAGAACACCATCCAATCCCTATGGGTTTATTTGAACAAACCCTTGCATGGATCATACTGATAACAGCTAACAGGACAGTAACTTCAGACAGTCTCTAACCAAGGATGATGGCCAAATTATCCTGCATACTGTGTTGAAAAGTAACAGCACAAAATTGAATTTCACAGGAAATTAGCTTGGTTACAAGCATATCAGCCATCCTCTCAGAGTTGTACAGGCTGAAAGACTGATAGTTCACGGTGGCTAAATATCTAAAAAAGGATTGCAAGAATTTAGTGGGGCTAGTGGAATATTTGGAAAGGCAGAAATGAAAATATTTTCCATAATGAGGCGCTGAGTATCCTTGAAATCACAAAACCAATTCCAAGAAGATAAGACAACAAAATCTTATGCTGTTATAGTTCAGTTGTTAGGTACCTAGATGCTGCTTAAGTTTAGCTGACTATATTTGACCTATTGCTGTTTTGACAAGGCAACAGTAGTCAGCCTCAGCTGTTTCTCTGTTGTTGTGGTGGGCTTGTGTCTCTTTCATTTCTAAAATTAGCACTGGCTATTTCTTTTCTTCATCTAAACGAATCAGAAATCCCTATCAACCTTTCCAGGTAAAGAAAAATACTGAAATATTATAGCTTCCAACAAAAAGGTACCTGTCTTTAAATTGAAGCCCCAATGGATGAACACACCAACTAAATTTTAATAAGGTTCATAATTCCCAAACAGATAGAGAGAACAAAATGAACAGTATGCCAGCTTGTTTAACAAAAGTATTTTATCCATGAGTCTTCCAATGAGGACAAAAAACAGGAATCCTTCACTACTCAATGGACTGTCATATAAACTGCTAGGTCTTACTAAGTTGTTCGGATATGATATGATACTTCTAAATAGCCCTATGTTTTCATCTGAGCACACAGGCATCATCATCTAGTGTTAAGGACAAAAGCAAGTAAAATCACCTTAGAACCAGACGGCAAGTTTGCATAGAGATCTCCCATGCGGATGCCATCCGACCTCTTGAATGATCGATTGATCTCTGTAGGTGACTCCTGCATCCCTGCATCCCCTCGCACATTCTTTGGCGATGGTGGAGGAAACATGAAGGCCCTACTGGGTTCCGACATGTTCCGATGGTGCACATGGCCCCTGCCAGCGCCCGCCTGCGGTATGCTCATTGGTGCAGTCTCACCGCTAAACCGCGAGTGCAGATAGCCAAACGTCGGCGGCGAGGGCGTGGGCGACGCGTAATGGACCGGCGGAGGAGAGAATTTCGCCTGTTGCCCCAGCGTGTGTGGCCAGGGCGCTGGCGACGCCCAGCTGTTGGGGCGCCGCGAGGGCTGCGGAAAGGGCGAGCCGCCGGCCTCCGTGAGCGAAGGAGGGAAGGCACGCAGAGGCTCGGCAGCGGGGCTGCCGACGTAATCCGTGATGATCGCGGCGGACGCGAGGGAAGTGACCTCGAAATTGAAGGCGGCCAAGCTGGGGAGGTACTGAACGGAGACGACGAGGCGGCCGAGCTGGGTCTCGACGGGGGCGAGGCGTTTGGTGCGCATGGCCGCCTCCTCGGCGCGGGAGAAGGGCGTGGCGAAGGAGCCGATGCGGTGGCCCATCTCGTAGTTGTACACCTGGCCAGACGAGCAGAGCGTGCGGAAGGCGCGGTACGCCGGCAGGAAGCGGAGCGCCGCGTAGAGTGACCTGAGCAGCGTGATGCAGCGCTTGTACGCCCTGTTGACCGCCAGCCCCTCCCCGACGGCGGCGGCCGCGGCGGGCGAGGGCCAGGGCTCGCACGCCACGGTCCACCTCTCGAGCACCTCCTCCGGTCCGCCGCCCGACGGGGCCAGGAACACGTCCACCACGAGCGGCTCCCCGGGGACGGCTCCGGCAGGTGCTCCGCCGCGGGCGGCGGCGGCGGCGCGTGGAGCGGCAGGTGGAACCACCGGTCCCGCCTCCGGAACGACGACGCCGGCGGGGGCGGCGGCGCGTGCGGGCGCGGCGACCGCACGGCGAGGATGGCGTGCAGAGCCTTGAGCAGGAACTGTGGGACCATCAGCTCCGCGCCGGCGCGGCCGCCGCCGCCGCCGCCGCTGCCGCCTGCGCCCGCCGAGTCCGACAGGCTCGCCATTGCGGATCCCGAAACCGATCCCTCCTCAGCCCCGTCCCCGTAGCAGCAGCGGCGGCAGTAGTCAACAAACTGTACCGAAACCCGCCGCTCTGCATGGCTGCATAAATCTGGCCGGTGGGCGATCGAATTCGGATTGTTTGCGAAGGCGAAACAGATCTGCGAGGCGACCGGGGGGAGTTGGGTACGATTGATTTGTTGGGGGAATTGGGGATGGATTGGATATCCTCCCCGGTTTTGAATCCAGCTAACGGGTCGCTGTTGGAGCCGTGACGGCAGCTCGAATTTTTTTTGTCTCTGCGTTCGAATGATTTGGTGTCTTGCAACAAGTGGCCAGGCCGCCAAGGGATTTGTAGCCTCGCTGTCGAGGACCCAACAACCGCCGCGATCGCGTCGCGGGTTTGCACGTGGTTTCTCCTCTCCGATCTGAGGACGTTTCGGTTCCGGGTTGGTGAATTGTTGCAGATTTGCAGTTGCATAGGGGGCTTCGATCCAATCTGCTAAAAATGTTGGTCGCCGGAGGTGTTGATCGGCGTCGGCGGCCGGCGCCTGTGGATGTGGATGCACTGTCGTGCACGCTGTACGTTTGTTTGTGATCTTGGACTTGGTTTTGCCGGGATGGGAGAGGAGGAAGGATGCTTCAAGGGAGGGAAGCGCGCCATCTCTTCTCTCTGACGAAAATGCGACATCGCCGATTCGCTCGTTATCCGCGGCTGGCGGCTGCGCTTGCTTTGGCGTGTGAAGAATCGCAAGGCGGCGGGGGAAGTGCTTGCTTGGCTGTCTACTGGATTGGATTGGAAAAGAGCGCCGTGTACACTGCACAGTGTACTAGCCTTGGACTTTTGGCAATTGGCATGGACTAAACGGACGGACGGTCGGAAAATGACTAGGCCTTGTTCTCTTTCCTAAATTTGCGCAAGTTTATCCACTCTCTCTCTATCACATCAATTTATACCGTATATATGGGCAAGAAATATAAGTAAAAAAATAACTAATTACACAGTTTAGTTGTAAATCACGAGACGAATCTTTTGAGCCTAGTTGGACTATGATTGGACAATATTTGCCAAATACAAACGAAAGTGCTACATTGCTTCGCATGCAAATTTTTCACAATCTGAACAAGGCCCTACTCCTTTCTTAAAAAAAAGAAAAGAAAAAACGGCGATATCGGCCCTTAAGGGAAAGCCTTAGTAATACTTATATTTTTAAATATGTTTGCTATAAAGATATATATGTGATGATCATCTATAATAATATTGATTACAGACTGCAAATATTAATATTTTCTTATATATATAGTCAAAGTTATAAATGTTTTATTTTTCAGAAAGTAAAAATGATATTTTTTGTGTTGATAGAGGTGGTATTTGCTTAGAGGTAAACATTGGGCGTCACAATTTGGAATTAAGTAAATCGCAAAAAAATGGAATTAAGTATGGACCACCTCTGAATGGGGTTTTTTGGGTTAAGGATTTAAATTTAGAATTTGACCTTTAAAATCAGGTTGTATTCATTATACATGTATTCTTTTCGCCTTCGGTGCCAATGTCATGCCTTTTTGTACGACACAGCGTGTCCACCGCCCGATGTGTTGTTGTCCGAGATTAAAGTTCACCAACGCTTCGCTCGACTCGTATATGGCCCCAATGCATCGCCATCACATCCACCATCTCTGTCCACAACACAGTTGTTGTTCCACGCCCCTTTTCTTGTTCCTCATGGCCAATGGTCCTTCTACTCTTTCTCACAACTAGCACCCTTTTCTACGATTTCAAAGCCAATTTAATAGTCATCCAAACAAATAGAAATTAAATTGTAGACAATTTCAATACCAAAACAGATTTAGTGTTGGACTAATTCAATTCCATGTCCCTAAATACCTACCTCCAAACATTGTTAACATTTTTGTTTCTGCTTTGAAAACAGGACTAGAACCATGATAGTTGAGAATGAGAATAGAAATGAGATATACAGGAATGCAAATATTTTTAAAAAGGAAAATGGGTCAAAAGCTTAAACTATGATGAGGATAAGGCTTAGTGTGCCAACATGGCATGCTAGAAATCTTGTTAAAATGCCCGACAATTCTTAAGGCCAACTTCACAAATTACTAGCAAATGTCCCCATACGTTGCAACAAAAACCTGATATGTCTTGAAATTGAGCTCTATACCATCATTGGACATGAGTTAATCCAACTCATATGAGCATGGATTATAAATCCAGATCACATCCGGGACACGAAGGGTGTGATGGCACTTTGAGGAGTAAAAAGGACAGACAAAAAAACTTCCTTCACTATTTATTAAACTAATATCTATCATGAAAACCTAATTGCTCATTGAAAATGTTGATAGAATCACAATTGATCTAACTTAACTTATTTTTGTAATATGGGACAAATATCCATGGATTTATCCCTTTTAAAAAGTGGAGCCTTGCAAAAACAGACATAAAACATCTCTTCCTGCTTCTAACCTTATTTTTATATTTTCATAAATATTGAACGAAAGAAGACAAATGTAGAAAATGGAATGGGAAGAGGACTCGATTTATCCCATCTATTTTCAACCTTATAGGGGCGAGAGTTGGGTAAGGGGCACATGCAATGGGGCGGAAGTGGTGTTTGAGTACCAATTTGTTATGATTCTTCCATCATTTTCATCTCAGGTGTCGATAGTTGTGGTGTTGATTTGATCCTTCCGTCTAGAAAAGTATATAATTTTAGTATGGCACCGAGATAGACATTTTAAAATTCAACTAAATTTATTAATAAAATCAATTTTTATGATACTAAATAAGTGTTGTTAGATTTATAATGAGATTTATTTCCATATGCCACCTATTTTTATTATAAATGTTGGCACTATTTTTCATAAATTCAAACAAACTTTACAAAAATTGACTAAGAAAGTTTGACTAAGGATAAAGGAGAGAACGGTGATACTACGTTATTTAGCTTCAGCAATCAGGCTTGGATTAAAAAAACCAATTGCCAGCCTTTTGACACTTGCTCAGCCACAAATTCTCCATCGTGTTCTAGCTGTTGCAGTCTAGACAAATGTAGCACTAATAGCTTCGATTTGCAATTGTGTTGCACACGTATTATAGGAAACTTTTGTGCATATGAAGACCAATATCCCTCCATACGGGCAAGTCAGTCACGATAGACTATATTGGAGGTTAACAGAATCCTTATCTTTCCCACCCCCCCACCCCCCCCCCCCCCCAGCCAACCAAAAAAAAAAAAAAAGAAAACAGAATCCTTATCTCCAGGCCATTAATTATCTGGAATTAGAAATGACACAATTTCCTCATTGTACCAGGTCTCCTCTCCCGGCTCCATTTTATAGTACGTACAAGTATAGAATACCTATAGAATTCCAGAGCATCTCTGATGAGGAAACTGACCGGCCGTGCAAATTTAGGTATCGTTATTAGGTGGATCCCGTTCATAGGAAATGTCAAAAGGTGGGATGGGAGGAGGACATATCCTATTCCGATCCAAACGTGCGTCTCATGATCCCTGAAAAACGCTCTGATGTGGACGAATTCGAAGAAAGTGAGCCGACGTGCTTTAGACAGACAACACTTGTCTTCCTTTTGCACTCCCCAATTTCAGCTTCAGCTACGTGTTGATTTTTGACTGATTATATAATAGCCCGTCAGTTGCTTCAGCCACTAGATTGCCGACTAATGCCCCCTCCAAACTTTCGCGTGTCGTCTTGCGATAAATATTCGACCTAAACGACTGCTACATCTTTGTTGTTGCTTTTTTTCATAAGCTTGGCGTGGTCAAATTCCTTAGGATATCTCAACATGCGCACGTGAGACATGACAGCTGGTTGAACCGAAACCGCGGGGAGGAGGAGCTGGGACGCTGTGCGTTTTCAACAACCTGTAGTCGTATACAAGAGCTGTCTGTACGTCGTACTAGACGTTTATACGGGGTACCAATATTTATTACGTATAAACAATCCATCCTGCCATGCTATGGTGATATATATAACTGTCATCGTCGTGGGCTCGTAGACGTGTGGTAATAGGAACATAGACGGGTCGATGATGACTTGCGACCAACTTGTGACAGTGCCCCGTCGACCATGCATGAAACACGACTTGCTGCACTCCTGATGATTTAGAAAACGTCTTGTTTCTTGTACCCCCGTAATAACTTCCACGTACGTTCAAAATTTTTTCTTTATTATTATCCATATTGTAAAACTTTATTTTTTGCTGATTTTAACTTTGATGAAAAGTCGTTTGTTTTTGCACCTCTAGCAGCAGCCCACCGCGTGATGAAATCCTCCGTCGAGTTGGGTCCATGGACCCAATTCGACCGAAACAGAGAGCAGTTCCGTTGATGGCCCACTCTACTGTATGGGCCTCATTCTTGGACGCGCGCGCGTCCACTCCCCCACACCCACTTGGCCCAGCAGCGCATTGTCACCCCCGGCCCCGCCCCCCGGTCCGGCCCTCAAAACGCAGTCAGGACTCAGGACTGGTGTTCGCGTTCCCCAGCGAAATGAAACGAGCACTGAACTCAGGCGTTGCGGCACCTGGAATCGGTCGAGTTCCAAGGTTACCCGTCGTCCCGTCCGGTCCAACAACAACAGTGTCCTGCCCTGTCTGTACGAGCTGCTGCAGACGTGGTGCTTGGCGCCAGTGACAAGCGCCTCGCCCGACGCGAGCTGCTGCTACGACGTGGCCGACGACTGGCCGGGGCCGGACCCCGAGTGCCTCCACCGCCGGTCCAGCCTCAGCCTGACTGCATCCACTGCGACACCACCGCCGGAGTCCGATGCTTCCTGCCGCGCCAGGACCCAACCAAGCCCACACTCTGGTCGTAAAGCATGGCGCGGGTGGGCCCCACGCCCCCACAATATTCGCCTACTAGTACAGCACGACACGACAGTAGCCTATTCTCTGCTTTTGTCATCTTTCCATGCTTTCGTCGTCGTCACGCCCTGTCTGCCTCCAGGGAATCCGCAGCTGCTGCGGCGTGACATGCAAATGCAGCAATGTCAGTTCGCAGTCAGCACTGCAATGACCAGCCTAATCGGTGGCATCAGTGCATGATTCCAGAATTGCAGTCAATCCTACGTGACCAAGGATTCGAGAGTCCTCTAAATTATTTGCAAGAATAGTAGTAGAACCAAATCCAAGAAACACGCAGGCTTGGAATGGATCATGCTAATTGAAGAGAAATGATGATCGAGCCGTGTAATTCCATACGAACTACGAGCTGCCACCATTCAATTTGCATTTACATACACATACTCCTACGCCATAATACTCCAATAATAGTAATTAAAACAAACGCCATGGACCGGGAGTCAATCAAGGGGGACGGGAGCAGAGCTTGCTCCAGACTTCCGGGGTAATGGGCACTCGCCGGCGACAGTCACTCTTCTCCTCGTACGTGCCACAGCAACAGGCAGAGCGAGCTCAGCGACGACGGCACAACAGCAGCGTGGCTCGGCGCGGCTACGGCTACGGCTCTCCCGCCCGCGACGGCCGGGACGGCGCGCGGCAGGTGGGGCAGGACGCGCGCGCCGCGAGCCACCCTTCCACGCAGGCGCCGTGGAACCCGTGGCCGCACGCCGGGAGCACGCGCACGCGCCGCCGCCCTCCAGCTCCGACAGGCAGATGGCGCACTCGGCCTCCGCCCACACGCCGGCGCCACTGGTGGCGCCGGCACCGGGCTCCGAGCCGGCCGCGCCGGCGCTGGCGGCGGCCCCGACGGGAGCTTCGGCTCCTGCGCCGCATGCGCATGCGCATGCGCCTCCGCCTCCGACTCCTCCCGCGCGGCGCGGCGGCGCGCGAGGCAGCGGAGGAGGAAGCGCGCGGCGGCGTGCAGCGAGAAGGCGAGCAGGGAGACGCAGGCCAGGATGATGAGGATGGTGGCCACGTTGGAGAAGAAGGCGCGGGAGCTGGCGTAGGGGCCCCACGCGCCCGAGCCGGCGGGAGGCGGCGGACGCGGGGGAGACGGCGAGGACGCGATCATTGTCGTCGTCGCCGCCGCCGCCGCTGCCGTGGCGTTCATGGACGGCAGCGAGGAGGTGTGGTTGGCGTTGGCCCGGCGCGCCATGGCTCCGCTCTGGAGACTGGAGCTCTTGGTGTGGAGTGGAGGCGGGCCGTGTGACAAGGCAACTGACGCCCCGCGACTGCGATCGCGAGCGGCAGCCGTTGTCTCGGCTTGGCCTGGCTAGTGTCTGCCGGCTACTAGTGGAGTTGTTTCTAAAGGCGTTTTTATCTTTCTCTGCTGTTCGCCTGCTCTACGAAGAGTAGGAGTACTAGGCCAGGGATACTGTTCAATCAGAGCATGCACGCCGCGTCTGTCTGTGAGGAAACAGAAAGCAGCATTGCTTTCAGAATACTACGTGCCTTTTAACTAAAAAAAAAAATCTACTAAGTACTCCCTCCGTCTCATGGAATATATTGCTCAAGAAGCGTGTTTGTGAGGAGGACACGGTTTTCCAAATCCACAAAGTCCATAGACAGTAGGAGGGAGTAGACGTGCTACTCCCTCCATGTTCGAATTAGTTGGACGCTAGGACATGATTGTGGTAACCAAGGAGGACAAATTGGCAATCACTTGGTTTAGAAAACTGACCTGCAACGTTGCGTAGCAGCTGCGAAATCCTACTAGGGCCTTGTTTAGTTCCACGAAACTTTTTGAGGAGAGAGATTGTAAAGTCTTGTAGCACTTTGTTTTTATTTGGTAAATATTGTCTAATCGTGGCCCAACTAGGCTCAAAAGATTCATCTCGTGATTTACAACAAAACTATGTAATTAGTTATTTTTTTATTTATATTTAATACTCTTTACATGCGTCAACAAATTTGTGAGAGGAGAGAGATTGTAAAGTCCTCAGAGCATTTCGTTTGTTTGTGGTAAATATTGTCCAATCGTGGTCCAACTAGGCTCAAAAGATTCGTCTCGTAATTTACAACCAAACTGTGCAATTAGTTATTTTTTTATTTATATTTAATACTATTTACATGCGGAAACAATTGATGTGATGGAGAGAGAGTGGAAAAACTTACAATTCCAATTGAAAGTTGCATGGAACTAAACAAGGCCTAGGATCTGTATTCACTAAACCAACACACATTGGCACATTGGCAGTTTCATCATCATCACTTCATTAAACCAGCACATTGGCAGTAGATAGCTCCGGTCAATGTTTCCTCCTCCTGCACCGAGAAGGTCCTATGGGCCATAGGTCTCCAACTTTTAGGCCCCTCGTCCTCATCGCCTTATCGAACGGATCAAAAGAGAAGGCCAGGCCCATTGGCGCAGTTCCCTAGTAGGCTTTTAAAGTCGCAGGTGTTTGGTACACCTAGCGAGTAGCGACAACATTAGCAGACTGATCTCTTGCCACGAACTTGAAGTACAGCGTTCTAAATTATAAAGCGTTCCAAATTATAAATTATTTTTTTTTTCAGGATCGGCAGAGGGAACCCCTACCTGCTATTTTTTATTAAAAAAGGGAATGTTTACAAATTACAACAGAGACTACAGCTATTACAAGGCTAACAAAGCTCAAAAGAAAAAAAAAGACAGTGTCAAATTACAGGAAAATCTCACACCAATTATTAATGGAATCCGCAGTCTTCTTCTTGGCTTTGATGCTAACCAAACCAAGTTCGTCTTTGAGGGCTCTTCTCCAAAAGTCCACACTGAAGGTCTTTGAATAAAAAATGACACCATTCCTTGTAGTCCATATGATCCAGCAAACGGTTATAACAATCTCTCTGAAAATATGGCCATTCAATGAGTTCTTGCTTGACAGACCATGTCTAGAGCCTCAAGGTTGATATCCCAGTTGATATTGATGGAGTTCCAGCAGCTACTGCTAAAAGGGCAGCCAGAGAACAAATGAAAGGAGGTTTCTTCAGTGGTAGAGCAGAAGGCACAATTATAGTCGTCAAGCTGTCTATTTTTCCTCTTCAGAAAGTTTCTAGTGTTGAGTCTATCATTGAGCAGCAGCCAGAAAAAAAAATTTATGCTTTTCTAAATTGCCCGAGGTCCAAAGCCATTTAAAGAGAGGGAAACATCTTCTTGCGTTCCAGAATAGATAGTATAGAATCAAATGGCGAACTGAGACCAAGGGTAGCTAAGCCATGATGGGTCCCAAGTTCGATTTTGGGAGGATTCCTGGAACACCACGTCCTCTAAAATTGAGCTTTCCGAGATTATATAATATTGTGAGAAAAAAAAAGTGTTTCTGTTCGACTGTATTATCAACAACTTTACTCATTGTAGCCTTCAGAAGGTCTCTAGTAGGGAATAACTTACGAGATTGGCACAATATAGTGCTCATGGTTGCACAAATTCAACTTTCAAATAATAGAGATCATTTTAAGTGGAGGTTACATCGGGATGGAATTTTCTCAAGAAAATTCGATGTATGGAGCGCTATTAAATATTAAGGTTGTACCTTTCAATAAATTGATTTGGAAATTAAAACTACCTCTCAAAATTAAAGTCTTTTTATGGTATTTATACAAGGATGTTATTCTCACAAAAGATAATTTAGCTAGAAGACATTGGCAAGGAGACGTGAAATGTTGTTTTTGTTCGACCAAGAAACAATACAACACTTGCTTTTTGACTGTCATTATGCAAAGTTTATGTGGCGAATTGTTCAAGTCTCTTTCAACCTAAAGCCTCCAAGTAGTGTATACAATATGTTTACAGGTTGGTTGGCGGGATTGCGTAGGTCCAAAAGCTCGATACTGATGGGGGGCTAGTGCAATTTGTTGGACGCTTTGGTCGACCCGCAACGAGGTTGTGTTTAACAAGGTGTTAGCACCATCCTATTTGCAAGTTATCTTTAAAGCGACATACTGGATCAGGTTCTGGTCTCTTCTTAAGAAGGAGGAGCTTCGCCACTCAATAAAGATGGGGTGTAGGGCCATTGAGATAGTCGCGCTATAAGTGTTTGCACGACACGGCTGGAGATTTAGCAATAGGATTGCTTTTTAGTATTCTCTCAGTATAACTTTTGCTCTAATTATGGCTTAAACCTTTATTTTTGTGATTCCTTGGATTGTCATTTGGAGATGAAATGCTTGTAATAAGGAACAACTATATGCATTAATCGATACAGAAGCTAGGATATTTAATATATTCCCTTTTCTAAAAAAAGCCGCTTGGGAGTTTCTCATGATGAAACCTGTCTACCCATATTTAAATCCTAGATTTGACACTAGTGTTGGTATTTCCTAAATTTATTCTAGGATTTATTGACGTTATTATTTTAGTAGTAGGCGACTTGTTCATCGACAACATGGCGTCTATGGTGACTTCATCAATATTAAGATTTGTCGGTCTAACTTAATTTTTCGAAGTTGTTCATAGAGGTAGGGTGTGCATGCATGCGTTCGTAGAGGTGAGTATGCGTTCGTGCATATGAGTGTCTCAGAATCGGTCTCGCAAATAAAGCATAGAATCAAATGATCAGTGTTAGAGGGAACACTAACACCGTGCAAGCGCTAACAACATCTTCAGTAGAACCCTCAAACAAGCATTTTAACTAAAAATTTACGGCTCATAAAAAAAGGTTTAGTAGGACTATTTTCTAACCCTTCAAAGTAGGAGATCCTCAAATTCATCTCTTAAACCATCGCTTCTAGGACCCTAGAGGAGGCCCCTACTATTCAATTTTAGCCATTTATCATCTGTTCCGTCGAGAATCCTCCTCGCTAGAGCGCGTGTGCTCCAACAGGGCACCTCACGCAAGGTGTCCTCCTCCTTGAGGACTCAAGGCGCGTCCTCCCTGTAGTGGACGGTTGGTTCTAACACATAGCCTACTTCATGGCGATAAGAGGATGCTTGACCCGCAGCCACGACATGGACTCTTCCCTGGCATTGGTAGCTCCTCGCAAGCTACCTTCTCGACATGGCTCCTCACACTGCATATCCTCAATCGGCTTCTTCCTCAGCGCAGATCGGCTAGCTCCTTCACTGACGCAGATCCTCCTTGCTCCTAGGCTGGCAGCGCGGGCAAACTCGCGATGCTCATACCCAACACGGACGAACTTGCCCAACCTCGATGAAACCAACACGATTCGTCGGTATTAGCTCGGTATACAAGAGAAAAATGATGGCGTATGGGTCCCATGTGTCTTTGTCTATTACAGTGGATTTTATGGCTATGATTTGAGAGCTTCTGCTTGAGCACATGTAAAAAATCAGACCCTCAAAAGTAGGGGTCTTTATTTGAGAGCTCCTACAAGAGACATTTTAAGGCCTTCGCTGACGCGCATCCGCACTACTCTATCTTTCGATGAACATGTAAGTCCCACTATTTAATTGAGGAAAAACATAATATTCCATTTGGTGAATGTATTAGGTTAACATGGATGCATGCGTATATTAAGTACTTCCTCCGTCTCAAGATATAAGGCGCGATTTGACTTTCCGCGTCTTCAAAAATCATACTTTGACCGTTAATTTATATTATTATATATAATTTATGACAACAATAAAAGTATCATTAGAAAGTATTCTTGAAGACAAATCTAATGCTATTACTATTCTACTATAAAAATTTATATTATTAGACTATTTATTGGGTCAAAGATAACAAAGTTTGAATTTTGAAGTTTATATCCCGGACGGAGGGAGTATGTATTATTATGGGCATATAGGGAAGATACTTATATGCTCCAATGTTTCTGCAGATGATCGATCTAAAGAGCGCGATATAGAGCAGAAACAACATGATGTCACTGGAATATGATTCTATCTCACCATATAAATTCAAGACATGTCTATATCCAAACTTCGAAATGTTCCGGAATGCCAAATACGGAACCAAATAACTTAGTCCACAAAGTTACGGAACCAAATAACTTAGTCCACAAAGTATATTCCAATTCTTTCAAAATTAAAGGATCCAAATGGACCGTAATAGTTTTGATGGATTCAATTCCTAGAGGAAAAAAACCCTACAAAGCCCTTTGGAATGAAAGAATAATTCCCAGTGATTTCTTTGAGACTCCTATGGATTCTATCATCTATCATTCTAAACGAATTCTGAAGAAAACTAAACATGAGATACAACCTCATTGCTTTGTTTCCATTTTTTAAAAGAAGAGAGACATGAACTGCATAATCACCATACGGATGCAATTCATCCTATATAGGTTACCGGTGCGCCGTGACTTGCACGATCTGGCGACCTGTTGCCAGCCATCTCGTCATTGTCGATGCTATCGGCGTTGAGACTTGAGAGACCAGTGCTATTTTTTGTGAACTCCCCGGTGCCCCCTTCCCGTGAGAGCACGCGCAGGCACAACCACACCCACACAGCACAAGGTGGAAAACTGGAAATGCATGGCCATACCCATGCACGCATGCTGCTTTATACTAAACTTTGGGCGCAGCAAAGGCGTGACCGCGTGAGCTCATCATCACCGCGGCCGGGGCTCATGACTGCCGACCGTGGGGGACCAGCAAGCGAACCGAGGACAGGAAGGGATTCGATGCCATGGGCCAGGGCAGCACCGCATTGGCCACCGGCGGCCGGCGGGGATGGAAAGCGGCTGCCGGCCTGCCGCTCCTGCGCGTGCTTCTCATCGACCTGGACCGGCTGGAGTCATTCCGTCTCTCGCCACCGACGCTCTCCCACCGACCACCGTGCCGGTTCTACGATGGCCCCGCTTCCTGCTTCTGGGGGGTCTGAGCCATGCTCTGCGCGCATTGCGTGTTTGTGGTAGGAACAGACTGCTTCAATTTTCCATGTACAACATACGGTAGTTGTGCGTAGAATGTTCCATGTTTCGTTCATGGCTCAATCACTAATTCTGAATACGCTCATTGCAATACTAATTCAATATGTAGATAGACACATATCATGAGTTCACAGTAGATGACCATGGTTGGCCATAGGGACTGTCCCAGTGATACTTGTTTTCTGATGGCATGAAACACCAGCAGATTACAATTCCACTATTGCATCGCACGTCAAATGATAACACAGAAGAGTCTGGCATTAGAATTACAGTTGTAGGATAGGACGATGTCGTCAGCGATTGAGGCCTAACCGGCGGCGGCTAGGCAGAAAAGCATGCACGAAGCCAGCCGCACAAACAAATGGCCCGGTGGATATCTTCCTAAAAACCTACAGAAATCAGAACCAAGGTACACCGTACCGTACACCACACCAAGATAAAAAAAAAGGGGGGGTAATTACATCTCTTTGGTCAGTCCTTCGCACCGTGTAATTGTTGTAAGTGGTTGTTCATCCGATCAGCCGAACGAAGGTATCCCGTATTTCCAGCCGTTGGACGATCGCCTGCGAGGGGGCGGCTGCTGCTGCGCAAAGCTGAGCCCGAACATCTCCCTGAGGACTTGCCCTGGCTCCTGGAGCCCGATCAGCTTGGCAACAAGGGAGGCGCTCTCCCTGACATGTTCCAGGTCCTCGGTTTTGGTCCAGAGAAGGCGAGCAACCTGGAGCTTCCTCTTCTTGGAGTCCAGTGAAATGCCCCATTTGGTGTACAGGTGCTCCCTTTCCACTGCTGTGAGCCGCTTCTGCATCTGCCTCGCAAGCATCTCCCGTTCACGTTGCAGCTTCTTGGCGCTGCATGAAGTGGGTCATTGGATAATCATTTCTTATATTCTAAGAAGAGGCAAATCAAGTTATAATAAGTAATAATACAGGAAAGTATATAGTATATTCACTTACCTCGCAACAGGTGAAGAGTTCAAGCTGCCTACTACTGCATTGCTAGGGGTGCTCCCCTAGAATAGGTATCTCTGAGGAACGATAACCTTCGGAGTTCCACTTCCATGTAGATTGAATCAGCTTGATCTCCCTTGAATAACAAGAAAAAGTAGGTCCTGTGGACTAAGGAAATACTGCATGCATGCCAAAGCCCGATGATCTCCTCTTGTTTCTTCTCAAATTCTAATGGCCAGCGAGAAGGTGATTGTGAAGCATCAGCAATCGGGTCCAACCCAATGCTCTTTATATCCTGAAACAAGGATTAACAAATAATTAATATGGTGAGCTGATAGAGGAAGAAAAATCAGCAGATTATTACTAGTTTTAAAGTCTAGACTTTACAGTATAGTTGAAAACACAAGCAAAGAGTCTTCAAAGAAAACATCTAGAAGCAACTCATTGTCAAAACTGGTGTAACATGTAGTTTTTCCTACTCCTAATGGGCAACTGGACATAAAATGCATTTGAAATGAGCTTCAGTAACGAGCATAAAACTCCTATGATACTCGGTTTGTACCTGATTGCCTAACTGTTTCTGGTAATGAACCTGAGCCATCTCTTTCAGTTCCGCAACAAATTCACCTATACCAGTAAACTCTGTATCGCATGCACCATTTGTCTTGGTTGAAACTACGGATCCTGCTCTTGAAAGAGTTTCACTTTCTGCATCAAAGTTCGGTGCAGATCCCCTTCTATTATCCCCTTCAGGCCTTCCAGAGAAACCAACCAAACTTCTATGCAACGGGGTGCCATCATCCATCTCCATGCCGTCAAACATGGTAGAACCCATAAGTGATCTACAACTCCTGCTTCTACCAAGTATTCTGGAGCCTGATGAATTATGTGTCGACGATCCTAGATCTCTGCCAAGACTAACAAAAGGCCTTCTGATATTCTCCAAATGCTGCTCCAACGTGATAGGAGATTCACCAAGGAGCCTTGAACGCCTAGAATTCACTGATGCATTTGAACCATTACCATGCAAACTAGAATTCATGTTTGAACCTTGAGGGCTACTGCTTTCGCCAGCTGACAGGTCCAGCTGTTCATTTCTTCCTGTTCCACTGGTCTCAATGCACCGCACTTCCTTGTAAAGATCTGAATCATCATGAGAGATCTGAGAACTATCATCCCTGCTGATGTCTGGGGGTATTCCAATTGATGGAGGACTGCGGGCTGAGCGCTTCCCTGAACCCTAACATAACCAAAGTAAATGTATCTATGAAGAAATAGGAAGATGAATAGTGCTAGTAAGTACAAATCAAAGAAGCAAGTTTACCGAGTGCTTCGCATGGTCCCCAACAGTCTGCAGCAAATTCTGCAACCTAGACTGAGCCAAATCACGCTGTGACTTGAGTTCTTTAATTTCTTTCTCCATCTGCAAGTTAAAGGACCCAGATATCATTGATATGGAAAGAAAGTGGGTTTTTATAAAAAAATGGGACTATGCTGACTGCAAGAATATGTCACAGATACAGAAAGAAGCAAAGAAAGTGACTCAATAAAAATAGAAACAAAGGTCATGCACAAAAACAACAGTTCTAAGTAAATATCAATGCATCAATTGTGACAGAAGAGCACAAATGTGTCGACAAAAGGTAGGAAGCAGATGTACCTTTCTAATTTGGTTGTCCTTTTCCTTTACTAATGCTTCAAGACTGGAATTTGAAGCTGGTTGCCGCAACTCACTCTCCAATCTAGCAACTTCCTTTTGCAAATGCTTTACTAATGCTTTATCAGACATGACCACATTTACCTGAGCATTTGTAACTACTTCCTTTGCACAACTTCCAAATAACAGAGTATTTCTTGATTGCTCAATATGGCTAGTGGCTGGGCTCAGTGTACAGATAATGGCAGTTCTTGCATTACCTCCTAAAGATGGTTGTAATATGCGTGTGAGTTTTGAATCTCTATATGGTATGTGTGCATTACTCCCCATGCTGCATAAATAAAATGATAAAACTTAAGTTTTATCAACCAACAAAGCATCTAATATCAGATTAAAGAAGTTCTTCCTATTAGCATTGAATAAATGTACTGCGAGTTAAGGTAATAACCTTAGTTTTCTAATGACAGTGCCAAGGGCAAGCAAACTTCTGTTAATATGACAGCCTTCTTTTAGCCTCGTGCCAGCAGACAATGCCTGAGATGCGCGTTCACTTCCTGCTAGATCAATGAAGTTCTGCACAGGAAGATTAGAGCTTACGAATTTTTTTTCCATATGTATAGGTATATAAAAACCCATCACATATTTGCAGGATGTACTTACAGCACTAGCAACAAGCGTAGTTGACTTGTCCTTCCCTAGGAACTCCCGTGCAGAACTTTCAACGGTCTGCATTAATTAATGAATAAAGATTTCAGGTAAAAGCATACTTCCAAGCAATTTCTTAATGTAAACAAGTAAGGACAAACCAATCTTAGTATCTGATGAGATCTGGAGCTTTTTTCATTTAAGAAGGTCTCCCCTGTCCTTCTTTGACCTGTTGCAATCACATAGTGCAATCACATAGTGCAAACTTGAGATTGCATCTAAGCACCAGCACCAGCTACAAATAACGTAAGAAACCGCAAGATCAATATTGCACCTTCACATACAGAAATAAGCCCCTTGAGGTGGTTCCAGTCCCGTAACACAACCTCTGTAAGGTTCTCCACGTAGGTGCCCTTCTGTATAAAGAATAACACCAGACCATCAACATATGCTAATCTAGCAGAATTACAGTTTTACAGGGCTTAGGAACCGTATTTTTCACCTCTGCATCGTCCCCAGAGTCTAAGAGGAGTATTTTCTGCACTGAGAAGATCCCTTACAACTTCATTGTATATTTCAATTGCTGAGAATTTCAGAACAAATGCTCTCTCTTCATGCTGAAAAATAAAAGGCGCATTTATCATGCAGTGTTTCCAAAACAAGTATTTTTTTTAAGATTAGTTATAGCCGCAACAAAAGAAAAATTAAAAGAAAAAAAAAAAAAAAAAAGACCATGGGACCTGAGAACAGATGCTTATACCTTATTAATGTAATCATATATGTCTGCTACTGTATATTCTGTTACTCCAGTCATGGTATAAGTCTTTCCACTACTCGTTTGTCCATATGCAAAAATACTTGCTGTCAGAGAAAAAAAGCTCTAATTCAGGAAAAATGCTTTGTCATTTCAAAAATAGAAATATATTTGTTGAATGGCCTATGCTCACAGTTAATGCCGCTAACTACAGAGAGGGCAACTTCCCTAACCCCTTCCTCGTAGACTTCTTTCGTACTGCAGTCAGAATGAAAAACCCGATCTGCAATTAGAGCATTTCTGTTAATGGTGATATATGTAAGCAAAAAGCAATAGGAAATGTGCTGTCAAATTATAATATTTATAGTTGCCAGGCTAAGCTTATCTGTTGAGAAGAAAAGATGCAAGGATCTACTATGTGTTAGTGAGGATTCAGTGGGGTGCTGTCAGATTGGATGATGCCCCAACGAAAAAATCTGAGGT
This sequence comes from Chrysopogon serrulatus, assembly GCA_015844335.1. Classification (NCBI taxonomy): domain Eukaryota; kingdom Viridiplantae; phylum Streptophyta; class Magnoliopsida; order Poales; family Poaceae; genus Chrysopogon; species Chrysopogon serrulatus. The sequence goes on along the minus strand of JADLZL010005610.1, from coordinate 24,895 downwards.
GTAGGATGGTGCCGCTGCCGCCACACGAAATTTATACAGTTAATGTCACGACTCAATAATATCACAGAGTGGCTTGGGAAGACAACCATCTCACCACTTTAATATTACACATTTGACTAAGAAATTAAATCCACGGTAGAGATCACTGATAAATCATCTGAGATTCTAAGTTACTACTCTCATAGAATTGAGTGCAAAAATGCAGTGGTGGTCTAATACCTGTTATCTGATAATAACCAATATCATCTCTAAGGACCTCAAATGTACATAAGATTCTTGAAGGGAATTATACTTTTTATTATTAGGCTTTGGCCGTTGTTCCTACGATAACTGGGTTACAGTAAAAGGGATTAAAGATTTCCTGAAATACAGTAGAGACTAGTTAAACATATAGAAGCACAAAAGAATGACCAAGTGCTCAGATGTAGCATGAAAAGAGGAGGGAAAGATGCACTGACCAAATGTGTACGCTGTCGGAGCGGTGGGTCGATCAGGGAATGTGCTCCGGAACATGACGGTGGTGTCATTGATGCACTCCCATTCAGCAGGCTCCCCCCTGGAAACCTCCTTCTCGCTCAGCGGCCTCAGCCTGACCAGCACCTGTATCCTGTCCATCCTCCCCACACCTCCTCCTCCGCCGCCACCATTAACAGCACCAGGTCCAGCCACTCTATCCCACTGCACCGACTCATCGCCTCCAATAGCCCCCATTGTCTTAACACTAACTCCTCCCCTCCTCCTACCTTTCCTCTCCTTTCAAACAGCCTGCCAAAAATCGCAGAATCATAAGACACAAGTATAACAAGCAAAGCATATAAAACCCAGGCGCAGAGCAACCCGAGAAGCTGGACAGCTGAAACGCACGAATCTGTCCTGTTCCCTCGCGTTTGAGTGCAGGGCAAGGCTGTGCAGGGAGCAGCAGCCAGCAGGTGGTGGAGGAGAAGGCAAGGCATGAAATGAATTCCAGTGGACCCTCAGCTCCGAACGTAATTAGGGCAGCGGTTAGCACGTCGAGGCTACCGGAGAACCGCCGATTAGTCCAAATCTATCACCACCACGACCCCACAGCTGGACGCTGCAATGCTCCTAACCATCCGCCTACCCGGGAATTCCTAGTTAACAGATCTGCGTCGTGCGAAGGCAAACCAAATCCCCCAGACCTAACAACCAGTATGGCCCAGGATCACATCACAGTAAGCACCGGGAAACATGTCGACCTCTCTCTCTCCGTCTCCGGTGAACCAACCAGAGGCGCTCAAGCCATAGCAGCGAGGCAGCAAGGGGGCAGGCGATTACCAGGACCGGACGAAGACGGTTGTTCTCGGAGCGCGAGAGGTCGACTTGTCTGCGGACGGTGAGCCCGGCGGCCGCGGCCATGGTTGCAGGCGCTACCTGTGGGGAGACGTGGGGGGTTGGGGGCGGAGTCCGCTCTGATAGCGCCGCCGCACCGGTCACCGCCTGCGAGAGCGAGTGGGGAGTGCAGCCCACGACGATCTTTTGCGGTGACCGACTTGGGGAGGCTCTTCTGACTCTGGAGTGCAGGAGACGGTGCCGATTCTTTTTTCCTTTTTTTTTTTTCCTCTTGTTTTGGCAGCAGCAGCCCCAGGAGACCGTTGCGATGATACTGTTCCCTTCAGCTTCGGCTGCGGACGAGAATTGTTTAGGAATTTTAGCCATTCCGCGGTCGGTGGGTGTTTTTGCGTGCAGGCCCTATGGTCCTTGCATGATTCAACAAGAGCCCTTCCATTTGTAAACTTCTTTCCCTCGTTTCATTTAGGGAGGCTGGGCACCCCTAACCTAGATGATTTTTATGTTCACTGCTAAGTTATTCGGCATGGGCTTATAAAAACCTACTGATAAAATTAAAAAAGACTATAGAATAACTAATTTTTTATAATAAAAAATATTATTGGCTTATAAAATTGAAACGGTTTTTAGCTAAAACTATATAAAATGGTGATGTGATATTAGAATTAAAAAGAGATAGATATAATAATTTTTTTAGGTACGAAAGTCTGTTTACGCAAGAACCATAAAGAAATATGATAGATAAATAATTAATAGATAAAAAATATATGTTTGAACAAAAATAAATTTTGCAAAACTACATATTGACAATATAAATTCTATGTGTAATGTGTTCATAATTAAATAGGTATGAAAATCATTTGTGGTTCTAGTATTACGGCTAGCCTAAGTCAAGTGAGTTGATTTGTAGAGCGGTAAAGCAAAACATTGTTGATATAGACCCCAAAGTAAGCTTGTTCACTATCCAAAAATTGGTTTTCTTTGATCCAGCGAGGCAAAGTTTTACCAACAAAGAAATTGGGGACACCGAGCCATCGTGCTGTAGATCTAGACAAAAGTGCCGATATACAATACCAAAATATGGACCCTTCACTTCTGATCTTGTAGTGCTGAAATAAAATAACTAAAACTATCCTTGCCAAATATTGATGATGGGGCGATAAGGAATGTGTTAGAGAAGCACATGAGGATCCTTCCGCGTGATGGTACACGTGACCAGCACATGATGGTTTCATCCACGTCTGTCCAAAATTCGGATTTGGCATTTGCATTCCGCATGCTGTACATACGGTCAAGTTTTAAAGCGATAACGATGTGCTACCCAGTACCCACCGGTGACGTAGATTGTCCGTATTCCGAAAGTGTGAGGACGACCCGCTGCCTTGGCATCGATTCGGTGGCATGCATGGTAATGTCTCGCAAGATACGTGTACAAGAGATTGGAGGAAACGAAAACGCAATGTGGCATACGTACAAATGTACTTATGTACTGCAAGAGAACGTTGGATGCCGGTGAAGTAAAGAGAGACAGACACCTCCTTATTTAATCACATTAAATGCATAGAATTACTAATACGTACGATAAATAATTAAGGAGATCCAAGGCAGGGGAAACTATCAGACCGTAGGAAAAGAGAGCCTGGGAAAAAAGCAAGTTCAAATGGTTTTTTTTTCACCTGCAGCACTAAAAGTGCAGTTGAGCCACTGATGAATGCTCATTTCGCAACTCGTGGTTTCAAAACATGCACCTCCTCCCGACAACAGCCTGCCAACGGCTATAATCTGGCGCAGCTGCTGCTCTGAATATTTTAGGCCCATGTTTAAGCCATGCCGCCATGGCTTGTCTCCTCTTGACTTTCAAAATTGAAGTCAACCGATGGATCCCCTCGTTAAATTAATATTTAATTCATTCTAAATTATAAGATGTTTGAATTTTTTCTGTCTCAAATTTGACCACCTATTTTATTCAAAAATTTATACAAAATATTATTTATTTTGTTGTGGCTTACTTTATTAATAATTTTTTTTAAAGTCAATTATATTTGTATAAATTTTTAAATAAGACAGGGGATCAAATTTGGGGTAAAAAGTCTTAAACATCTTATATAGAAGAACATTTTTTTGACAAAAATCAAACGTAAATCTTTTTTTTTTCTCCCTCTCGTTAGTGGAGTAGTGGGAGTAGTTGTACCAATATTTTCTCCAGAGTTCAGCCGGAAGTTTCGTTCCAGAAGAAGAAGAAAAAAAAAGAAAGTCTCCGGATCGAGCACCACGAAGTCGTGTCGGGACGCATCATTTTTCAAACCTGCAATGCTGCACCGCAGATTAATACGCGTGACCCACAAGAGGCCAAACGCACGTCTTGAGACGGAGCGCAATAAACAGCCGACGCACGCGCTCCCGTGATCCATCACTGCCCGTCTGACAAAAAAAAAAAGAAGAAAAGGAAGAAAATCACCGAGCCGAAGCCGGCGTCCGGGGACCAGCAAAACCGTCGGCGACTATGCTCTGCCGAAACGAGCGAGGAGGAGAGAGCAGAGAAGGACAGGGAACATCCGCATCCTGTGGGGTGGATTCGTTCGTCCGTGTTCATCAGGATTGGTTTACCTTGCCGGCCGGAAGCGCGTCAGGTCCGGCGGAACCGCCGTGTTTTTTACGGCATGGACATGGAGCTAAGCGCACGCCGGTCTAGTTAATTCAGCGGCGAGGAGGTCCAGGCGCACGTCTTGTCGGTACCAAATGGCAGTTTGTTGCATTGCACTGGGAGAAATCTCGCTTGTTTCTAGAGAAATATCCTGTTTTTTTTTCTTTTCCGTTGTTGTTTGTTTGTTTGTGGAAAAACTATAGGACCAGCATCTCAACAGGAAATGTCTGCAGGTCTAGAGGAGATTACTACAGTATAATTTATACAGTGGCTGCAGATGTGTTACTCGCTGTCGAGCATTTTTGGCCCATCCTGAATATGTAGCTGACGACGTAAGTTAGCATACCTCAATTAATAGACTTTTAACTGATGAAAAGAATGGACTACTTCCAGGTGGCAATTTCACATGTATTCTGCCTGACTGCCTCTGTGCAACATTGCAAACACCAAACGATCCACTTTGATCGTGTTAGTCGGTCACCTGATGACCGTTCATGGCAGCGACAGCCGACATGCATGAGCGAAGAGAACACCGGCAGTTCTCTCCTTATTGGAAGCTGATTAGAGCAACACGAGCGAAGAAAACATCACCCAACAGAGCAGGGGATTGTAGTGAAAGCTCATCACAGACCAGCATACCGATGACCTTGAACGGACAATGGTGAAATTGGCTGTGTTAGTGTTGTCGGCCCAGCAAAACTTGATCGCGGCTCTATCCCGTTGTTCGGCTCCCTGTTGGAATTGTTGGGCCCTTCAAGTGATTGAGCTGGGCCAATCGGGCTGGTCTCGGGGCCACTGGCACGTACTCTTGGCAAAATTTGGTGGAGCCGGGCCCGGCGCCCGGCATGATTGGTACAGTACGTTGCTGACAGAGAACGTTGGAGATGCCTGCGCTATTGGGGCAACGCTTAGCAGCAGCCGAGAAGATGTGCCTTGCAAGCGACGTGAACCCCCGCGCGGGACACGAGCTGGGAAAAGGCAAAGCTAGCGGCGTTTTTCGGTTTTATCAAAAAAGGAAAAAAGAAAAGGCTGTTGATTTGATGATGAAAAAGAAAAGCGGCTTTTCCACGGTGTGTTTCGACCGCGCGCCCAACTGTGTCCATTCCCGGACCTTGCCTAGTCCTAAACGCCTACTAGCTTGTGCACGCATGCTTCCACCCACCCACCCGATCGTGTATGCAATGCATGTCTCTTTCTGTAGAATGGAGGAAGCGCACAGGCACAGCTGACAGCTAGCTTAGCCCATAGCGTCACTAGTAACAAGGCAGTGCAAATGTATCGACGCAGTGACGCATCCTTTCTCTACAAGTTTTGATTGTTTCCATTTCCAGTTTGCGGATGTGAAGACCCATCCTGTACTTGCATGGCTTACCCTGTGTTTCCATTAATTCACTAGTAAAAAGTGGAGGTCAATAATCTCCAGCGCTCACTTTCTCTTTTAATTGGATTATATCTTTACCTTTTCCTTTTAGGGCGTCTTTACTTTCGATGATGACAGAGAACTGAATTTGGCGGTGAAACTACGAGGACGTTTTCGACGTTGGCATCTAAAGAACTCTGTGTGTGTGTGTGTGTGTGTGTGTGTGTGTGTGTGTGTGTGTGTTATTAGCGTTCAAAATTGCAAAGGATGATTGTGAGGACGATACTGTTTCATCAGACCCCCAGACTCAAACTTTTGCCTGACGCTCTGACCAATGCCACTACAATACAGGGGGTGTTTGGATGGTGTGGAAAAAGTTTTGCCTGTGTCACATCGGAATGTTGGAGGGATGTCGGGAGAGGATTTTGAATACTAATAAAAAAACAAATTACAGAACTCGTCAGGAAACCACGAGACAAATTTTTTAAGTATAATTAATCCATCATTAGTAAATATTTACTGTAGCAGCACATTGTCAAATTATAGACTAAATAGCCTTAAAAAATTCGTCTCATAAAATTATCATAATCTGTGTAATTAGTTATCTTTTTTTAAATTACGTTTAATCTTTCATGTGATGTGTGATGAAAATTCGATGGGACAGGACAAAAATTTTGCCCCGCCCATCCAAACACCCTCTACAGTGTTCCACTCATAGAATTCAGACAAGAGTGTGCAAGCTAGCTGGTGGTGGTCTCCACTATATCCACTCCAGCCGAGTGAAGGGCATTATTTCTAAGCCAAGGTGCAGGCCTGACTTTTCTTAGAGAGATGCAATGAATATACTTATTACTTGCAGCTCATTGACCTAGATTACACGCTATTTTTCCGCTCCATATATGTCTTTTTGGCCGTTCTTGATCGTGACCGCTTCATAGTATCATCATTCGATTCATCATCCATTTGAGTGCGAGCGGCAATTGGGGAAGACCCGGTCCTTGGCATGTCGGGACTTGGCAAGTTGGCATCGACCACGCGGCGGCGTGAGTGCACACAACGTACGGTGTGTGGGCGGATAGTGGACATGTGGACTTGTGGGTGTCTAAGCTGGCAAAATGCTGACATGGAGAAAAGAGGAGAAAAAAAAAAGGAAGTGGGTAATAAGAGAGACAGCTGGGTCATATAGCCAGCAGCTAGCTATAACTATTATATGGGTGGGCTGAGAGAAGCTATAAAAAACCTTACAGCCAACAGTGGGCTGCAATTACCAACCTTGCTCTTAAGCGTTTGGCTGCATCTACTATTTGAGAATGTTTCAAGATCGAGGTCACTCAGCTCCAACATAGTATCATCAGCATATATTTCATGCATAGGTGATTTAACGAAACTAATTTGATGTTGCGAATGTGGTGCATTTTTTATAAACTTAATCTAAGTAAAAAAATGACTTAATTCAATATTGAAGACCTGCTACATTTTGGAATGAATGGAATATATCGTAACAACCTCACAAGTTGCTCCGTAGTTTTTAGCAGCTTGTGAGAGCCAAATGACAAATATTTTACACTCTCTTCTCTTGGTTTATTAGTCGTTTTAATAGTATTTTTTTTCATCATTGCAAATCAACCATTTTAGCTTATCAGTTGGTTTATAATAAGTCCATCTCTAATTGATTCAAATGAGATCTTAATTTGTTTGCAACTATACTTTTCACAACATGTTCTTTTAAAAGTTATTTTTCTTCTTTGCCATCCCTGTGTCCTCACGCCCTCAATTTTTCTTAGCTTGGGTACTGCATATGAAAGTTGTTGGCACTTAAAATTTGGCCCAAACCAGTTTTAGAATAGGGCGGTTTAGCACCATCCAAGAAAAACTCTATGAAATGACTCCAAAATAGTACCACATTGGTTTTTCAATAGTACAAGACCAAAACTAATAGGGTACAATACCAATTGACATATCCAACTACAGAGTTGATCTTTTACCATTTTTTATTTTATTTTTATTTACACAGTCTTTTACCCCTTGTTTCTCACCCTCTTGCTGTCCTACATGTCCCTTGAAGGGATTTGTCGGTGTTCTATGTGGTTTTGCCGTTGCCGATCCTAGACACCACTGATGTTAGAGCGTGTTTAGATGGTAGGCAAATCTTTTCTCTGTTCCATTGAATTGTTGGACACATGCATGAAGTATTAAATATCGACTAAAAATAACTAATTACATAGATTGCGACTTTTTTACGAGATAAATCTTTTGAGCCTAATTAGTTCATAATTTACAATGTAGTGCTGCAGTAAATATGTGCTAATGATGGATTAATTATACTTAAATTTTTTGTCTTATTGTATACTGATTAGTTCTGTAATTAGTTTTTTTTATTGAAATCCAAACACCCCCTCCGACATTCTGATGTGACATAGGTAAAATTTTTGCCACTACATCCAAACACCCCCTTAGTCTCCCGGACAGGCCTTCTCAGAAGGCGTTTGTGGTGTCTGATTGGTCTCATCAGTGTTTAGGTCGTATGTCGTATGCGGCCTCAAACGATCTAACCCCTACTGGTGTGATGACCAAATAAGTGTCAACAAAAGCTATTTTTACTGGTGAGTCTACAAATAGTGCTAATTAACTTGTAAATATAAATCTGTTTTGTTTGTGGGTTCGCCAACAAAACCTGCTTGCATCCTTATATACTAGTGTTTGTCCAAAGTTAGTATTTGAAATCGAGGGAAGTAGTAGGACATAGCAAATTAAAAATTCTTAGGTTCCTGGTTTAGCGTAGAATCAAGTGTCTATGAGTTTTGATCAGTTCCACTGTCATATGTATTTTACTCTGATGTATATATTCCATTACCAGACCCATAATCTCCGGTTCTCCACTATAAGCTCTGTTGTTCTGGTTCACTACTACTACACGTCGCACCTGTCCGGTTGTCCCCGCTGCTTGGACATCCCTTCCCGTGCCGGTGCCCAACTGCACATATACCACTGGAAAACTGGAAACTGTCGGGTGGAGCGTTAGCACTCGCAGCAACACCTGCGATGGAAGATGACGCGGGCGACGAAGGGCGCCGAGGCGCGGCACCGCGCCGTTTGAAATCCGAACGCGTCATGGACAGAGCGGAGGCTGACAGCTGCCACGTCCACTGCGCGTCGCCGACAAGCTTGTGCCGTCGCCACGTCGGATAAATGTCGAAGCGCCAATACTACTACCAGCCAGGCATCTCTCGCCCTGTACTGTACTGTACCACGGCTCCCAATCCTCATCTTCATCTCCGATTAATTGTTCTGAGCTCTCGCTGACACGCTGGCCTGTGGGCTCCAACGGGCCAGTGCCGAAGATGCTGCCGTGCTGGGCAGCATCCGCGAACTGCGCTGTCCTACTCCTGGCGTGAAGCGGAAGGTCACCGCGCCGCCGAGCCGAGCCGGCCGTGGGCCACCGCACGTCGCCGTTACGTTTACCCGGCGGAGACGACGACCTCGTCCCGCTCGTTCGCGCGGCAGGCGCGCAACCGCCCGAAAATGCCCTCGGGGAGACCGGGGAACCGCGGTCGAGCTCGTCCCTGTTTCCTCGGGGTGAATGAAACGTGGGGCGGTCCCGCCGTGCCGGGCCGGGGTTTCCTCTCTTTTTCCACTGGCGTTTTGGTAACTTCGCCCCGCCGGGACTCGGTCAAAATTGGCGATTCCTGAACAGCCAGCCACCAGCCAAACTGCCAGAGGCCGGCCAGGTGCACGAGTTTCTCCACCGCACCGTCAACGCGTGCAGGCCCCGAGCGGTAACTTCGATTGCGCTGCAAGTTTAAAAGATTCGTGGTTTTTGCTTTTTTGAAATTGAAATCTGGTGCAGCATGTGGCACTCCGGGGATGGTTGACGTTGACGGTGCACTGTCTGTCGTGGGTGACGGCAGCAGTCGAGGGGATCGGAAGGAAAGAATTGAGAGCGGCCCGGGGGGAAGGGGTCGGAATCGTCTTCGCTGGCATAGTTCAACTTCAATCTAGGATTTAGCTTCAACCTACCCGCTCTGTCCATTTTCGAGCATCGCTACGGTATCTGTATCTCAGTGGAACGGGTATCTGTATCTTAGTCGAACCTTTAATTTCAACTTTGCTTATAAAAAGTAACAATATTTATATTCCTAAATAAATTTATTACTTTCTTTACCTCAAATTATAACTTATTTTATTACTTCCTTTATCTCAAATTATAACTTATTTTAATAATCTTAGAGAGTCAAAGTTTTTTTAAGTTTGACTAAATTTATATAACCAAATAATAATATTTATGGTATCAAAAAATATCATTAGATTTTTTATTAATTATATTTTCATAGTATACCTATTTGATGTCAGAAATCTTTATATTCAAGATTCTTTGGAATGACTTATTATTTGGAATATGGGAGTATAATATAGTGTAAATATTATATCTAATTAAGAAGTCACGGAGCACTTGTTGTGTTCCATGCTAAAGCACATGTGACATGTCTAAGGTCCATTATAGTCTCATGTGCTTGTTGTCTTATCTAAAGCATAGGTCTATGGCTATCCAGTCTCATATGAACTATGATGCCAATGTGTATGGATAAAATAGAGATTCGAGGGTTTCTCAACCTATGTGAGAAGTATATGGATGAGATAGGATTTAGAGGTTTCTCGATCTATATGAAAAGGTCTTCTTTCTAAGCACAATACTTTGGGGCCTGTGTTACTGTTACTCCGCTTTTTAAATAAATCCATAAAAGGAGTACGATTTTTGTAGCTGCAACAATTTTGCCCAACCAGACCGAGCATCGGCAGGAGAGCTTTCTTTTTACAAGCGGCCAGCACTAAAGTTTTCCGAGTCTAGCACAGAAGGTTGCCCACAGCAGACACGGTGCGCATGACTTTTAGCCAAAACAAAACTACACATACGGAGGCACGAACCAAACCAAGCGTGCCTAACAGCGCGGTACAGCACACGGGCCACGCGGTACCCCTGCTCTGCTCCACACAATGTGCGCTGCCGGCGCCACGACCGGCAGCGAATCAACGCCCGGTACCGAGGAGACCCTCTCGCCCGCTCGGCCGGCCGGCGTGGTGGCCAGCCAACCAATTCGGCTGTCCCAAAGCACACCGCGCTTAGGCTTTCCAAATCCGGATTTCGTCATTGTCAAAAAAAAAAATCCGGATTTCGCGACCGCATTGCGTTCTCCTCCTCCGAAATCCGAATGCGGGGAGAGGGAAGGGATCCGCCGCGGGTGCCCCGGCCCGGGCCCGCCACGCATGGCCACTGATCACTCCGCCACTTCCTCCTCGTCAGCTCGCCGGCCCAAAGTGGGTCACCGGCAAAATAATCCGAATAATTGCGCCGCGAATATGTTTGCCTCGCCTCGTCACGGCGAGGAACCTGTGCCTGCCTGATTCCACTCGGCTGTAGTACAGTAGTACTGTAGTAACATTTTCCTTCTTTTATTTATTTCAGATTTAAGAAAAGACGCGTGTAGGAGTAATAGGAGCTGGGGGAATCAGGCTCGTACAAGTAGCCCTCACTCCGGTCACTCGTACTACAAATACGGAGCAAGTTTTAAATGCAGTACTACTACAAGAAACAGATTCATTTTTCTGGGAGGGCCAGAAAGTTCAAATTACGGTAGTAATAAAGTAATTACGAAGCCTAAAAGACTAGGCAATCCAACTGCCTATACCGTGGGGCAGGTGGAAAAGGGGCGAGTGGCGGGCGACTGACTGGCGAGGCAGCGAAATCCACAGTGCATTTGTTGCGCGCACGGACTTTTGGCAGCCATTCAATGACCCACCACCAGGCCGCGCTCATCGCTTCCACCTCCATCCACCCTCGCTGCCGCCGCTCCGCTGCTGCCTTTTCCCCCCCTTCCTCCACGCCTCCTCCTCGCCTCTCCTTTTCACCCGCTCCCCCTCGTCTCCTTCCTCCCGCTCCCGCTCCTGCTCCCCTCCCGCCATGGCGTCGTTCGTCGCGCACCACCACGGCTCCTCGCTGGTAAGCCCTCCTCTCTCTCTTTCTCTCGGACGGTTGCTGCAAGAAAAAAAGGATAAGAAAAAGTCGTTCTTTTCTCCGCGCTTCATTTTTCTTGCTTCTCTTGGAAACTGACGAGAGCTTTGTTTGCTTCTGTTTGCTGGTGTCTGTGTGCGCGGCGGTTCCAGCTGGAGAGAGAGGGCACGATGTCCGCCCTGGCCCTGAGGAGTAGCCTCAGGCTGCCGTGCGACGCGGCTGAGGAGGTGGCCGCTGGGCCGGCGGCGTGCGGAGCCGCGGACAGGGCGGCCGGCGCCGTCTTTGCGGACGAGTTCTTCGTGGAGGACCTGCTGGACCTCGAGGACCTCTGCGAGGTTGACAAGGACTGCGCCGAGCTGGACGAAGCAACCCCGCCGCCGGCGCCGGCGACGGGGGCCGTCGAGGAAGAGGACAAGCTGTCCAGTGACTCCCACGGGTCCTCGGTGGTGTCCTACGAGCTCATGACGCTCCCGGTGCCGAACGCGATGATTGACCTCCCCTTGCCGGTAAGCGCGGAACGACTTTTGACCCCGTCCTTTGCCGGCAAGGCAGGCGGCGTCTTTCTTTTTTTTTTTTTTTCTCCCCCACCCTCTCTCTCTACACAAGGTTCCATTTCCGCGCCTTGGTTTGGTTGTTGAGGTTTGGGTGCGTGTGCAGGCCCACGACGCCGAGGAGCTGGAGTGGGTGTCCCGTATCATGGACGACTCGCTCGCTGAGCTCCCGCCGCCGCCGAAGCTACTGGCGGCGCCGTTGGGACTGGGAGCGGCGCGGCGGCCGCTGGAACGCGCGGTGCCAGCGACGGCGGCTGGCCCTATGCGGAGCCCGACGCCGACCATATGCGCGCTGTCGACGGAGGCGCTGGTGCCCGTGATGAAGGCGAAGCGCAGCAAGCGCGCGCGGGCGTCCGTGTGGTCGCTGTCCGGCGGAGCACCGCTGTCGGAGTCGACGACGTCGTCGTCCTCCACGACCACCACGTCGTCCTGCTCCTCCTCGTCCGCCTCGTTCTCGCCGCTGCTCCTCCTCCCGGCGGACTCGTCGTCCCTCTTCCTGTCCTCGTCGCACCTCCTCCTCGACGAGACGCCGCGGCCCAAGAAGAAGTCCAAGCACGGGAAGCACGGCAAGAGCGGGGGCAAGCCCAAGAAGCGCGGCCGCAAGCCGAAGCACCACCCCAGGCCGCCCCAGTTCGCCGGCGGCAACGGCGGCGCCGCTGGCTCCGCGCCGGCCCAGGGCGACCGGCGCTGCAGCCATTGCGGCGTGCAGAAGACGCCGCAGTGGCGCGCCGGCCCCGAGGGCGCCAAGACGCTGTGCAACGCGTGCGGCGTGCGTTACAAGTCCGGGCGGCTGCTCCCGGAGTACCGGCCGGCGTGCAGCCCCACGTTCGTGAGCAGCATCCACTCCAACTCCCACCGCAAGGTGCTGGAGATGCGCCGCAAAAGGAGGACGTCCATGGCCCGGGCCCGGGCCCGCTCCCGGTCCAGGTCCCGGCCGCGCTTCTGCTTGGGCCGGCCGTCGCGTCGTTCTAGCCGGCGCTGTACATTTTTTTCCGTCCCCGGTGGAAATTATTATTAGCCTGCTGTACCGTACTTGGATTTTTTTTTTTCTTCTTCTTCCACCTTCTCTATATTTATTTAGTGCTAATTCTGTTGTACTAGTATTTAGCTAGAGCTCAGAATTGTAGAAGCTTTATTAGGTCGAGTTAGGTCTAGGGGTTAAGATTTCCGCGGTTGATTAGGTTTGTTAGGGTATGTATGGCCACAGTACTTGTGGCAGTAATTAAGAACTTGGTGAGGCTCTCCACAGAAAAAGCTTTGTGTTTGGCCTGCCTGCCCTACGAGGAATGATGTTGTCATGTGTTGTTGAGCCTCGCTACTGCGAAGAGGCAGAAGTGACAAGAAAGTTTGGCATGCCTGCCGCGGAACAAGGAACTGATTGCCTTGTTGTAATCGAGGGGGTGCCTTGCCATGTGTTGCCCATCATCACTACTCACTAGCATTCCATTGTTGCTTTATTTGGTGCTATTGGTGCCATACTGTGCTTGTATCCTTCGCAGGACTTTCCGATCGATAAGTTTTAATTTTTCCGATAAGCTGCAGCGAACACGACATTGTTGCTTCACAAAAGAGCATACCAGACTTCGCTGATGGAGATAGAGCAATTCCGAGAGCTGCACATCTTTGCCTTATAGGTGCAATGATCTATAATATGGGGGTGCAGATATGATGATTTTTTTTTTGTTTTTTCTAGTGTGTTTAATTTTGCATGGGTGCCACCATACCCCAATCAAGTCTTTGAATATAGCTCCATCCCTACGGGACTTGGCTTGTTTGGAAGAGCTCTAGGTCAAGAAAATGGATTTGAAACCACTGTAGAGCAGTTCTACCATGGGTATAGGATTCTATTGGTACCGAGAAATCTGTTTGGGGAGCTCCACATTAGATATGCTGGGATGGCCTACTATAGCCCATGAGCGAGAGCTTTTCCTCCCCTTAGTCTCACTCTCATTGCGAGCCCGAGCCTTAGGCTCATTCCTTTCTACTTTCTTGCCATCGCCTCGACTTGATCGAGGGTACCCATGCAATGTTCGGGCTTGTCGATGGCTAGGAGCAGCACTGCTAGTGTCGCAGGGCGCGGGACTAGCCAGGGTGGCCTAGGGAATGCCATGTGTGTTACCATGTTAACATGTGTAATTGGTGACCATTATGGTGTACTGATATAACGTAAGGACATACTCTCTGTCTTTTTAAGGGTCGTCGTGTGTTTTTAGTGCCACATGTTTAAGTCGATTTGTATAAAATACGTGCAATATTTATGTCTCCAAATAAATTTATTAAAAAAACTAGATCTAAAGATCTTTTCAAGATACTAATTATAATACTAATCGATGATATTTGATATTTATTAAAATTACCGGTATTTGTTTCTCAAGAAGCAAATGACAGTTTAAAAAAGAGATGGAGGGGTACTCTATATATACCAAAATAAATAACTCTCTAGGCTTTAAAAATTGTTTAAAATAAGTAACATTCTAGATAAACTTGGAACACTGCCTCATAGGATTTGGTTGACTGCCAAAATTAAGGCTTGCTAATTTTCTCTTTTATATAGTTTAACAACTTTTTAGAGACTTGATAAAAACTTTGGCCATAAAATTTTGTTTAGCAATAAACCAATTAGTGACTGTAAATTTGGACATATCATAATTTTGGTTAGGTAAAAATTGATAGCCAACCAATCAGGCCCCTAAGGCCGAATCCAAGAGATATTTACTGAGAAAGAAAAGAAGATATGCATGTCTCTTTTTTCCGACGTTCTTAACTCGTCTAACAATTTCTGGAAACTTAATTATTATGGGACTAAAGGAGTGTAATTGTTAGGCATATCTTAAAAACATATGAAAATGAAATAAATAAGTGTTTATCCTAAACTAAAATGGGATCCCATAAAAATGGATAGAAAACACCTTTACACTATTTTGTAAAATATGGAAACAAATACCACAAATAAGAAAATGGAGGAAGAAAAAAATATAAAACGGTGGGTTGGAGGCAGATTTTTTCATTTTTTTAATCTCTATAACCTTAGTACTATTTGTAATGCTCAATGCACTGTAATATTTTATTTAGCTGCACATAAATTTATCTGAATCCATATGAGGAGTGGGTTATAGTGGAATTTGCACTAAATTCTACTCTAACCATTCTCAGTCCATGCGGATTGGAGGTGCATTGAGCTGCATGCCAAGCAAGTAAAGGATTGAGGTGAAATCGTGAGAAGCAGTGGTAGATTTGCTGCCCCGCGAAATGGATACAATTGGATTGGAAATACTATCGTAGTTCGTAGGTTGGACGGTTGGAGTATCTGCGTACTAGTACTGCTAGTCTGTGCTATGGCCCTATGGGCAACCTGAGCTCTGTGTCCGTCTGGTGTACTCCTACGTAGTACGACACTAGTACGACTGTGAGGGCATGGAGCTTGCGTGCATGGGCGGCAGTGATCACCCACCTCGAAACCAGCCGCGCCTTTTTCTTTTGCTGTTGCTCTCGGTCTCGGACGACCTCGCGATTCTGTCCAGGTGCCTCGTCTGTCGTGCACCGCGCAATTTACCATCCACACAAATGCTTTGGCGGCAGCAGTAGCAGTCGGTAGCAGCGCTGGGGCAGGGGACGCTGCAATGCAGGGCCTCGTGATGTGCCGGTGGCCCGTGTGCACCCCCGCTGCGCGCTTTGAAAAATTTGCTGTCCGCGGGATCCTTCTGACCATCACGTAAGGTAAGCACACAGACTTTGGTACTGTACACAGACTTTGGTATTGTACCACTCAATCCGTCCAAAAATATTTAGTCCTTTTTTGAACATTTTAGCTAAAAAATAATTATATTTCTTTTTCAGGGCAGAGGTAGCATTACACAATATTTGGAGCCTACATGTTAGTAAAATAAATAAATGATAGAATTTTTCAGCAGACATTTAATTTAATAGACTCTCAAATTATTGCCAATAACAGTCATTGTATCTTTTTTTATTTCACAAAAAATATTATTATAAAAGTACATAAAGTAACCCTTAAGTTTGCACCTAAAATATCACCTATGCAAAATAAGAGTTAATGTAAAAGTAACTTCAAATATAAATTACCCATCTCTTACTTTACAAATGACAATATGAATTAACCCGCGATTTACATCTAAATTACTCGCATACGCCATTATAGATAACATAAGGTAGCACGTTTAATTGGTATCTAAATCGTGCACCTTTGCCGTTTTAAATTTAAAACTCAGTGTAATGGAATAGTGCCATCATGTAAACCAAATAACATGCATATAAATTAGGGAAGATTCATTTAATAGTTCATCAAGCTTGGAACTTAACAATGCATGTATCAAGGATAATGACAATTCACTTTAAATTATATTAATATTCTATGCAATGCATTGAAGAAATTGTTGTTATAAATATTTTCATACATTCTAAATAAAATGTTAAGTCATATCAATATTGCAATTTAAATTTTAGCACTCTATATTCTTTATAAAATAATACTATCAGACATATAATTATAAAATATATCAAATTCAACATCATCCTGGGTGCCATAATATAACATGAATTAACTATTTATTAATTTGTATACCTAAGGGTATAGCCTAACCTATAATTGTTAAAAAAAGGGAAATTGGAATAAAATATATAATACCCACTAGAGTTTCAACTAAACATGTGGATAAAAAATTGCAACAACTAGTAAGATCAAAGGCTGAAATTAAGCTAAGATTCAGAATATGATGTTATAAGGATGCATCAAGCTTTTATATGTTAAGACATGGGTATAACGGTAAGCACTATTCTTTATAAAAATTAATGCTAGTTTACTAATAAAAAATGAATGTCTTTAATTCTAGATAGATTAGTTCAGATCAAAGATATCTTTGACCTTCCTGATCTTTGAGATAATTTTAGAGCAAATTGGTATTGTTAATCTTAAGGGTCTCTTTGGCAGGGCAGGAGAAGCCAAAACATAGATTTAATGCACTAGCCCACAAAAGGTGTTGAAGTAGGAGAAGCCCCACATTCCAGTGGCTTCACCTGCACAAGTCATTGCTTTGTTGCAGAAGTCATTTCTCTGATAGGTGTTTAATAGGGCTTTACCTAAAGCTATAGAGAAGTTGAAGCTAAAGTTACCGAGAAGCCCTACTTGAGAGGCCATATATATTATCATCTTAGGGTTAGTATTATTGTCTCCTTCGTCTCACCTCAGACTCATCTACCACTAATCTGCAACGTTGTAACGTCGTGGTGGAGGCTTCAGCGATCGTTTATGGCATCAAAGTAATAAGATTTCAACCTATGACTAAAATCCTTATTTTTAATACTATCTTGAGCTCATTGGCGGTGCTCTTGATCTCGCCACGTCCTTGTATAATACCAGCTGAATAGGCTCGAGCCTTTTTTTAATACAATCTTGAGCTCGTTAGGCCAGTCTCAATAGTGAGTTTCATTTCGTTGTTTCCAAGACTGCCATGTCACATAGTTTTAAATGAAACTCGGATGAAACTCCCACTGTCAATGCATAGTTTCATTCTCTAGTTTCATATGCAATTAATTTCATGACTCATTGAGAGTTGGTACTCGTGCCAAGAGAGTGTCATCCCCATGACACTCATTTCTTCTCTCTTCTTAAATACACTGCCATATCATCGAATATGCTTATGTGGCAACGTATTTAATGCAAATGAAACTCACATGAAACTCCCACTGAGACTAGCCTTAGCGATGCTCTTGATCTCACCACATCTTTATTAGTCAACTTATAATACTAGCCTATTCGACTGGTATTATATATAAGTTGGTTAATAAGCCGAAACAAATGATTTTTGTGAGAGAAAAATACTGTTGCAATGGTTAATGTTGATGCTCTTGATGTCAATCTAGGTTAGTGCGTAGGAATGGATCCTTCCTTCCCTTCCTCTATCCCTCCGACACCTGAGAGTCATTAGTTAATGTGGTGCTTGGTAATGATAATGATATGGCAGTGTGTGTTTGGAGTTTGATGATTGGTATGGGGCTCTTCAGATATGCATAATAATGGCAGCCGCTTCGGTGGTAGGCTCCCTCCTTGGCGTGTGATGACATTTGACACTTGTTGAAATAAGCTTGTTTATTTAGTTAGTCTGCCCATAGTTTGTTTTTTTCTAGTGTTTCCCCTCTTTTTCCTTAATATGGTATTTTAGGCCGTAGGGTTGTTTTTCCTGCTATATCGATTGACACTAGAATTGTCGTGTGTAGTTCATAAAACAAAATAAACACAACAGCAATTAAAACATAGAAATAGAATGCACTAGCATCGTGTAATCCTATCGATTAAAAAAATATTGCAAATTGAGGGAAAAAAACGTTTAGATAGGACGTAGAAAAACATGCAAATTCAGTAAGATAGTGTTGGAAGAAGAAAACTCTGCATGAGGTTCAGTTGCTTGGAGGTATACTCCATTAAATTCCTTCTGGAAGTATGAAACTATTCCATGAGTTCAGAGTTTTATATGATCTGTGTTCAATTCTTTGCTCCAAAGGGTTTTACTCATATTTTTTTGACTAAATTTGGGGTTTTACTCCAAAATTTGTACTAAAATTGAATCCTCTATATTTCCAGTTTTTAATTTGTTATATGTACGACGAAGAGGGTTCAAAAAGGGCATGCCACAGCGGACAGAGAGCTGGAGAGCCACCCGCAATTTGCGTGGCAGCGCATGTGCACCTTGAATTATTGGAACCGCCCGCGGCGGGAGCACGGAGCGTTGCGTATGGTATGGGCAACGGAGAGCCAGGCTGCTCTGATCTGCCGTCAGAATTTGGTATCCGCAGGCCGAGCAGTAATGAGAAGGTGAGACGCGGAGGTGGGCTTGGGCGGGACGAACAAGCGGATCACGCGAACCGCCGTCGCCGTCGTGGGCGGGCCACCGCCCGACCCCCCGGCGGCAAGGGCCGGCCAGATGTCATGAGATGGGACGGGATGATGCGGAGCGGTTCTTCGTCATGTGACCCGCTGGCCGCTCTGGCTCTACCGTCGACGGCGCGTTGGGCGTTGGCGGATTAAATTATTGTACGCCCGGGGTCGTTAGTCATTACTAATTGCTGAGCACGGCTAGGTAGATCCTGCTGCTACTCATCCCAGTACAAAGGGTACTACTTAATTAATTGCTGTATAAGTATACTAGATTTGTACGGAGTACTATCCTTGTGGCATCCGATGTCAGATTATCTACCATGCAACAGAATGGCATGAACCTACCTCACAGCAGCATGCTTAGGAGTAGGAATGACAATGCGTACCCATAACTCTGAAACTCCGATGTACTTTTACCTGCTATCAAGGTGTAGGTTAATTTACTTATCCATAGGCATTAATGGAAAGAATCCATTGAGTTTGTTGGTAAGTGTATACTCCCTCCGTCTCTTGGTGTACGTGCCATAAGTTTAATTTAATTTGTAGAAAATACATGTAATATTTATATCTCTAAATAAATTTGTTAAAAATTATATTTAAAGATCTTTCTAATAATATTAATTATGAATCTAATCAATGATTTAGTATTTATAAAAATTGCAGGTAGTTATTTCTCTTGAAGCGAGAAAGACAGATATTTAGAAACTAAGGGAGTAGTTCTGCACTATTTGAATCAATAAACCCAAAGGTATTATATTTCTATTACATTTATTACATAATTGTCTATTATTTGCTCATGTAGTCATACTTTAATGCGTGTATTATATCTATTTTTGAGTACGGGAAACTTGTGGCTACCCATACCCATATAGGTACGGATATGGGTACAAATTTGAAAGATCCAATTGGCTAGAGGGGGGGTGAATAGCCTAATTAAAAATTCTACAAAAGCACTAGATGAACTGGTTAGTGACAAAAATGACGCTCAAGCGAATTTTACGCTATCCTACAAGAGAGGGGGTTTGCAAGCCTCCTAACCAACAAACTAGCAACCTAGTATACTAGAGCACACTAAGAGTAATGTCCTTAGCAATAGAATTATTCTACACAATCTAATATACTACTTGCATAAAGTAAAGGGGTGATCAAGGTATGCAAACCGAGCCTTGTGGATGAAGCCAATCACCGTCTTGTTGATTTGATCAATAGCAATATGAAGAGCCAATCAACAAGAGTACCAATATGATCTCGAAGGATCAATCCACAAGAATGAGGGAGACTCCAATTTATCCCCGAGGTTCACGTGCTTGCTAACACGCTACGTCCTCGTTGTGTCCCCCTTGACCACGTGGTTCGGTGGCTAATCGATATCACACACCGAGCCTCACAAGGCGCCACAAGAACCTACCAATGGCTAGGAGTTGAATGACACTCGCATTCCACTAGAATACCTTTTGCAATCTCCGCGGGGAAAGATCAAGAACCCCTTACAATTCACCAAGATGAGGCCAAGAACAATCACCGCGGCTTGCTCACACCTCTTCACCGCTGCTCCAACCGTCTAGGTGGTGGCAACCACCAAGAGAATAAGCAATCACGCAAATGAGAACGATCACTAGTCACTAGATGCCAGAACTCACAAGAACTGCACTAAATCTCTAATTCTGGATGCAAGCAATCAAGCAAGATGAGAGGGAGGAGGTTGGCTCAGCTCTAGGGTGCTCAAGAATGATCAAAATATGCAAGAGTTGCTCCCCAAGCCGGCCAACATGCTTATATACCCACCACTCAAACAAACCAACCGTTATGCATTTTGTGGGGCTGACTCGGGGCCATCGGGCGCTCAGATGCCTAGCATCGGACACGTCCGACGCCTGCCCCCCAAGCCACAGATTGTCGCCACGTGTCTTCGTTTTCGAATTTAACCATTACCCGCGCCGCGAGGAAGCGTCGGACTCTCGAGTGACACTCACGGACGCGTCCGATGCATGCACGAACGCTCAAAACTATCGCGGCGTCCGATGAAACACGTTGGGCGCTGGGGGAGCCACCTGACTCAACTCATAGAGCTCCCAAAACCGGCACACACCCATCGAACGCGTCTGATGGGGTGGCACCGGACGCCCTAGCGTCAGATGACCTTACCACGCACGTTCTGACAACTGAATTGCTTTGGATCGGACGCGCAGACGAAAACTCATCGGACGCGCAGATGCAATCGCTGAGCAGCGTCAATCTTCACAGGGTCATCGGACGCGTCCGACGCCTCGGGACCTAGCGTCCGATGCCCTGAAAGAGCTTCTTTCAATCTGAAAATCAACGAGTCCCGCCTCGCAACCTCGGCGAGAGGGGTTTTCACCCAAACCCCATCAACCCTTGCTCTCATATGCCAACACCAAAGTGTCTCACCACTTGTGCACGTGTGTTAGCATTGTTCAAATGAATTTTGCAAGAGTTAAGTTAGCACACTAGGTTCTAATACAATGCATGAAGTCAAACACCTAGTGGCACTTGGATAACCGCTTTCGACATATGATCACTCCTCTTAATAGTACGGTTATCTATCCTAAATGTACTCACACCCTCTATGGTGTCTTGAGTACCGAAAGCAAATGGCCCTATTGGTTATACCTTTGCCTTGAGCCCATTTACCTCCATTTCATCTCCTCTTTCTCACTTGGAGCACTTGTGGTCATCACCATCCATCATCTTGCTCCATCTAGAGTGGACCATCCGTGCTAAAACTACACACATGCTTAACCAAATGGATTAGTCCAAGGTTTCATCAATTAGCCAAAACCAAACTAGGGCTTTCAAAATTAATTACACCCATACATGAGTACGGGTTTCTTCGTACAAAATAAGATCTAATAGATATATGTGGATGATGCCAATTGGTTACAAATTCATTGCCATCTAGGCGTGGCCGTGCTTATATGTACCGTGGCTTTTCTACATTTGGAGTGCGTTTCTCTCTTTGTTTTGTTTTGGACTTTACTTCAACCCTCTTTTCTCAAAGTTTCTACTTTCTTGCGCAATATAATAACCAAAATGTGAGTTCTTATATATAATGCTATAATCGTATCGGCAAGGCCTTTTGGATATCTGCAGCCTGCTGGCACACCTATGTTGGCTCATTGGCTGGTGCTCATGAATTATCAGAAACCAGGAGGCCTACTAATCCTTCATCGACTTGTTCTAATGGCGCACCCGCTTCTGGGAAACAGCACATGTTTAGTTTAGCTTTTGATTTGAAAACTGAAGCTGTCCTATTGAAAATGGCCAGCTTTTGACCGGGACGTCGCGCGTCCTACTCCCTCCGTCCCTAAATAACTGTGAAAATGGCCAGCAATTTTAATAAATAATAAATATCATTGATTAGTATCATAATTAGTATCATTGGAAAGATCTTTGGATCTAGTTTTTTAACAAAATTATTTAAATATAAATATTGTACGTATTTTCTATAAATCGTCGGTTTATCCCATAGCGACAATTATTTAGGGACGGAGGGAGTAGCTAAAAGCGTAGGTTTAGGAACACGGAAAATGCGCTGTAAGGAGAGGAGAATTACAACTACTACGTACTATACAGTTTCCACGGTTATTGCGTAAGATTGATTCTTCAGGCACCGGGATACACGATAGTCGATAGGGAGCTGTCCCCGTCTGTCTTGAAAATGGAGTATGGGTCATGAGATCGATCGATCAGGCCGCCGCGCCATTCCTCGTTTTCTAGCGTGAAAGCTACTACTAGTTGCCTGAGCTGAGCTGAGCTGGAATCAGAGTCTGGAAAGCGACGTGAGGTGCTGACTGCTGAGGTGCCCTCAACCAAACTCTCCCCACTCTATAACGGTCTAACGGAGGTCCCTTGGTTCTCTTTTTTTTTTTCACAGATGTTGTTTTTTTAATTACATAGTATAACTCAAAACGCTCACACTTTAATTCTGCTTCTCCGAAGACTAGGTTGGCTAATCATTAAGATTGACGAAGTCACCACAGACGTCTTGTTGTCGACGAAAACATCGACTACCAAATGCCCTTTCGCATTCACATAAATATTGTTCGGCAGGCCCTCCACGAGTGATCCAAAACTGTATGTTATTTAGTCAAAGGTGAATTTTTAGTGAACTTTGTAAAAACTTCAGAGTTAACATGGCATAGCATCCCAAAACTAAGTTTAAAAAAAAGAAGTTCCTCTTTTCTTTGTGGTTAGCTCTATGCACATACTGGTTTCTTTAAAAAATGCTCAAAGCACATACTCTCCTAGTCCTATAAAAGGTATCATTCTCACTTATCGAGAAGTCAAATATTTCTAACTTAGAAAAATTATGTTCTTCCCCCATTCTAGGAGTTCAATTGTAATTTTACCCATGTTTTTTTTAACTTTATGATTTTATCCTTCCTATTTTGAAATGAATGATCTATTTGCCTCTGGCTTGGAAGTCCATTAGATGGACATGAAATAAATAAATAAATAATCCAAATCTAAAAAATAAAGACGAAATGACCAAATCTGATTTGAAATAACTGCAAATTGTGCCGAATGTATGTGACAAAATCTAACCATTTTTGTCAAAACAATATAAATGTCTTATTCCAAATCAGGATTAAAATCACAAATAACCATAAAAATCAAGGGCAAAATCATATGGGTATATTTGTCCTTCTGTACAAAAAGTTAACATAGTTATGAGAGAATAACAAAACAAGGATAAAGTAGTGCATCGTCTTGAGAACACAAGGGTAAATTCATAAAGTAAAAAATAGAGAATCACGATTTTGACACAAAATAGCTTATAGGCTTATAGAGCAAGAGCCCCTTTTAACATTAATTAAATATATAGAAGACAATATTAATATTTATAGTACATAATAATTAATATTATTAGATATATTATTGAATTTATTTAATAATAAATTTATTTAGAGATACAATGTTAATAATATTATCTATAAATCTTGTTAAAGTTGAGAAAGTTTAATCGACATGTTTTCCTTAATATCACTTTATAATTTTATGTGCATTTATTTAGGACAGAGGCGATATTATGGCCTTGTTCAGTTAAGTAAATGTTAGAAAAAAAGTTGCAATAGTAGCGTTTTCATTTTATTTGGCAAATATTGTCCAATCGTGGTCCAACTCGGCTCAAAAGATTCGTCTCGTGATTTACAACTAAACTATGTAATTAGCTATTTTTTACTAACATTTAATGCTCCATATATACGGGTAGAAATTAATGTGATGGAGAGAGAGTGGAGAATGTTGCAACTTGGGGGGACTGAACAAGGCGTATATATATGTTTTCAGTATCAGTGTCTCACAGTTTGAGCCGTAGTGACATGCGCGATGTGCATTTAGAGCAGCCATAGGTGGCGTCCAGACGATTTTAGAATATCTAGAGCAGCCATACGTGGCGTCCTTGAAATCAGCAGGGTTTAAAGGAGGCTCTTGGGAAGGATCTGAGCATAATAATCACATCGCACCACGTCAAGAAGTGGAGATTTTTTTTTCATTTTGTGTAAAAAAACAAGTGGAGATTTTGAAATGGTTAGGTTGTGGCTCTAGTTCATTCCCTGTGACTCGGTTAAGCCACACGCTGTGGATCAATTCGACTGCACCTGTGCCCACAGTGATCTTCGGCCGTCCAATCAATTTGGCCCATGTATTTCTGCATATATCTTTGTTAGTGCTTAATGATATATGTGTTCCCTCCAATCAATTTGTGCCATGTATTTCTGCATTTCTTTATCATGGAAGTATTGGAGCTTTCGTTCCAGTTTAGAAATAGCTAGGCTTCCTGGCAGATCATTTTTACTAGTACTAGTGCATGCTGCTTTACCGTAAAAATGATCTGCAACCAGCAGACACTAGTACTAGTAGTAGATTGATTACAAGCCACGGGAGACGCACACGAGTCGTCGCAAGTGGTTGCACCCACGCCACGCCACCGCTGGGCTAGCCGAAGCACATCTCGATGAGTGGTTGGCTGGCCGACGCCGACGCTGACGGCGGTTAACCGCCACGACAGCGAATTCTTGTTGGTAGCTCACCAGCACAGTGCAGTGAGGTCACTCGGTACTGGACCAAGACCAAAGCCCAAAGGGTTCCCACTTCCCAGGCAAGTCTCTTG